>CM076583.1:193989471-194394765 GCA_034641835.2 Pinus albicaulis | reverse complement strand
TTGGTCCGCCCTTTGCCCTTGATGTCAAAGGGGGAGAGTGACATGGTGTTTGAATAAAGAGAAAGAATGGTGTCAAAAGTGACATGGTGTCATTGTATTCTTAATGTATCTATCTGTTGTGGTGATCAAACACCATCGTGGTTGCCATCAAGTCCAAAGGGGGAGATTGTTGGCAATATGATGCTGAGTGTTGTCCTTGATGGCAACCCACTTGATGAAGATGATGGCAACATACTTGATGAAGTTGTCCCTAATGGAATATGTCTTGATGAACTTGTTAAATGATGTAAATCTGATGTATATACAATGAGTATAGAAGGTAATGATGGAAGGAATGTCAGTATGTGCTAGAACATGATGAAAAGAGTATGTCTCAAGGCATACGCGGATTTTTCTAGACAAAGTAGCGTATGCACGCGGGAAATAACATGCCAAGTTGCGTATGGGAAAAAGTGCTCTAAATATGTAAAACCAGGGGTAACCATCATGGTATTGACCCATTGTATTGAGTAATGATTCATCTATGTGACCCTGTCCAGGAATACCATCGAAAGTAATGTGGTTTTGGCTCATGGTATTGATAAAGGGTAAACCTATATAAGGAGAAGAAATTCATTGTGCAAGTGGGTGCAAGAAGTCTGAGCTTGAATGAATACTTCTCTCTGAAGTATATCTGAATGAAAAGGGTTACAGTTGAATGAAAGATCTGAATGTATGATGCACCAATGAAGAAATGATGAAGACGGGAATCTAGATCTGGAATGTATTTGTATCTGCTAGATCTATTTATGGAATGATTAGATCTGAGATGAGGCGAACATCTGTCTGAAGTAAAGGGTAAAATCTGAGTGATGTATCTGTTCTGAAGAATTGCAATGACCTAAATGTCTGAAGAACCATACGCTAGTTCGCCGCAGAGTAAGCACGTATATACGCGGGTTTTCTGAAGAGAAAGCGCGTATGGGCAGTAAAATTAGCTCTGTAATATAGACAGAAGTATACGCGGGTTGGTATGGTCGAAGGCGCGTATATACGTAGGATCAGTGAAAGGAAAGCGCGTATGAAGATTAGGGTTTGCTGAAGCATGAAATATCAAATGTCTGATCTGTTCTGCTGTGTTACTGCTATCTGTATTCTACAGTTCTGAGTTGTCTGAATTGATAAGTATCAATTTGATGTATGATTGAGCTTAAATGTGTGGAGTGGGTCCAGTCTGAAAATATGATGAAACGTGGCCTACAAGTTGTGCTCTATTGAAGTTGTTGGATCTAGTGTGAAAATTGATGAAACGTGGTCCATGGTGGTGCTGAGGGTTGTAGCTCCCTTCCAGGTGAGGCTGGTAAACGAGATCAGGGGGTCGTAGCTCCCTTCCAGGAGAGGCTGGTAAACGAGAGCAGGGGGTCGTAGCTCCCTTCCAGGAGAGGCTGGTAAACGAGCGCAGGTGGGTGCCTGCATGCTGGTAGGAGGCTGCACCAACACATATGTTGTAAGATTTTTTCTCTATAATAAAATATTGAAGGCTGAGACAACGATAGCGGTGGTTTTCTCTCGACTTGGGTTTCCACCCAAAATCCTGGTGTTCATGTGTGATGCTTATGTGTGATGATTTACACTGTTATTACTACACATGTCTGTTGCTATATAAACATCTGATGAATGAATAAATGCAAGGATCTAAGTAATGAATTAATTGCATATTAAGATCTCTGAATATACGCGAGTTTTGTGAAGGGTATCCACGTATATACGCGAGTTTGATAAAGTAAAGTAGCGTATGGGTTTTAGAGCATGAAAAGGTAAATATATTTGAGTATGCCCTAAATACTGATTCACCCCCCCCCCCCCCCCCCTCTCAGTATTTTTCCCAACAATGTATACTTTCAAGACAACATTGAAATGATTAAGAATGTTTCTCTGAAAAATAGGGAGTGATGACATAAAAGAATTAAGGGCATACATTCTATCTGGATTAATTTGACTAGGAGAATGGCTCAGATTGGTTATATGATAACATCAGGGTACAAGCATTCTACCTTATAAAAAATGGTTCAATAAGGGACAAAAATTTTACCTTAAGGAGAATGGCCTCGCAGAGGAACATTCTTCTTGAGTCAAATATATTAACCAAAATGAGGAAGAATGGTCGTATAGCCTCATACACTCAATTGAGTGGGTGATTTTCAACATTAGGCTCAGACTCTATAGATAGGATGAGGAGGAAAATTATCATTAGGCCATAAATCACTCATGAGGAGTGAGGCCCTTGGAGATTCGCCCATAGAAAATTTTAGGGAAAAATTCCACCAATGTGCAAGATTAGGGGTTTTTTTTGTTTTGGTTGGGTGAATATTTTGCAGAAATAATTTTGACTATGGATCACCCAATATTTATTTAAATAAAATTACTTTTAAAACCAATAACCCATGGAAATTTGATAGGGGAGAGTTTAAAATTTCAATTCGCCTTGAAAAATTCAAAGTAGACACCCCCATCCACCCTATTTTTTTGGTAATGGTAATTATCTTGATATATTTTGCCCTAATTTGATCAGAATATGGATTATTTGAAGCTATTTCACATGAAGGAATTCATTTTCACTCTATTCATTTTTCTCATGCTCGTGATTTGTTTAAATGTAGTTATTTATGGTAAAATTTAGCCAAGACTTCACCCTAGTTTCATGAGAATATAAATTATCTAGGGTTATTTCACATTATAGAATCCATATTCACTCTATTATATTTAAGTCTATGCCACATGTTTGTTTAAATGTAGTTATTTATGGTAAAATTTAACCAAGAATTCACCCTAATTTTATGAGAATATATATTATTTAGAGTTATTTCACATTGTAGAATTCATTTTCACTCTATTCTATTTTTTCATGCCCCATATTTGTTTAAATGTAGTTTTTTAATGATAAAATTTATCTAAAAATTCACCCTAATTTTATGAGAATATATATTATTTAGAGTTATTTCACATTATCGAATTCATTTTCACTCTATTCTGTTTTTTCATTCCCAATATTTGTTTAAATGTAGTATTTTTTGGTAAAATTTAACTCGCTTCATGGAATCTATGTTTTATAGGATAAAAGTTCCATCCTTATTTAAACAACCATGGAAAGGAAGGTTGAGCCAAAAATAAATTATTTTTTCATTTCTTTGTGGGTTATTTAACATCTAGCGAATAAATGCCTATTTAAACTTCTAAATTTCAATTTGGTAAGCACCCACATCCATGTTTTTTTTTCAAATGAAGAATGAATGTGATTTTTAAAATTTTACGTTGTAAAAAATTATTGTGAGCTACATTTATATGATTTTTTCTTATTCTAAAAATTTATATATATAGTAGGCACGACACCATATTTTTTTATGTCAAGAAGAAGATCAACACTAGTACAAAATAACTAATTAGTCACTAAAAAAAGACTAAAAATTGCATATAAACAACATTTTTTCGGTCGGTGACCAATAGTGGCTAATTTACAGTATCTTATAATGTGACCAAATTTTAGTCGTATTTAGCTTAGTCATTAATTCGTTGTCTCGATTTTATCATCTAGTAGTATATTACTACTACATGATCACCCAAGAAAACCAATAATGACCAAAGAAATATGCCCAAAATGTTGTTCATGTTATAAAATACTATAAATTAACTACTAATAGTCATATACATGTAAATTTTAGTCATTGTTTAAAACCAATAAATGAAAAATAAATATGATTAAATTTCGATCGTGTTATAAGATATTGTAAATCTGCTACTAATAGTCATATATATATATATATATATATATATATATATATATATATGAAAAATTTAGTCATTATTTATAATCACAAATTTATCATTTACAACATTCGTTTATCTTGTTTGGTAGTTTTATATTCATTATATAAACAACTCATTCAATCATTTATATTCATTTCAATTACTTTCATTAATAATAATTATAAATGACTAATTTTGTCATTGTATATTCATTTTATTTGTGTTCATCATTAATCAATATAAACTACTATTTTACTAGTTTTATATTGATCTTATGTGTTCATTATTAATCAACATAAATTAATTAGTATGATTTTGTGACTAAAATAAAATATACCATACAATTTGCATGTTCATCTAATATGAAAATAAAAAGTTACATTTGTTAATTACAATAATAAATAATATCAAGCACAAATATAAATAATTTCAACCACATAAATTATTTTATATGAAATATCAAGTACTACAATATGAATTTCTAACTTAATATTGGTTGGGCTACAATTTACACATGAAATATTGTTTCATCACTTGATAAAATTATCATTGTGTTTCCAAGACATTGCAGGTGAATTCAATAACTCTAAATACTTGACCATCAGATGGTATGTGTGTGTCTCATTCAAGATATTGACTTTAAGGGTTTCACTAGACTGATTCTCTTCTCTCTCTCTTTCTTCCCTTGCCACTCCAGTGTTGTTGTTCCCCACTTTCTTCAATTCCTTCTTCTTACCATCAAACTTAGTTCCTCTTCTAAAAATGAAAGAAGATACAATGCAGAGTATAAGACATGAAATATGATGAACACTAGAATAGAAAATAAACTAGACTATAAAATATTTATATAGAATATACCTCAACATTAGCAATGTCAATGCCACGTTTCACCAGAAAAGCAAGAAACTTGAAAATTTTTTATTTAGTTGGAAAATAGTGGCCATTATGTGGCTAGATGAACTATATAAAAAAAGCAAATAAAATGTCACCATAGAAAATAACACCTTAATAGCTTAGTATTCAACCTTGAAGGAAATATTACACGCAATAATTCCAACTAAGTTATATGATAAAAAAATTATGGTGTCAATAACTTGTGAAATCAAATGGGAAGTAAAATACAACATATAAAAAACAAGAGCCACATAGTGGAAATGTCACGACATTTTTTTTTTCGCAAATTCCGACCACCTAGCTCTTGTTATAATAAGTTTAATAAAAATATTAAAAAAATTAATATAATTTCTTAGAATAATAAAATACAAATTAAGAAATTTAATAAATTAAATAAAAAGATAATTAACATGAAAAGAAATTGGTTCTACACAATAGTTTTAATAAAATTATTATTTTAAAAGTTGTATACCAATTTCTTATTATTAATATATTGAAAGAATATATAAATACAAATAAAGTTTAAAGTGGAACTAGTTGCAATGATCAAAGTGTCATATATTAAAGTTGTTTTTTTTGTAGCAATTTTAGCTTTCACCACCCGAGTGCTAAGAATCATCTCTATACCTATAATATTAAAATTCATAGGAAAACTATGTAGTCAATAATCTACTAATAATACTAACTCTAATGATCACTTAAAATGTATATAGAAATTAAATTCATTTGAAAATAACATTTATTAGAGGACTTTGAACTACTGCAAACTTAAAACATCCAATCATTTCCATTTCCATGAGGTAAGCATAACCTCGAAACTGATATGGCACAAAACTAATAGAAATGGATTGTGATGCACACCTTTCTCAGAATACCATTTTGGGAGTTTCCTCTCTCCTCCACTGCCAACAAAGACATGGAATCCTAGTAGCCATGCAACTCCTGAAAGAAACAAATTCCAGTGTTTACATCTCCCTCTCTCTCTCTCATATGCAAGAAAACATACATAAGCATGCATGAATGCATCATACATCCTATAACACTATCATGGAGGATAAATTTTATGATCACATGGGATCACTGCTTGTTTGCATCAACATGAAAATAGGAACAATCAGTATAGTATTGGAGAATGGAGAATTCCTCATATATTTTACATCTATAATAAACACACATATTGATAATATGCACAACATATGAGTACATAACGAATGAGCATAATTTACAAAAAGGAAGTTAATGGAGATATTATATAGTAGACTCTTTAAAATGTGTATGTTAGGATCACTGGAAATCATAAGCACTATATTCTAAGTAAAATTAAAGAATGACTATAGCCCTTGAGACATCAAAGTCTACTTGGGACTTCACAATGTAGTGACAAACTAGATACATCTCCTTAGTACAAAAAGCCATTGCCACATTGAGATATAAACAAAATCTAGATATTGATATCTTTCTATTATTTTTAATCATTTTTATAGTTAATTTACGTCCATCAATCTTGTGAACATGGGTGACTATCTGTCTCTCCAATTTATAGATAGAAAGGAAAGGCTTTGTCCAACGAAGAAGAAAAACATTGAAAACATAAAATGTAGCACTAAAAAAGGAATAATAATAATAATAAACATGGAGAAATATGTAGAATTGCATATATACAGTAGTCACCATGCAAAAGAGTAATTTTAGAAATAATAGTACAAGCTGAGGAAGATTTTTTGGGAGTAATCCTGGTTTTTTCCTTTGGGATCAATTATATATCCTTTAATTTGACTGAAGGATCCAAATCATTGATACCATAATATGAAATTTAAACTAAATGAGTATAAATCTCCTTTATTGTTATGGTCAGAGAAAAATCTTAAGCTACCTCAAATACAATAGAACTTAATTACTACTAGCTCACATGCATATATGCAACCAAAATTAATTTTATCTAGCTCGTATACGCCTTGTTAAGTACAGGTATTTCATATGGAGATACTTGTAAAAACAATATAGATTGTCATCCTAAATCCAATCCATCGTACTCTAAAAAGAATATAAATAGTTTTCTCTAATAGCATTATTAATTTCTCATCACATAAAATATGCATCCATTATGCAAGTGGTGGTGTAATAGGATTATTAAATACTTATTTAATAACGTAATAAGTGGTTTCAATATCTTCTCTAGTATTTCACCATCAAAAAGGCATGAAAATAAAGTCATTAAACTTTTATTTCTAGTTTTCATGTTTTCAGGTTCAATAAATAAAGCAATATTATAGCCTTATATCGAGCCATATGTTTGAAATTAAAAAATTACTTTAGCTCTTTAACATTGAAGTAATTATTCATTGAATAATGAAGCAGAAATAAACAATGTAATCCTTCTTGATAACAATGGGAAGGATAAAAGTGCTCCAAAGTCCAATTTTGGTAATAAAAAAATCGACAACGAGTAATAAGGACCTATTGTAGCTGAAACAACCACCCTCCAAATTTTTTCCCATGCTTTGATTTTGGAGCCTTCCCTTCTGTTCACAGGAGCTTATCTTTTACTATCATCAAGTATTAATGTTTTGACCAAGACTTGTCTTTTCATGTTTTTTATTGTGATGAAGTTGATCCCGAATTCATATCTTTCAAACATAATATAAGTATTAACTTTAACTTGTGACATAGTTGAGATTACCCCCAAAAACTGCATAATTTTGGAAGGTAGGAAAGCCTGAGGATCATAATTACACAATCTAAATATGCAAGGCATCCTCAAGCTTAGGAATTGCGTAGTTCTGCATGGAAACCCAAGCTTAAGCTCGTAAATTGTGTAAATCATCCCTTCAGCTCAGAAAATTTGTAATTTATTGAGTGAAGGATTTTTCCAGTCATTAGGAAATGTAGAATCCTTCTTGGTAGTGTGCATGGAAATTTTCTCAAAAAATAAAAAGGAAATGAAAAGAAAAGAAAGCAAAAGACATCCCTAGAAATAGGGAGTCATCACTAGTTTCCTGAAGGTGGTGTTAGCCTCCACAATGTCCCAAGGCTGAAAGGATATCGATGGAGAAAACCTCAAACCAAGATTTTAGTTTGGTAGCTAGCCCTAAAAAACTAGAGAGGACTCTCTCTATGAAAAAACATAGCCAAGGATCTTATTGGTGCAAGAGCGTATTTTAGGCTAGATAGCTCAGATCTAGGGTTTGGAAAGGTTTAGGGTTTTTCTATTGGATCAACGATGAAAATCATGTAACTAGGTCAAAGTATCAAAGTTCAGAGCAATAAGAGATATGGAGGAGAAAGATAACTATGTTTTTGTGATGGACTTAGGAGTTTTTCGGTGTAGTGCAGGGTTTGAAAGAGAAAGAAAATCTTAATGATCACGTGCACCATGAATTCATTAAACAAGAAGTAAGATTACACAAAATGAAATTCCTAAACAAACAAATCTTTCATGAAAGAATTATTCTTACAAACCTCTTAGTAAAATCACTAAAGAAGCAAGATGTGGTAAGAAGACAAGTATATCATTCATATAAAACTATAATAGAGAAAAAACAAGATCACAAACTCACAACATGATAATTCCTGAATAAGAAGAAGAAGAAGAAGAAAATTTTGTGAGAAGACTTCAAACAAGTATTGGAAGATTCAGAGGTAAGCTTCCCTTTAAGTGTTTTTCTTGTGGTAGAGTTGGTCATTATGCTGCTAAATGTCCTTATACAGAAAATCATGATAGAGGAAAGTAGTTTGAAAAAGGAAGGAGTTATTATACAAATGAAGATAGTAATGGATTGTAAAATGAGGATGAAGAATATTCTGACCAAGATCTACAAGTGCTCATGGCATGTACCATGGATGATGATAATTTCCCAAAAGGAAGGGATCCGGTTATTGAAGAATTTCATAGAACAAGAAAGAAAGGATGTTTTCATGGATGTTGTTTCTATTGTAATTCATTTGGGCATAAGGTCACTGATTGTAGGTTAAGTATGATAAACAAATCTGAGAAATTGGAGACGTTCCAGCACACAATAAGAAATTTCAAGCAAAGCTGGAAAAAGAAGAAGCATCAGTAAAAAACGTAGGGAATATTGATCCTATTGCAGTCATCTGAATCTAACGTTTACTAATGATTGTAGGAGTGATGTGAGACACATTATAGGGATCAGTAATGTATCATCACAGGGGGAAGCATATATCTTGATTCCCATGGTTGGTTTGGTAATTCTGGTTATGTTTATTTATAACAGTGCACTTGATGTGAAGAAGACAGGTACAAGAGATACAAGTTCAGGGGGAGATGAAGGTGTGAAATTTTTCTATATTTCACTTTCTATACACGGGTTTCATGAACTAAAGCCACTTATACACGCGAGTTCCATTGGAAACAATTGCGTATGCTTTTCTTTGATAAGAAAAAGAGTGAGGAAGACTCAAAAACAGTTTCTGATATGTTGCTAACAGTAATAAATTTCTTGATCTGATGTTGATATCTGCTGTTATGATTTTAAGTTTTGATTATCTACCTAACGAAGAGGCTTTGATGAATTGATTGGTGAAGATGTTCAGGATGCTCAGCTTCAGGGGGAGCATTAGCCTTGCTGAGAGTAATGCATTGTTGGCATTATGATGGTTCTGAAATATGATCTCTCTCTTGAGGTCTTTTGGTATTAGTTATAAAAAGTCATATCTGTAATTTGATGAAAAGGTAATGTTGAGACCTATGATGTAAAATTGTTATATTCAGTCATGTAAGGACTTGGTCAATTTTGTAAACCCACTTGGTTGGGTAGTTGAGTCAAAATATGTAATTCCACTTGGTTGGATCATTGATGTAAGTATGAGTCCTTGGTGATAGGAATGGTCATACTTGGTTGAGTTATGGAGTCATGTACTTCATTGAGAAATCTTTCTAAATATTCAGCATGAACTCAGGGGGAGCATGGTAAATTTAATGCACTTCAAATCTACAGAGCTCATCTTTCTACAACGGAAGAGAAACCTTGTTTTGGTTTGATTCGCCCTTTGCCCTTGATGTCAAAGGGGGAGAGTATCATGGTGTTTGAATAATGGTTATGATTAATGTATCTATCTGTTGTGGTGATCAAACACCATTTTGGTTGCCATCAAGTCCAAAGGGGGAGATTGTTAGAAATATGATGTAATGTGTTGTCCTTGATGGAAACCTACTTGATGAAGTTGTTTTTCATGGAAACCTACTTGATGAAGATGTAAGAATGATGTATATACAGATAAGTTTAGATGTGATAGAGAAAAGAATTCTAGAAAGTGCTAGAGAAATGATAAATATAATATGTCACAATGTATATGCGGGTTTGTAAAGGCCAAGTCGCATATGCACGCAGATAAGTATGTCCCAAGTCACGTATGCTTTTTGTGCTCCAAAATTATAATACCAAGGGGAATTACCATGGTATTATCCCGCAGTATTGAGCGTTGTATTGTCTATTTGATTCTGTCCAAGAATACCATCGGAAGTTGTGCGGTTTTGACTCATGGTATTGGTAAAGGCTAAAACTATATAAGGAGAAGAGGATCATAGTGAAAGTGTGTGCATGTGTCTGGGTATTGAATGAATACTTCAATATAAAGTATATCTGCATGAAATGGGTTACAATTTATTGATATATTTGAATTAATAATGCACCTATGAATAAAATGATGGATCAGGATCTCTAGACCTGAAATGATGATATATCTTCTAGATCTGTTTATGGAAAGTTTAGATCTGAGATGTGGCGAATTTTTTCTGAAGTGAAGGGTAAGATCTGAGCTGTTTATTTGTTCTAAAGATTTGCACAGCCCTGCAATATTTGCAGATCTATACGCAAGTTCGTCGTAGTGAAAGCACATATATACGCGGGTTGGTTTCAGCAAAAGTGCGTATGGAATCTAAGGTCAGTCTTGAAATGTTTGCAGATATATAAGCAGGTTTGTCTCTGTGAAAGCGTGTATATATGCGGGTTCAGTGAAGTAAAAGCGCGTATGGAATCTAGGGTTTTGCTGAAGTATGCTAAAGGAAATCTCTGATCTATTTTGCTGTATTACTGTTGTCTTTCAATGATGTGTTCATACAGATCTGAGTTGTTTGAATACTGATTATGCTGCTAGTTGATTATGATTAAAGATCAGTGATTGGTTTTTTGATTAGTTGATGATTGAATGAATGAATTATAAGTTTCAGTTTGATGTATGTTCTTTGAGCTTAAATGTGTGGATTGGGTCCAATCTGAAAATCTGATCTTGTGTTATGTGGAAGTTGTTGGATCTAGTATGAAAATTGATGAAACGTGGTCCATGGTGGTGCTGAGGGTCGAAGCCTTCAGTGAGGGGGTTGTAGCTCCCTTCCAGTGGTAGCTGGTAAACGAGATTATGGGGTAGTAGCTCCCTTCCAGTGGTAGCTGGTAAACAAGATCACGGGGTAGTAGCTCCCTTCTAGGAGTGGCTGGTAAATGAGATCAGGGAGTAGTAGCTCCCTTCCAGGAGTGGCTGGTAAATGAGATCAGGGGGCTGGAGCTCCCTTCCAGTAGTAGCTGGAGAACGGGAGAAGGTTGCAGCCTTCTGCAGGTGGGTGCCTGCTTGTTGGTATGAGTCTGCACCTGTACATGGTTGTAAGAAGTTTTCTTTATAATAAATATTGAAGACAAAGACGACGGAAGCAGTGGTTTTCTCCCAAATTGGGTTTCCACCTTAAATCTTGGTGTTCATGTGTGTTGCTTATGTGTGATGATTTATTCTATTCTTACTGCACATTTTTACTGCTTACTAAACATCTAATGAATCAATGATGCAATGATCTAAGTAAAGAATTATTTGCATAATAAGATCTCTGGACATACGCAAGTTTGCTTAAAGATATCTGTGTATATATGCGAGTTGGGTTAATTAAAGTTGCGTATAGAATTCTGTAAAGAAAAAGTAAAATTTTTGAGTAAGCTCTAAATACTGATTCACCCCCCCCCCCCCCCCCCCCCCCCCAACAGTATTTTTCCCAACAATTGGTATCAGAGCAGGTCCTTCTGAAGGAGCTTGATCGCTTGAAGGAGATCCATCGCAATGGGAAGTCATGAAGGAGTATTTTCTATAAGGCCACCACTATTCAATGGAAGTAATCTATTATTCTGGAAGATATGAACAAGATTATATTTTCAAAGTCTAGGAGCAGACGTATGGGGAATAATTGAAGGATGCTATCAGTATTCAGCAAGTGTTCCTACAAATGCAGCAGAAAGGAAGAAATATGAAATCAATGCCAAAGTTGTCAATGCTTTATTAGGAAGCCTGTCAGAAACAAAATTTGTTAAAGAGATGCAGCTAAATTCAGCAAAGGAAATATGGGACAAGATCATTCAGAGCTATGAAGGTGATGCAAAGGTAAAAGACTCAAATTTAGTTGAAAAGATATTGAAATCTTTAACTTCAAATTTCGAGTCAAAAGTGTCAGCTATTGAAGAAAAGAATGATCTGCAAAATCTTACTGTTATACAACTACATGGTATCCTGACTGCTTTAGAAATTAGAAGAGGAGGTCCTTCACAAGTCAAAGAAGCTGCTTTTAAGGATTGTGCAAAAGGAAAAGAAAAAGATGTTCTCAAGGAATCAAGTTATATATCAGAAGAAGAAGAAGCAAATTTTGTGATAAGACTTCAAACAGGTACTGGAAGATTCAGAGGTAAGCTTCCCTTCGAGTGTTTTGCTTGTGGTAGAGTTGGTCATTATGCTGCTAAATGTCTTTATACAGAAAATCATGATAAAGGAAAGCAGTTTGAAAAAGGAAGGAGTTATTATACAAATGAAGATAATAATGGATTGTAAAATGAGGATGAAGAATATTATGACCAAGATCTACAAGTCCTCATGGCATGTACCATGGATGATGATAATTTCCCAAAAGGAAGGGATCCGGTTATTGAAGAATTGCATAAAACAAGAAAGAAAGGATGTTTTCATGGATGTTGTTTCTATTGTAACTCATTTGGGCATAAGGCCACTGATTGCAGGTTAAGTATGATAAAAAAATCTGAGAAATTGGAGAAGTTCCAGCACACAATAAGAAATTTGAGGCAAAGCTGGAAAAAGAAGAAGCACCGGTCAAAAATGTAGGGAATATTGATCCTACTGCAGTCATCTGTTTCTAAATTTTACTTCTCATAATGACTACAGGAGTGATGTGAGATACATTATAGGGATCAGTAATGTATCATCATAGGGGGAACAATATATGGTGATTCCCATGGTTGGTTCGGTAATTCTGGTTATGTTTATTTCTAACAGTGCACCTGATGTGAAAAAGATAGGTACAGGAGATACAAGTTCAAGGGGGAGATGAAGGTGTGAAATTTTTCTGTATTTCACTTTCTATACGTGGGTTTCATGAACTAAAGCCACGTATACACGTGAGTTCCATTGGAAATAGTTGCGTATGTTTTTCTCTGATAAGAAAAAGAGTGAGGAAGACTCAAAAACAGTTTATGATATGTTGCTGACAGTAATAAATTTATTGATCTGATGTTGATATCTGCTGATATGATTTTAAATTTTGATTATCTACCTGATGAAGAGGCTTTGATGAATTGATTGGTGAAGATGTTCAGGATGCTCAGCTTTAGGGGGAGCATTAGCTTTGTTGAGAGTAATGCATTGTTGGCATTATGATGGTTTTGAAATATGATCTCTCTCTTGAGGTCTTTTGATCTTAGTTATAAAAAGTCATATCTATAATTTGATGAAAAGGTCATGTTGAGACCTATGATGTAAAATTGTTATATTCAGTCATGTAAGAACTTGGTCAATTTTGTAAACCCACTTGGTTGGGTAGTTGAGTCAAAATATGTAATTTCACTTGGTTGGATCATTGATGTAAGTATGAGTCCTTGGTGATAAGAATGGTCATACTTGGTTGAGTTATAGAGTCATATACTTCATTGAAAAATCTGTCTAAAGATTCAGCATGAACTCAGGGGGAGCATGGTAAATTTAATGCACTTCAGATCTACAGAGCTCATCTTTCTACAAGGGAAGAGAAACTTTGTTTTGGTTTGATCCGCCCTTTTCCCTTGATGTCAAAGGGGGAGAGTATCATGGTGTTTCAATAATGGTTACGATTAATGTATCTATGTGTTATGGTGATCAAACACCATCGTGGTTTCCATCAAGTCCAAAGGGGGAGATTGTTGGTAATATGATGTAAGGTGTTGTCCTTGATGGCAACCTACTTGATGAAGTTGTTTTTGATGGAAACCTACTTGATGAAGATGTGAGAATGATGTATATATAGATCAGTTCAGATGTGACAGAGAAAATAATTCCAGCAAGTGCCAGAGAAATGATAAATATAATATGTCACAATGTATACGTGGGTTTGTAAAGGCCAAGTCGTGTATGCACGCAGATAAGTACGTCCCAAGTTGCGTATGCCTTTTGCACTCCAAAATTATAATACCAAGGGGCATTACCATGGTATTAGGCCACAATATTGAGCATTGTATTTTCTATTTGATTCCGTCCAAGAATACCATCGAAAGTTGTGTGGTTTTGACTCATGTTATTGGTAAAGGCTAAAATATATAAGGAGACGAAGATCATAGTGAAAGTGTGTGCATGTGTCTGGGTATTGAATGAATACTTCACTCTGAAGTATATCTGCATGGAATGGGTTACAATTTATAGATAGATCTGAATTAATAATGCACCTATGAATAAAATGATGGATCAGGATCTCTAGACCTGAAATGACGATGTATCTTCTAGATCTGTTGATGGAAAGTTTAGATCTGAGATGTGGCGAATGTTTTCTGAAGTGAAGGGTAAGATCTGAGCTATTTATATGTTATGAAGAGTTGTGCAGCCCTACAATATTTTTAGATCTATACACAGGTTTGTCGTAGCGAAAGCGCATATATATGTGGGTTGGTTTAAGTAAAAGCGCATATGGAATCTAAGGTCAGTCCTGAAATGTTTACAGATTATACGTAGGTTTGTCTCTATGAAAGCGTGTATATATGCAGGTTCAGTGAAGTAAAAGCGCGTATGGAATCTAGGGTTTTGCTGAATTATGATGAAGGAATCCTTGATCTGTTTTTCTGTATTAATGTTGTCTGTTAATGATGTCTTCATACAGATCTGAGTCGTTTGAATATTGATTATGCTTCTATTTGATTATGATTAAAGATCAGTGATTGGTTGATGATTCAATGAATGAATTATAAGTTTCAGTTTGATGTATGTTCTTTGAGCTTAAATGTGTGGAGTGGGTCCAGTCTGAAAATATGATGAAAAGAGGCCTACAAGTTGTGTTATGTGGAAGTTGTTGGATCTAGTATGAAAATTGATGAAACGTGGTCCATGGTGGTGCTGAGGGTCGAAGCCTTTAGTGAGGGGGTTGTAGCTCCCTTCCAGTGGTAGATGGTAAATGAGATTAGGGGGTAGTAACTCCCTTCCAGTGGTAGCTGGTAAACGAGATCAGGGGGTAGTAGCTCCCTTCTAGGAGTGGCTGGTAAACGAGATCAGGGGGTAGTAGCTCCCTTCCAGGAGCGGCTGGTAAACGAGATCAGGGGGTTGGAGCTCCCTTCTAGTAGTAGCTAGAGAATGAGAGAAAGTTGCAGCCTTCAGGTGGGTGCTTGCTTGCTGGTATGAATCTTCAATAGTACATGGTTGTAAGAAGTTTTATTTATAATAAATATTGAAGACAGAGACGACAACAACGGTGGCTTTCTCCCAAATTGGGTTTCCACCTTAAATCCTGGTGTTCATGTGTGTTGCTTATGTGTGATGATTTATTATGTTCTTACTGCACATGTTTACTGCTTACTAAACATCTGATGAATGAATGATGCAATGATCTAAGTAAAGAATTATCTGCATAATAAGATCTCTAGACATACACAAGTTTGCTTAAAGATATCCACGTATATATATGAGTTGGGTTAATTAAAGACGTGTATAGAATTTTGTAAAGAAAAATTAAAAGTTTTTAGTAAACTCTAAATACTGATTCACCCCCCACCTCTCTGTATTTTTCCCAAAAATAGCATGAATCTACCTAATTTTCACTTTAACAAGAATATTTACCATTGATTACATCGTGGAAACATCATAAATGAGTAATTACATCAAGAGAAATTGTTTTGGACTGAAAAAACTGAGAAAATAGGCTTACAGGCAAAAGCGTTGTGAATTGACAGGAAAGCGCAGTGTGCAAAGTGTAAGAGGATTTTGGAGGAGTTCCCATGCTCCAAATATGGATCTAAAAGATGCTAGAGAAATATTTACTTGTCTACTACACCATAGAGCCTTAAAACCCTAAAAATGACTTCTCCAAGACCTTTAAAACTCAATTCTCCCACAACTACTCCGAAAGCGCAACATGCCTTTGAAAAAACAGGTAGAAAGTTGATTTTTTGGTAGTTTTTTAACCTTTTCACCCACCATAATGCGATGAAATGACTCTCCCTATAGTGGAAGTTGATGTATAGGTCAAAATAAATCCATAAATGCAAAAAATTTGTCATTTGGATTCCCCCAAAAAGAGCGCAGTGTGAGGTTCACTACCCTTTTGGACCAAAAACTGTACAAAATTGCTAAAATGGCCAAAAAATTCTAAATTTGTCAAAAAATTTCCAAATTTGATCAAAATTATTCCAAAATTTCTCCATTGAGACCTATGATGGTATGTTATCCTATGAAGAAAGCATCAGCAAGAAAATCCAACTTACCCTTCTCTTTTTGCTTCATTAGGGTTTCCTTGAGTTTTTCCTTCAATTGCTTGATCCTAACTTTGGAGTCATGATTTCTTGTGTAGTAATGTGTGGCCATGTGCCTTTGTATGTTTTTGTTATTATTTTCTCTCTTGAGGATTTTCTCCAAGTGAAAATTGACTCTATCAAGCCAATATTCCCTATCCTTCTCAATTTCTGCCAATATAAGCTCATCAACTTTCATTTGGGTCCTTAGTGGAGTTGTGCTTATTTGTTGCTCAAGTGCCCTTTTGAGTCCTTTATTCCTTGGCCTATTCCTTATAACCTTCTCTTTATAATCATCTGGATCATCTATCTCAACCACAACCTTACCTTCTACATCCTCCTTGCTCAAATCAACTTTGGGCTTGTTCAAAAGTAGTTGATTTACATTTAATTGCATATTATCTTGTTGCAAGAATGAAACCAAAAATTTGGCCTTTAACAAGATCTCATTAAGTTCTCTAATCTCAACATCCTTCTCCATGATGATATTCTCTTCTGTTTTGACCTCTTCATTCACCTCCAAGTATTCCATGTTAGTGTCAAAATGGAATCGCCCCTCATCTTGCAAAGGTGCTTCATGTTGTGATGATGATCAATGTTCAACTGATGTAGGCTTGGCCTTTTCAACAATTTTTGGAGAAAAAAAAAAGCCTCTTACCTATGAAAAAGTTTTGTGTCACCTCTTCGTTAAGTGTCCTCTTCACTCAAATTCTCCTACATGAGTCAACCTCCTTTGGCTTGGATGGTGCTAATGATGTACTTTGGCTAGTAGGCTAACTAGTAGGGGGAAAAAAGACAATGGACTGAATGAATGTCTCCCAAGATATGTTAATATGTGTAATATATTGTAATATAATGATTTTGATGAGGCCACAGTGGGAAATACTAGCTTGGTGATAACTCTCTTTATGTTGCACTTTCTCTGCCATTTTAGCCAAGATTTTGTGGAGATAGTAGGGTACGTTGATAGTTTTTACACCTGTGAAATGCATTAACAATATGGATGATATTTGTACAACCTTGAGAATCTACCCTCACATGTGAAATACCTCATTATGGCCTTCATCAGTGGAGAAAACTTGTCCAACAATTGTCCAAAAGGAAAAATTTTCTTGATGGTATCTTTATAATGACTTTTAATGAAAGCTCTGTAATTTTTAACATCCAAGTTTGAGTTCTTAAAACAATTTTCTCCACTATTTTGCATCCATGTAGATGTTTCTATGGCCTTCGTTGAAATTTTAAAACTCACTCCTATAATGGTGACCTTATCACTCCTAATGTTTGTGGCAAACAATCTTGTTAACTTGGATGGTATCCCACTTGTTGGATTTTATCACAAAACCCTAAACATCCTACATTTTGAAAACATTGTTTGGACAATGATGAAGAAATCAACTCTTGAGTGTTAAGTGGCTCACAACTTGACACTTTTCCTCCTTTTTTGTATGGTTTCTTTCCTCCCTCCACCGTTTACAATTTCAAAGTAAAACCCTAGTGAGTGAAATGAGAAGTAGGTGTGGGGATGAAGGGATTAGTGTAGGGAATTAAAACACAATACTAACCCTAAAACTACCCAAAAAAACTGCGTAGAAGCTAGGGTTAGGTATAGGGGTTATGGAAATGAAGGTGAGAGGGATGTGGGAAATGTATTTGGGTGTGGGGAAGGGTAGAATATGTAGTGAATCAGGTTTTTTTTTTCTTGCAACTCAAATTATGGAGCTCACCCACCAAAAACATAGCGTGGGGACCGTGGGAGGGTTTCTCCACTGAAACGATGAAATAAATGTTGATAGGAGGTGAGAATAGCATCAAATTACTTGTCAACAGGCTAATGGAACCTTCAATTGCCATTGAAAACACTTGAAGAAGATTTTTTGCCTCTAGAAGTGAAAACGTAGTGAAGCATAAAAAACGCAACGTGGTTGGATGAAAATGAAACGTGGTTTCCTGGAGAGGGTGCCAATCACCTTTTGAGAATTTCCTTTGATGCTTGTTATGATAGGATAGTCCTTTTTGGTGAGTTGGTGCTCAATGCCAATGTAATGAGTGAAATAAATGCTTGTATGGACTTTTGTAGCTTTTGAAAATCAAATTCTCTTCACAGTGGTATAGTGGCCCCACCATGTGTTTTTTACATTTTGATTTAAAACTGTAGCTTTGGAACATTGAGAAACATATTACATCCTTATTTGAAATGACACTTTAAAAGACTTTATTGAGAATTTTCCATATTACTAGTCCTTCAATGCCAGATTTATTGGTGAAATGGAAGATGCTTTTATGATTTTGACCCTAAGACCTAACGGTGAAATTTCATGAAATGAGATGAATGATGACCATGGTGGTTTTACTGAGATGATAATGGAGACAATTCAGTGGTGCCTCATTCAACTGAATGATGGAAATGACCAAAACATGAATTTTTTGAAGGAGTAGTAATAGACCTAAACACACTAGCCAGTGACCAAACTTTTATTTGAAGACCTAGTGAAACCATAAAATTTTTACTAAGACCCTAACAAAAATCCTTGTAAGAGCATATTTGATAACTGGTGAATGGCAGAAATGGCAGGCACTAATAGGTGGCACACTCACTATTTTTGAAACTTTCAGCTAAGTGTCACTTTTTCTTTGACTTTAGGCGTGGAAATCATAAACCCTAATTGACCTAGATCTATTTAATAGAAAACTCTAGAGCTTATTTTTACATTCAATCTTGGAGCCCTATGATTCCCAAGGAGATCAAGGATCCTTCGGTGGAGTTTGCAGTGATTTTCAGGGTGAGTTTTTCTTTTCTCGTCTTTTGCTGCTTTTTCTATCACTTTTTATCATTTCAGTTATCTAGGTGTTGTTTTTCTTGTTTCTATTCATGTTTTTTTTTTTAACTTGTATTATATTGTAGAAGTGTTGGTTCGGTTTTTCGTTCGCCTTTTATAAGTGTCGCATTAGTTTTCTTTTTTTTTCACACCGGTGATAGTTCTTTCAGCGACTCTCCATGCATGTTTTTTTCCCTTCCGTATGTTTATTTTATGGACTTGATTTGAATTGATATATATGTATATATAAATAGTTATATTTTCACTTTAACATGCAACATAACTCATATATGTTAGTTTCCCACACTCTTTCTAGGAATATATGCACCTTAATTGGTCAACACTTTCCTTGCCTAGTTGTGAATTGCGTAAGTCCAAGGCTTAGGCTCTCAGCTTGGCCTTGGAGACTTCTTAATGTGCAGTATAGGCTGACCCAACTATGCATTGTGAAATTCCAGGGCTCAAGCCTGATCCCTTGGCCACTGAGATTGTGCAATACACAGTCTCTCCCTAAGTTTACCCAAGATGAATTGCACATTGTGTAGTCTCAAGACTTAGGTTGCATCATTGGCTACTAATAATGTGCAATGCCCAAATCCTACAACTAGTCCCTCTCCATTGACCTCAAGAATTTCACAATTTTCCCATTTTTTTCACTCGTTGTTGTTGTGATTTTTATTTGTAAGTTGATTTGTTGAAGCTAGTTTATCTTTTCCGTGAGCGTCTTTTTTCCTCCTATAGGTATAGAAGTTGTTGAGAAATTCTCTTCATCAGTCACTGATATCATGGTATCTAAGAAAGCTGCTACAAAGGAATCTACAGGGATTATTACCAGGGAGAAAGTTTAGAGTACACCAGTAAACTTTCCAATTTATTTAGATACTCAACTATTTGTATAAAAGGAATCAAATATCACATGGCAGGAATTGAATGAAGCATTCTCAGCAAGAAGCTTCAAGGAAGATATAGAGGACTTAAAGGTAGATATAAATGTTTAACGGACATGACTACATAAGGCTTCATGCAAATATCAGACTTTCTCATGTGCAAACGTTATCAGTTGGATCATTTCCCATATTGATCTCAAGGCTATGATTTTGAACAATGTGAATGGACAAAGGCTTTATTATTTTCTGGAAGTAGATTACCATCTCATGTACCATTTATCAGAGCCGAAATTTCTCATGGATTATTAATTCTATGCTACCATCAACTACTTGAGTACAAAGAAGATTGTTAGAAGCTGGGTGAAAGAGCCATCAAAGTTTTGTCAGAGACCCACCAACACCTACAAGAAAAAATCTCTCAGAGGGGCCTATTATCTCTTAATAGTTATATGTTAGATAATCACAGTCAGAAGAGAACAGAGACCTTCCCTGAAGGGTGGGAATTATTACTCAACTAGGTTTTCAATGAAGGGAAACCATTCAAATGGTCAAACTTGTTGGATCGACAGCTAAGTATCCATGTAGTGAATTCCCTGAATCCTCCCATGGGCGGAAATGCTAGATTTTACATCTATGCATATATATTGGATGAAATATGTCCTCAAAATTCATTCCCTAGCATGAATTGTACTTGCACACCATGATACCCTTCCATGCACATCTACTGCAGACTTCTCTCGGAATGTAGGCACGAAGGAGTAATGGAAAATCTAACTAAACACTTCCTCGTTCCATTATACAAGTTTGTTTTTTAGGAAGATCCACCTTGCATGTCACGTGGGGCAATGGAAGCTGTGTCAGAGATAGAAGATTGGTTTGCCTCACCGGATGGTACTTTCCTCAGAGTGTACGACGGTGAGAAGTCACCACATATTTTATCAAGGTATGCCATCGATAAGTTAGTCATGCAATAAGTTTCATATCATCTCGCCATAGGGTTTTTAGTAACTTTTCACAGTAAGAAGAAAGCACCTTAGTCAACTCCTCCTATGCAAATTGGATTGTACGATATCAAGAACCTGAAATTCATGGACAACGAAGAAAAGGTGATAGAAAATTTTTCATTCATTACTATAGACTTTAAACTATATAATCCTCAGAATTTTTGTAGAGACCATTGTGCGAGAATTCATTTTTAGTGGCTAAGTGTAACACCCCGTTTTATTTTAATTATGTTTAACAGAATTTTACATATACATTTGAATTTTTAAGTGAAAGAGAATTAAATAATGTGGTTATTTGTTAATCATACATGATCTTTATTTCATAAATAAAAAATAATATTTATCTTGAGTAATGGATTAATTGAATGGTAAAAGTATTCCAAGATTCTAGAGTAAAAATATAGAGGAAGTTTCTGACAGTTACTTTTCCCAAAAGGATAAAAAGGAAATCCTGAAGTGGGAAAGGGTTTCTTTTCATAAAGGGAATGAGGGTTAAGAACATCATGTTTTGAAGAAGAGAGTTTTCCAGAGCTGGGTATGCCAGTGGAACTCTGAGACCCTAAGGAAGTGTAGGCTGGATAGAGGTCATGAGGCCTAAATCCTGATAGTTTGCCTCTTTTCTAATAATCTGGTGTGGAGCACGGGGGGAGAAGGGGATGTGATCATCTCTCTCAAGGTTTGGAGGAACCATCAGTTTAACCAAGATTACAAAGATACGTATATCCATATGCTGATAAAGACTTAAAATTTAGATGAATTATGAATCTTAGATTAGTATTCTATTAATTGTTTATCTCTATTTGGTTATGAGAAATATGCTCTCAATATACTTAAAAAAAGTAGAAATCATACTTTGGTAGTCGAAATAAATAGCCAAGAAAAGTCTTGACAGAGAGATTCACATTAAATAATATGTTGTTGGAAACCTTTACAAAATGTTTACAGATCTAAAACTCAGTATAGAAAGGGAAATATGATAAAGTGTAGACTATAGCTACATAATTCAATGATAAACCTTATTACAATAAGTAGTAAATGAACATATATTGTTGAGGTTTTGGTTGTCATATAAACGAAAACAAAGAACACATACAACCTCAGAATACAAGAATGAGATGCGTTTATATATATAAAAGAGGGATATATCTGAGGAAATGAGGCTCAGGGGTTTAGATCTGAGCCCCATGGTGACATGGCAAGGTCATGGTCCCCTAGCCATTATGACCTTAGTACCAAAAAGAAGAAAACTAGAGCAGAATTATATTTTGATTACAACTGTAAAATAAAATTTAAAGACAACTACAACTACTTCACCGTAAGTACTGGACAATGGAAATCAAGAAAATACACTCTGTATAAAAGAAAAAATTCTTAAATATGAACCTAGAATGTTTACATGCCACAAGTCGATAGCGTAGGCCAAAGAGCTGAACAATTTTATACAAAATAGTTTCAACATGTATAAACGAAGATTCACCATAGTGTCGTATGCATAAGAGAAAATTGGAAATAGAATAAACCTCTCTGTTGAAATCACAGTGTTTCACTACAAAGTATCCATAACATATATATCAAATAAAATTAATTTATACATGTAAGATAGGATATAATTACAACAATCCTTCAGACCCGAATAGGGCGAACACAATCATGATTTTAAAGGCTAAATAAGGAAGCCAGAACAAGAAACTACGCCAAGAACCATTCAACTAAATATAAATACCCATCAATTACTTTCATGCAAGAGAGGTACAGAGGCCAGCTGCTACAAATGTTCATGCAAAGGGTATAGCCCTTAGTGAACTAAGAGTTGTAAAATGTCACATGAAGTACAAATATTATCGCATTGAAAACATAGCTGTGTTGGTTGAACTAAAGCCATTGAGTCGAGAAGGAAGAACCCCCCCACAATTCCCATGATGTCCAACCTGTGGATAAAAAAGAGGTAAAAACATGAGAGATATGGCATCCAGGGATTACAAACATGAACATAAACCATTATTGAAAAAGAAAACTCAGTGAAAATTTTTTGAATGCTACGTGTGATGGTCAAGGCAGGAACATGGCTCTCCCTCGCTTAAAAAATATAGAGAAATGAAAGGATTGGTGCCACATTCAAGCCAATAATTATACAACCTCACTTTCCCTGAGCCAAAATAATTTAATACTAAGCAAATAACTGAGTAATGAAAGCCTCTCAGGGGTACATCTATGGAAAAACCCTCTTCAAGATTAAACGAAACAGAGAGATAGAGACAGACCAAGTAAAACATGCCTGGAAGCGTTAAGGTAGCCAGTGTGAAGAAATGACCGTAAGGCTCTGTGAGATGAGAAACTCCACCATGGAATGAATCTACCAAACCCTGTGACAAAACACTGACAGAACCTCTGCATGATGGAAGAGCCCAACTCGGTGAAGCCGAGGACCGGCCCATGGAGGAAAGGAATACCATTTCTACAGAGCAGAGGTGAGAAGTTGCAGAGCGATGGCGTAACCAACTCCTGCAGTAGAACAATGAGCTAGAATGATGATGATCGGTGTGGGTTAGCTACCCTTAACATCCCCACAAGACTCTTGACTGTAGTATCAAATGGGATCCAAATCAACGGTGGAAGAGGAGTGTCAATAAATTCAGTGACACACAATTGTTAACCAAATTCCTCTTATCAAGGAGACAACCAATGTTTATTCAAAGCCATGATAAAACCATTGCAAAGAACTTGCTATGTGTGAGTGTATAATTAGTGAAAAATCAATGGTAAATTATAATGTTAAATCATATAGTTTTGAATAAAAATATTATAATGAAAAACAATCCAAAGTACCAAGTTGATATCATTATGTACGAGCATTCAATTCTAACACATGCTGACCACGTGCTGAGCATGAAGGTTGGTAATAGAACTGTTGTATCATTATAAATATGCCTTTGGTTGATTGATTTAAATTAACAATGATTTTTATTTAGAGCTTATGGTAAGTAAAGTATTTTTTTTTATGCAAATAGTATAGTAGTGACAAGTGGTATCACAACGTGGTTACATGTTGGGGCGAGGTGGGCCATTGAGATAACTGGGTTTTTTCAATTTCTTGTTTTGAAATATGCACAGTGATAGGAAGATTGGTATAATTTCCAATGAGGAGAGGATCGGGTCATAAAACACCAAGGACTACAGGGGAAACTCAACTCCCATCCAATCCGGAGATCAACCCAGAAATGTGGGTACAATTGAGCGTTGACCAGCACCAGCAAACCAATCGATTTTTGGAAGAAAAACAACGACAGACCAACAGATTGTTGGGCATAGTGCAATAACTCCAGATAGAGATGATTCAGGTACGAAGCGAAAATTAAAGTTTGATGAGGGAACAAGAAGGGATACTAAAGAGTCTCTCGGATAAGCATAATCATCCTACTGCACAACCTAGTCCAAAGAGAGAGACCCATGAAGAAGGCGAGCAGCAACAACAAATTCATGACAATCCAGAAGGGAGTCGTACTCATTGAAGTAATAAGAGTAGGACTTACAATGACGCTGAATCCTGGAATGTTTCAGATCAGCAAGAGCACAAGAAGCATAGAGTAGAATTACAAGGGGAGTTCCAGAAAATTGAGCCTCCTACATTTGATGGAGATCCCGAAGAAGTGGTAGAAGCAGGGATAATTAACATGAATAAAAATAAACTTAAAGCTTGCTTGGATATCTATAAATTGTGGGAAAAAGATACATTATGGTGGTAAGAGGTGAAAAACGTGCGTGGAATTGAAGATCAAAATATGACTTGGGATGAGTTCCAACAGTATTTCGAGGAAAAGTACCTAACAGAATGATTTTATGATGAAAAATATCGAGAGTTTCATGATTTAAGGTTGGGTCAATTATCTATGGATGATTTCATCACTAATTTTACCTCCCTGATAAGGTACATACCATATTTAAGGGATGAGAAATCAAAAGTACAATTATTTTTGAGTAGTTTGCTTGCCCACATGAAGGAGAGAATTGAATTTGTAAATCCAAAGATGATGGATGAGGTGATTCGAAAAGCATGGATGTGCTATCAGTAGTCAAAGGAAAAGGGTGAATTTGGAAAAAAATGGCCACCAAAGAAAGGGATGAAAGGCTCCTCAAATTTTAAAAATAGTAGATCTAGGAGTTTTAAAACTGTTGTAAGGAATTTAGCAAAAAGGCAATTTAGGAAAAATCAGTAAAGGACCAAATGTGCAGATGAAGAACGACCGACTGAGGCATCCAGCAGGCTAGACCTGTGATAGTCCCAAAAACCACCATTACAATGTTGGGGTTGTGGTGAGGCACAATACTTTAAGAATTGTCCTCATCGTGGAAGGAATGAAGTGGTAGCCAACCTGAAAGAAGCATCTACAGTGGGGGATGTTGCTCAAAATATACCAAGGATCAATGATGCACTAGAAGATCGACAATAGGATTTCTAGAAGACTATGATAGAACTTTAAGGTAAGCTACAATCCAATATTGTTTCCATTTTGGTTGATTCTGGTGCCAGTTTAAGTTATATAAATCCCCAAGTAGTTGAAAACTGTAAGTTGCAAAGCCAGAAATTTAAAAGGCCATGGCTAGTACAATTGGCTACAGGAGCAAGGAGATGAATTAATGCCAAAGTCTCAAATTTTAATATGGATATAGCAGAACAACATATAACTATAAAACTGAATACTCTGCCTTTGGGCTTATACGGTGTTTTGTTGGGAATGGACTGGCTAGAAAAGCACTGGTTATTGGTGGATTGAAAAGAGAAAGTTATACATTTTAAGGTAGAATATGGATCCTATCAAGAACTGTAAGGAATTCAGAAGCCACTTTAATTACGTCCTATTACAACATCCGGCTGGTCAAGTGCATTATAAATGGGTGTTAACTTGATGCAATCCGAGTGGGGTTTTCTAACTCCAAAGACAAGACCCTTATGATGGAAAATATACCAGTTGTCCAGGAGTTCAAGGACGTGTTTCCTGAAAATATTCCAGGACTACCCCTGAAGAGAGATATTTATTTTATTATAGAATTAATACCTGGGGCAGCCCCTGTGTCATGAGAACCATACAGAATGAGTGTGCCTGAATTGACAGAATTGAAAATGCAGCTACAGGAGCTATTGGACAAAGGATATATTCGGCCAAGTGTGTCTCCTTTGGGAGCACCAATGCTATTTTTTAAGAAGAAATACGGTACGATGTAGATGTGCATGGATTAATGAAAACTTAATAAGCTGACTGTAAAAAAAAAACCTATTGCCACGTATAGACGACCTTTTTTATCAAGTAAAGGGAGCAACAATATTCTCCAAGATTGACATGAGATCTAGATATCATCATATAAAAATTAAGGAAGAGGACATATCCAAAAAGGCCTTTCGTACTAGGTATGAGCATTATGAAATTTTTGTATTACCATTTGGGTTAACCAATGCACCAACAAATTTCATGAGCTTGATGCATGGTATATTTCACCCCTTTTTGGATAAATTTGTTTTAATCTTCATTGATGATATACTGGTCTATTCTAATAATATTGATGAGCACAAAGTGCATTTACACCTAGTGCTGAAGATGTTGCGGGAACACCATCTCTACACAAAATTTAGCAAATGTGACTTCTATAAGGAGCAGATCCAATATTTGGGTCATGTGATATTGGTAGAAGGAATTTTGGTAGACCCAGAAAAGGTAAAGACAATCATGGAGTGGAGAGTTCCTAGAAATGTAGCTGACATACATTCATTCACAAGCGTAGATGGTTATTACTGGTGATTCATTGAAGGCTTCTCTAAGATAGATTTTCCCATTACCTCCTTGCAGCGCAAGGTGCGATTCTTTAAGTGGACTAAATAATGTCAAACTAGCTTTGAGTGACTGAAAGAACTATTAACCACTGCCCTTTTATTTAAAGTGGAAGACCCATGTAAATAATTTGAAGTTTTCACTAATGCTTGTAAGGAAGGAGTAGGAGAAGTATTGACCCAAGATAGAAAGGGTATAGCATATGAATCCAATAAATTGAAGGACCATGAGCAGAGGTACTCTGCCTATGACTTAGAGTTCACTATTTTTGTGCATGCCCTTCGCGTTTGGATGCATTACTTGCTGGGAAAAAGGTGTGTGCTTAAAACCAACCATAGTAGTTTGACTAGATACTTTAAACAAGTTGATTTAAATGCTTGTCAAGGAAGATGGAATGCATTTCTAAGCGAGTTTGATTTTGACATTCAACATGTAAAAGGTAAGGAAAACTATGTCGTTGATAGTCAAAATAAATAGCTAAGAAAAGTCTTGACAGGGAGACTAACATTAAATAATATGTTGTTGGAAACATTTACAAAAACATTTCAGATCTAAAACTCACCATAGAAAGGAAAATACCATAAAGTGTAGAATATAACTACAAAATTCAATAATAAACCTTATTACAAGAACCAATAAATGAACATATATTGTTGAGGTTCTGGTTGTCATATAAACGAAAACAAAGAAAACATACAACCTGGGAATACAAGAATGAAATGCGTTTATCGATATAAAAGAGGGATAAATTTGAGGAAATGAGGCTCAGGGGTTTAGAGCAGAGCCCCGTGGTGATAGGGCATGGTCATGGTACCCTGGCCATTATGACCCCAGTACCAGAAAGAAGAAAACTAGAGGAGAACTATATTATGATCACAACTGTAAAATACAATTTAAATAGAACTACAACTACTTCACCATAAGTAGTGAATAGTGGACATCAAGAAAATACACTCTCTCTAAAAGTCAAAATTCTTAAATATAAACCCAGAATTTTTACAGGCCACAAGTCCATAGTGTAGGCTAAAGAGCTGAACAAGTTTATACAAAATAGTTTCAACATGTATAAAGGAAAATTCACCACAATGTCCCATGCATAAGAGAAAATTGAAAATAGAATATACCCCTTTGTTAAAATCATAGGTTTTCACTATAGAGTATCCAGAACATATATCGCAAATAAAATTAAGTTATACATGTCAGACAGGAGATAATTACAATAGTCCTTCAGACCCGAATAGGGCGGACACAGTCATTATTTTAAAGGCTAAATAAGGAAGCCAGAATAACAAAATACGCCAAGAACCCTTCAAATAAATATAAAGACTCGTCAATTCCTTGCATGCAAGAGAGGTACATAGGATAGCTGCTACACCTATGCATGCAGAGGGTATAGCCCTCAGTGAACTAGGAGTTGTAAATTGTAACATGAAGTACATAGATTATTGTGTTGAAAACATACCTGGGTTGGTTGACCTGAATCCATTGAGCCGAGAAGGAAGAACCCCCCCCCCCTCCCCACCCACGATTCCTGTGTTGCCTGAACTATGAATAAACAAGAGATAAAACGTGAGAGATATGGCATGTAGGGATTACAGATATGAACATCAACCATTATTGAAAAATAAATCTCAGTGAAATTTTTTCGAATGATACCTGTGATGGTTAGGGTAGGAACATGACTCTTCCTCGCTTGAAAAATACAGATAAATGAAAGGATTGGTGTTGGATTCAATCCAGGAATTATATGGACTCACTTTCCTTGAGCCAAAATAATTTAATAATAAGAAAATAACTGAGTAATGAAACCCTCTCAGGGGTACAACTATGGTAAAAACATCTTCAAGATTAAATGACGTGGAGAAATAGAGATAGATAGAGTAAAAGATGCTTGGAAGTGTTAAGGTACCTAGTGCTAAGAAATGACCTTAAGGCTCTGTGACATGAGCATCTCCACCATGGAATGAATCTTTTGAACCCCACGGCAAAACACTGACAAAACCTTTGCATGATGGAAGAGCCTAGCTCAGTGACCGGCCCATGGAGGAAAGGAAGACCATTTCCACAGAGCAGAGTTGAGAAGTTGCAAAGCGACGATGTGACCAACTCTTGCAGGAGAACAATGAACCGAAACGACGATGCTCGAGGTGGGTTAGTTACCCTAACCATCCTCGCAAAACTCTTGACCCTCCGATCAAATGGGCTCCAGATCAATGGTGGACGAGGAGTGGTAATAAATTCAATGACACATAACTGTCAACCAGATTCCTCTTATCGAGGAGACAACCAATGTTTATTTAAACCCATGATAAAACCATTGCAAAAAACCTGCTATGTGCAAGTGTAGAGTTATCGAAAAATCAACGGTAATTATAATGTTAAATCATATGGTGCTGATTAAAAACATTATAATGAAAAATAATCCAAAGTACCAAGTTGATATCATTATGTACGAGCATTCAATTCTAACACATGTTGACCACGTGCTGAGCACAAAGGTTGGTAAAAGAACTATAGTATAGTTATAAATATATATGTGCTTGTTTTATTTAAATTAAAAATGATTTGTATTTAGAGTATATGGTAAGTAAATTAATTTTTTTATGTGAATAGTTTAGTAGTGACACTAAGCGGGAAAATCTATTAGCCAAAGGAGGATCAATGGAAGAATTTTTATAATGCCTCTAAGTCCCGCAAGTTGGTCAGTTGTGCAGGAACAGGTGAATCTATAGAGAGAGGGCACTCCAAAAGTAGTATCCAAGGAAGAGAGCAACCCAGTGCATGAAAATGGTAAGAGGATGGTTGAACGTAGCCTCGGGGGAGAGAAAAGTTGCAATATGAAGGTAGATCCAATAATTCTGAGAGTGGCCTTAGCAATAGGGTCAAGGAGGAAACAAAGGATGTAGGAAGAAGAATAGAAGAAGAGGGAAGAGAAAGGGCTTAGGATATTAGAAGAAGAAAATTATAAGAAGGAAGAAGAAGAAAATTAGAAGTAGGAAGAAGAAGAGAGGTGAAGAGTAGAATAAGAAGAAGCGACCGAAATAAGTTGAGGAGAAAGATTAGAACCAACAATTAGAACAACATAGTGAACAAATGAAGGACAAAAATATCTCTCAAGATATTGAAGAGTTTATTTTCATCCAAGACATGTAGATGGAACCAGATCCACATAATCAAGATGTCGACCTCATCCTAAGCACACAACAGGTCACCATTCAGACCCCCCCTCCTCAAGTAGAATAAGCTCCAAGTGAGGGTAGAGGAAATTGTTCCTCTTGATGAAGGTAAAGTTATGGACACGTACAATCTGAAATATGACAAGCTTTAGAAAAATATTGTACAAGCACAAAATAAAAACTTTCTTGGAGACCTCACATATCCTACATTTATTAGAGAAAGGGTGATTATGTTGAATTCCATAAAGAATCCCAATGCCATTTTTGTAGCTAAATTGTTCTTCGTAGGTGTAGCAAATTTTAACATTGAGTATCTAATAGTCGAGATAAAACAATTGGAAAAGAACTTGCATGCTATTAGGAAAGGGGTTGAACAACTCTAAGCATAGGTTCAAAAAATAACACTCACACAGGTCTATCTGGAGGAACAAAAGGTGAAGATACTCGATGAAGTATTGACACTGGGAGAGACCATGCATAATATTTATGAGAATATTGTTACCGTGCATAAGGAATTTTTCCACTTGCATGAATTTCAGTAGAAGTGTAAAGACCATGTTAAAACTATGAAAGTTTTACAAGTATCCATTGCTGGCATGAATGAACGGTCAATGCGATACAAAGGGGCACCACTAAAATTGGGAAGGAAAATATGGTAGGAGCCAGTTGGTGAAAGAGAAGTTTCATACGCTCATCTAGAATAATAAACAACTCGCCCCGTTCATTTCCAAAATTTAGGCCTCATATGCAGAATTGTGTAATGGCGTGGATTTATTGGTGAAATCGCATAAGACCCCATCATTTTTCACATTCACTGAGGCCAAACAAAAGAATCAAGTGAGTAAGGATATTGAATAATACTTGGATTAGTGAATATATATTGCCACCAGGGAATATCTTGAAGTGAATAGGAAAAATATGCAGAAGTATATTAGTGGCCCTATCCAAATGAACATGATGTTTCTCATGCTAAAGATGGAAGTATAAATAATTTCCAAGTTAGCGTACTTAGATTTATTGGAGGCTAGATTCCACTTCTAGCCTGTCATGATTGCACAGTTTGAGTGACTCATCTTGTAGTACAAAGCGTGGCACCGTTATGTGATCGAGAAAAAACAAGTGGAGGTTTATGAGCTAGAGTTTCCCCAAACTCAAGCATGACATGTTTTTTCCTATTAGGCTGTCTAGTTGGCTCTACCCAAATTTTGTGTATACGGGTATGAGTATATTGTAATATTCTTTTGTAAATAATTTGTATGTGAAATTCGAAGTGTTAATTGTGGAAGTTGAAGAGTCATTTGTAAATAAGTTGAAGTGTTATGAGGGAAGTCCAAGGGTCACAAATGGAAGGTGAAGAGTCACCCCTTTTTTTATAAATACATCCTCATAACTCATGTAAAGGGATTTTTGGAGCCATGCTTTTGCCTAGGTTTAGGCTTAGAATCAAGAGCTTAGGAATTTTGTGAGAGAATTGGCTTCTCCGTAGCATAGAGGGACTGTATTTATTTCGAAGAGAAGGAGTAGAATTTATGTTCCACTATTGGGGATAGTGGTCTGCCATGTAGAAATTTAATACAAAATATGTATTTCCTAGATTCTCCTGATCTAACAATAATATGATATTGTTAAATACAGAATCGCTTCTAAAAAATATATGCGGAATTTGAAACACAATTCCCAATCACAATATCATGAATAAAGATCAATCACACATAACAGAGATAATTTAACCGGGGAAAGCATACAGCTAAAAACCATACTATCTTCTATTATGTATTATATCATGGATCATGAAACAACTACATACAAAGCTCTACTCCAAGAGCTCTCAGTACAATAGCTAACTGTCTCACACTATCATACAAAAATTGGAAAGTTCCTTAGCCAATTTACTGTCTCTAGACAACCTGCTTCCACTGCGCAATTGTAGCTGATAGAAATCCCTGAATGAATGGAATCCTTCTTGCCTTGAATATGCAATCCTCATGCACACATCTAATGTGTGTGTGGTTGCATGTGTGCAACCAATAATGTCACAACTGATAGTCAAATGTCCCTTTCACCTACATCTCAATTGGGTCTCCACTGGATCTGACATGAATGCATTTAATATTAGTAAATATTCAGTTGCATGTGAGGCCACTAATTGTGAATTAATTAATAATCAATTCATTTGATCTCTCACTAGTGTATATTTAGTTACAACTAGCACAACTGAGTTTAAATCACTTAACTAAGTTAAACTATTTTACAATTTTCATAACTGCACTTCCAACTCTGTTACAACTTCGAATCACTCAGTTACAACTAAGTCCACTTGCATGTCCCACCAACCAAACACTCAACTCAAAATTCCTATAGCTAACTGATTTTCCACTTTAGTTAACTATTTCCAAGTGATCATTGAGAATAGATTATTGTTTATTGTCCAACTAATACTAAGGGATAATAATAGTCGACATGCATCTATAAATAGACATGTAACCTATAAATAAAACTTGAATATACATCTATAAATAGACCTCATCTATAAATAGAGTTTTCTCATGCATCTATAAATAGAAATCCACCTAAAAATAGCCTGAGGCTCCATCCTAGTGTAGGTGCATAATTTTCACTAGGATCTTCTTGTTGAATATCAACATTCCCTCTCAACAAGAAAGGGATTATCCTTCACCCCGATCCTATCTCTATGGCATTTGAATTTTCTCCTAGTGAGTACCTTCATCAGAATATCTGCATCATGATCTTCCGTAGGAATGTACTCAACCAACATGATTCTCCTCTGCACACAATCTCTGAGATGATGGTACCAGATATCTATATTCTTAGATCAATCATCAAAAATAGGATTAATCGAGAGTTTAATGCAACTCTGATTATAACAATGAATCACTGTCGGAACTAAATGAGAACAAAACAAACCAACCAAAATATTTCTCATCCATATATCCTCACATGTGTTAGTCATCAGTATTTTTTCCTATTGTGATGACTATATGCCTTGTCTAGGTTTTCTAGAAACCAATTTCAAATAGCCAATTTGTCCTCTAGAAAACCCCCCAAAACAATTTTCTGTCTTTTTATCCCTCTCTTGCAAACTGTGATGGAAGTGTTCTTCAGGTTTCAGTCCTATCCTAAATTAGCAAACCTTCCTTGTCCATGAATGTCACAAGCCTCGTACCTCTGATACCCAAATTTCCCTGTTTTCACACAACTCTCTGTCAAGCATAAATCAAATTGTATAGTCCTCTCTCACTATTCACTTTGCCATATGATGACCTGATTATATATCAGAAATCCCTCAAAAATTATGACAAAGTCTCTAGGTCTAGGTGGTGGTGTTTAGGGTAAGAACATTGACAAAGCTGTCTCTAAGTCAAAAACCCCTGTTTTCAATATCAGTCAGCCATTATTTCTTCTTATCTAGAAAAACAAAACCATGGTTTATCCTTAGGTCATACACCATCAAAATGGTCACTGTGTTTTTTTTCAGCAAACCTTATAAGTTTCATTTAAGGAAGAAACAGAGTTTTAAAGTCCTATGTCCGAAGAAAGATGATTAAGTGAACTTTCAAGAATGATCAACATGACATATCAGCAAAGGCCTTCAGTGATCATAGTCATTTCATTAATACATCTCTGCAGGGGTGTTAGGATAAATGGCACAAATCAGTCTTGGGCGAGGGAACACTTCAAGGAACAGCTTCAAGTAAAAAGAACAGTTGACTATTTCAAGGACTAAGGGAAGTACAGGTTTAAAAGAAGAAGAAAGCCTGCAAGTTTCATCCCTGCAAAATTAAAAACAACAAGAAGATTAGAAAATCATCCATCATGGAAAAATGACTATAAAGGTATGGCAGTTCTTCTGAAAAGGGACCTCCAACAGTCTAGGCATAAAAAGTAAAAAGCATAAAAGGAACAACTGCCTTTTATTCTTCTGTAGCCTAAGCTCCAAATCATCAAAGAACTATCAACACCAATGAAGCTATGATTACTGCTAAGAAGATTTTATTTCCAAGATAGGCACAATAGACAATTATCAGTTGGAAATGCATTACCTGCTCATGGTTTTCACAGTAAGACTCCACAAGGCCATGTCTCATAAGAAAATTGGACAAGAGGTAAAAGCAATTTTGTTTGCAAGTGGCCTCCTTCATGACAAGTAGAGGGCCCACAAACAGCTTGTTCAAAATCATTTTCTAATGGATAGACAGGGATAAAGACACTGTGGTTTTAAAAAGGTCTCCTTCAATCATAAGCAGAGGGCCTACACAGTGGTTTTAAAATGGCCCCCTTCAAATAACAAACAGAGGTAACAACAATTTGTTTGCAAATGGCCTCCTTCATCATAAGCAGAGGACCTAAGAAGATTTGTTTGCAAATGGCATCCTTCATCATAAGTAGAGTGCCTCAGACAATTTGTTTGCAAATTACCTCCTTGAAAAGACAAGCAGAGGACAAAACTTAAAGTTGAATGGTCTCCTTCAAACGTAAGCACAAGTTGTTTTCAAGTGCCTCCTTCAGTAATAAGCAGAGGGCACTCAGCTTGTTTGAAGGTCCTCCTTCCAAGGATAAAAGGGGTGCCTCATAGTTGTTTAGAAGGTTACAAAGTTTTGTTTAAAGATAGCCTCCTTCAAAGATAAGTAGAGGGCACAACACTTTGTTGAAAGGGTTAAAACCTTCCATTAAAAAACAGAGACAGAGTTAAAAATTTTGATAAGGGGATGAAACTTCAAGGATAAACAGAGATAAGAAATAGTTAGTTTTGGGACTCCTTCATGAGAAGTAGAGGGCACAATTTTTTTTAAAGAGCCCCCTCCATTTGATAAGCAGAGCGCCCAAAAAGTTTTGTGGAAAGGGCCTCCTTTAAATGATGAACAGAACACAAGACAGTTTGTTTTAAAGTGTCTCCTTCAATCATGAGCAGAGCGAAAAAACACAGTTTGCATTTCCTTCTTCAATGGCTAGCAGAGGGCAAACACCAGTTAATATTTTGTTTGAAATTGCTTCCTTCAGTGGTGAGAAAAGATCAACTAAGCACTCATACAGTGGGTCAAAAGGTATTTTGCAACAATGAACAGAGAGTGAGTTAAAACTTTAGATAAAGGGCTAGAAAATTCAATAATAACACAGCTCAACACATTTTGTTTGACAAGACTCATTCAATGATAAAAACATCACAACCAGTTTGTTTAAATTTTCCTTTTGAGAAATAAAGAACACATTTCATGATTGGTAACGAGGAGGTTTTAGTCTTTATGAAAGGTGTAAAATTTCCTCTTGTTTTCAAAAGATTTGAAGAAAAAGGTTTCAAATCACTTTCAAGGGGGGAAAGTTATTTTCAAAATTCTCCAAAGGGTACAAAAGGCGTCATCGGGCATCTTCTATTCCAAATTTTCCAACTAGCAAAGGGAGCAAGTCTGTTTCGAGCTCTGAGCAAAACTTTGTGAAAAATATAATGGTCATGACGTGCCTGTGAAGAGGCGCTGCGCGCCTGTAACTGCTCACCGTAGAAATTATAGAAGGATGTGGCACGCCTGAAGGTGGTCACGACACGGATGTCCGTCGCCCGTCGTGCAGCTCCTTGCCCGATGCCCACAACCCTCCGTGCCAGCCTTTTGCCTGGGTGCACATGCCTTTGCTGGGCCCATCTTGCACGATCCACTGCCCAGCTGCTCTCCCAAGCTATTTGCACAAGCGCCCGACACAACGTGCGAGTGCTACGCGCCTATGTGCAAGGGTGTAGCACCATTCAAAAGACTTCAAAAAGAGCCAAAATTCAGATTTTCTGCATAGAATTGGTTTTTCAACACAACAAGGAGGTTGTGATGGTATTTTTCCATTTTCCCCTAAGTTTTTCTTAATTCATAAGAGTGTTTTGAAAAACCAAATCTAAGGAAAAAGACAGTCTTAGAAGGAGAAGGCCATTTTCATTTTGGAAAAAACCTGTTTGTTGAGTGAACAAAGAAAACAGTGAAGATAGTGGCAGAATGCAAAATGACAATGAAGACAGTCATGATGAAGGTAGCCCTCAAGAAACCAAAAACAATGAGGACGGTGAAAAAGACAGTCCCCAAGACAGTCATGACAAGAACAGTGAATTTGGTGGCAGCCTACATGAAAAATACGAAAACAGTAATGATGAAAGGGATAGCCCTCAAGAGGAAAAGCACCACAACAGTAAGGAAAATAGTAAACAAGGCAGCCCTAAAGAAGAACATGAAAACAATGAACAGTGCAGAAAAGTAGGTGATGAAGGAGGCAGAAATGTAAAGGATAAAGTTGAACAAATGCTAGTGATGAAACCTCCTCTCTCTTCTCCTCAACATAGCCAAGAACATGTGCTTGCTGCCTCTCCTAGGCAAGGGGCTATGATTCATTCCTCAAAATCACCAAAGGCTAAAACCCACCAAATCTTCAAAGAAGAAAACCACTCAAGCAGTGACTAGTAATGTCACTAGGGTGCTAAGGAGTAGAGGCAAACCACCTAAGCAAAGTATTGTTGAATTTCCCAAGAGAACAATATCAAAGAAACCTATCCAAAGCAAGGGCAAAGAAAAAGTTGAACAGCAGGAGAGCAGCCATGAACATGAAACAGAATTTGACATAATACAGGTAGATAGTGATGTTGAAGATGATCAAACCAAAATTCTCAAGTCCCTTTTGCAAAATAGGGAAGCTCAAATTAAAGACTTTGAAACTGACCTAGAAAGGTCAAAGGACCTCATACACTTTTTACAAATACAAAACATACAGGTGAGTGGGCAGATGGCCATCTATGAAGCCCAGGCACTTAAATATAAGAGAGAAGGCACATAAAGCACAGTTGAAGCTTGATGAGTACATGGGTGAATTTGCTGATGATGAAGAAGAGGAAGGACCAGTAAGGAAAAGGCCTAGGACCATGGGTCTTAGGAAAGCATTGAAGAAGAAAAGGGAGGAAGAATCAACCATTGCTCAGCAGTATCCTCTCACACACCTACTTGCCCAAGAGATAAAAAATGACAAGGAGTCTTGGCTTTAAAGAGAAAATAAACATTTGGAAACCAAATTGAACAAGGCCAACAAATATTTTGACTTGCAAAGGAGAATGACCGGGCATTACAAGAAATTGAATCAATTTGCCCGAAAGAAACTAAGAATTGCCCAAGCCAAGCTCAAAACTGCCCAAAGAAGGCGCCCGGTGAAAAAAGGAGGAAAGGACACATCTAGGCTTGGAATTTTGGCTCAATCTTCCATACTTGCTTCTAAAAACCCTTAAGGGGTTTTCTCACCAAAATTGAGCTATTTTTGACATAATCTTGTTTTTTGTGATTTTTGGGCGTAATTGCACAAATTCATGGGTGCCGCCATTTTTTATTGGAACATCCTCAGCTGATGAGAGTGGTATATTTGGATGCATTAAATTTGAGGGAATATACTCAAAAATTTCCAGATCAATGGAATGTGTTTTGATCCCTCAAAGAGGCCAAAAACAGTCATTTTTTGACATTCTGCCTCACATATCAGCAAGTGCTACTTTCCTAGGTTTTTTCACTTAGTTCACTTTTTGACAGACTTCATAACATTAGTTTGAAAAAAATAAAATATTTCCATAAAGTAGACATCTAGGACTTTCCAACGAGCCATCACTGGCCTCGTTTCGACATCTAGAAGTCTCTCAAAATTCCTCTGCAAGACAAAATGTTTTTTGTTGCTACGCTCCTGTAGAATTTTGCTGAAATGCATTTTTCTGAAGATGATTGGCCAAATGTGCGTTAGGCAAGTTTTTCTCTTGTTTCAGACGTAAAATGTGATTCATGTTTGCTATTTTAGTCCGAAAAGATATTTTGTGCCTTGGACCTTGTAAGGCCTCAAGGACAATTTTAGATATTTGTTTTTGGCCAATGGCCTTCTAGTTGCCCTAGTTGGGTTTCCTCCTCTTTGGCCTATATAATCCAAGAGGATTCATTCTAATCTGGGGGAGAACTTGAGTTATAGAGAGCAATACATAGCACTATGAGCTTTGAAGAAATACTTGTTTTATGAAGTGGATGATCTCTTGCTTGGCTTGATGGTGGAGGAGCATTGTGTGTAGGATTCCATGGCTTGGTGAATGGTATTTTGTTTCTTATTTGTTATGTTTTCTTAGTTTCTCATACATTTTTTCATGCTTCTTTCTTGTTGTAGTTCAGTAAAGAATAAGTTTGAGAAATGCCCATGGAGGCACCTCAAATTTCCTGATTCATTGCAGCTTAAATGTTTTCATCTTTCTTAGTCATGTCAAAGAATTCTTAATTGCTCTTTGGTTCACTAAGAACTTGTTACCTGTTTCATTAATGGTTATTATGTATGTTTTCTATTATGATTCACTGTATGCCCTGCTTGCTCATAGCTAATCAAAACTCCATTTCTGAAATCTCTCTCAGAATTATTGGTTGTTTTAGTTAAGTCAAAGAGGTTTTGTTTCGATCTTGCCCTTTGTCCATGCTTTGCAGTCTTATTTCAAAGTTTCCGATAGCTCAAGATATGATGTTTAGGAGTTCCCTCTTTATAGATTGAGTTGTTTGTTAATCTTATTTGTTTTCCAAAAATTCTGAAGGTGATTTTCCCAAAGTTAGAGGGTCTTATACTTTTATATATCACTGGATTGTTTATTTTCTGCATCTATTAGTTTGAGTTTCATTCATAGAGATTAATGGTCAGCCCTAAATCATGAATGCTTGTTGTTTAACTATTTGTGCTTAAAATATCTTTGTCTTTCACAAACTTAATGTCCATCTCATTTCACTTTCACCCAAAGAATCCATTTACCTTGACTAAATCGGCCCTGAAGTAATACCTTGTCCATCATTAAGACAATCTTGATCTTATCTGACCCCATAGCCCAATTGATTTGACGAAATCCATATCTATTTATCCTTTTCATCAGTTCCCCTCAAAAAACCCAAAACAAACCAAAACATACTTAACAACTAGCCTAAAATCAAATCTACAGAAGCAAACAAGTTTACATCCTTTGCATAATAGAGAGAGCCCTCTCTGAGTCCAGGAAGGCTAGGTCCTAGGGCTCCAAAGCTTGGTCTGATGTTACCTTATCATTTGGTTTACCAATCTGCCAGATTACGGGACTCCAACATAATGGCGATCATGGTGGGACTTTTCTGAGTTCATATTAATCTGAATATCTTTCAAGACTCACAGAAAACCCTTGTCAAACTAAGCATGCTATCCTATTGATCCATCCCACTGCTCACCAACATAATGGTGATCACGGTAGGAATTTGAGTCAAAACATCCTATGTATCCCTTAGGAAATCTCAAAGTCTCAGTCAAACTTAGAAGACTAAAGTATCGTCAAAAGAGTAGAATTTGGTTGTTTCACCATTCCAACAAAATTATGACTTAGCTATAGGACACTCTCACAAACCCTAGGGCTACATATAAGAAACTCAGAAAAAACCACAAAACATCCTTAGATTGGTTTTTTGTCAGTATTGGTGGTGGACCATACACATATACCCTCAAAACAACTAAAAACATCCACCTGGTGACTCCACTAGCCTCTAATAGGCCTATTACTCCACCAATTCTTATAAAATCTCCTGGGAATGAAATGAGCAATCCCAATCATGTTGATGGTGGACAACAAAGTTAAATCTTCCACCTGGCAACTTCACAACCCTCAATAGACCAAAAGACTCCATTGGTGGAGAACTCTAGACTGGTTGAAAAGACACAGTGATCCTTTCTGATTAACAAATATGGATCGAAGGATTAAAAAGAGATATGCTCCGATGAGTAGAGATCATATCCCTGGATTCCCACACAAAATGCTTGAAATAAATTGGATGAAAAACCTACCTATCTTTCTAAATGAAAAGGTTGATGACCCCTTGTTACACCTCATCAAATTTCATATACACATATGGAGGTTGAAGGTTGAATGGCATGAGGACTGCCTCATGAAAATGTTTATGGCAACATTAGAAGATAAGGCGAGAAATTGGTATGAATGGCTAGAACCTGGCATCTTGTTTTCTTTGAATGATTTCCACAAAGTATTTTAAAAACACTATATAGGGCATTGTCCATCTCTATCATTGGCTGAAAATTGTTGTGATCAATCTGAAGACCTTATACAACACCTTGTGAACATTGATGAAGACTTAGGAAATTGGCATCCTGAGGATCTATTAGAGGAGATTCATGCTTTTCATACTCAAGATAACCATATTGACAACTAAGAAGAGTTGATTGAGGATGAAATCAAATCTGAAATGGAAGAAGAATCAAAACCTTTAGGATCTCTACCCTTATGCTTTAATTCATTCCAGATTTTGAAAGTAAATTTGCATCCTAAATATCTCTTAGCAATTATTCAGGAAAGTCCTGCTCAAGTTAACTCTCACATAAATCAAGAAAAGATGGTTGAAAATGAAATCAAATCTGAAATGGAAGAAAAATCAAAACCTTTAGGATCTCTACCTTTGTGCTTTGATTCATTTCAGATTATACAAGCAAATTGGCCTCCTAAGAATCTATCAGAGGCAACTCATGAATCCCATGCTTATTTTCCCAAACATCAAGAAGAGTTGATTGAGGATGAATTCAAATCTGAAATGGAAGAAAAATCAAAACCTGTAGGATCTCTACCTTTATGCTTTGAGTCATTTCAGTTCATACAAGAAAATTGGCCTCCTAAGAATCTATCAGAGGAAACTCATGAATCCCATGCTTATTGTCCCAAACACCAAGAAAATTTGGTTGAGGAGGAAACCAATCAAGAAATGAAAGAGAACCCATAGGATCTCTCTAAAGGCACAAGTGATGATTCATCATCTCTCGTAGGTGAGGCCCAAAAAGACATTCATCCTCTAAATCAGCTTTCCCAAGAGAAAGAGGATTATTGTAGTTATATCCAAAGAGAGATAAAAATGCCTCCCTTTTTAACTGAAGAAGAGATAGATCAACTCATAAACATACAGTCACCCTCTCTTGATTTTTCTCCTGCTAATCTTGCATACCATAAGTCAAAAAATAGATTTGTAAATCAATTCGAAGAGAAACAATCTGATAGTTCAATATGTATGGCTGGTGACATTACTTATATTAATGATTCTCCAAGGTTTGATCAATATATCGATGATTATGATATTCAAGAAGAAGCTAACCTTGCAGAGCCATCAACAGTTGATTTGTGGAATGAAGTTCACTATCATCAAATTGAAAGCATCAATCGGCCAAGACAGGTCACCTATGACACTGATGAGGAAAGCCTTGAGAGTTTAGAAGTAAGTGAAGAGTCTTTGACTCTTTGCTATACTTCACTTCAGTCCATCAGAAATAACTTTCACATAATTGGAAATCAGTAGTCTTTCAACTTTGATGATGAGGTTGAGGAGGATGATGAAATTCTTGAGCAAGTTGTCAATGAGAAGCCTTTTCCTGAAATGGTTGAGGAAATCATTTTGGACATGGAATCCTCCTTAACTCCAGATTTACAACCACCATGTTCCATTGAGTTACAAATTGCAGATGAAGAAATAGAAGTTGATAATCACATGAGAGTTGTCACACTACCCTCTCAAGAGGATTTACATCCAAAGAGTATCCCTGCTCATCAACATGATGACCTTCACACAGATTCCGGCCCACTCAATAAGAGCACATCAGCTTGGCAATAGGACTACACTGCAATATATGATGAGTCTGAAAATTCAAGTGATCATGAGGAAGAGGAGGAGTTTCTTTCCCAAAAAAGCTTGAAGCATAGCCAAGTGGAAGAAGGAGTAGTCCTGGATGAAGCTTATGTCTCAAGTCCTCAAGATCAGGTATCATTCCAAGATCCATTTTCTATTTTCCTTGAGAAATGTAAAGGAGGAGTGTGTTCTACCATGAACAGTTTGTTGCAAAGTGTGAGAAAAAACTTAAGCACTATTGTCCGAAAACAAGTGAGGGGGAAGTGGCCTTTTTTATTTCTTCAGCACTCTAAAAAAGCTGAAACAAAATCCCTCATGGAATCATCTGCTTGATTGGCTTTGTTGGAAAAGAGATTTCACTAAATAAATGTATATTATGTATAGGTTAGATTAGGATAGATAGATAGGTGTGAAAAATAAGCTCAGCCTTATGAGCATATTTTCAGTTCTAGATTGTTTGAAGAAAAAGTAAAAATATGAAAATACAAAAATAGTAGAAAAGAAGAAAAGGAGGGAAGTTTTAAAAACAACAGAAAAGCCCCATGTTCAAAAAATAGTCATGCTGAAAGTGCACAAGTCTAAATGCCACTACTAGTGCTCAAAAGATATCTTGTTCAGTTATCTAGCCTAATCATAATTGGACATGTTTTAAATTGATTACTGATAAGTTAGTGGAAGAAGTGATAGTCAAATTGTGTAAGCTTGACTTATCAATGAAAGTAGATTAGGAAAAGATATTGGTTCCACACACTCAAAACAGAACCAAAGAGGAAAATAGGGATGAAAAACAAACTATGTATCCTAGCCTTGATTTTTCTAAATCTCATTTTGTGCAAAAATAATATTTTTGTGCAACTTGTCTTTTATGCCACAAACACATGAAAAATCAGACCGTCTAAATCTAATTTGGTCATTTTTCAATTTCATGCTTTAGTCTAGTGAATGAAATCCTGTCAAACAGCTTAACCTTGACAGTCGATCTAGCGTAGGTAGAGAATCAAAGGAGTTCATCGGTTTAATCTGAACTCCCGGAAGATATAAGTGTAGAAGTAGATAGTGTTTTCCCTTTCAAAATATCATGTCAAGGGTTTGCCAATCCAAGTGCACCCAAAGAAGAAAAAATGTTAGAAAAAGTAGCTGGGTAAGCAAAGATGAGGTTGATGCTAATCATGCTGTTAAATTTTTCAAAAAGCATCATTTTCAGGAAAAGCATCAAGAAGAAGAGAAATTTGCGCCAATGGCTAAGGAACTGATCTTCACAAGCCAGAGATCTGAAATTCTGGACACCTCCCGAAAAGGAGCTTCTCTTCCCAAATGGAGCCACTGTTAGTCATCAATATTTTTTCCTGTTGTGATGACTATATGCCTTGTCTAGGTTTTCTAGAAACCAATTTCAAATACCAAATATTTCCTCTAGAAAACCCCCCAAAACATTTTTTTGTCTTTTTATCCCTCTCTTGCAGACTATGTTGGAAGTGGTCTTCAGGTTTCAGTCCTATCCTAAATTAGCAAACCTTCCTTGTCCATGGCTGTCACAAGCCTCGTACCTCTGATACCCAAATTTCCCTGTTTTCACACAACTCTCTGTCAAGCATAAATCAAGTTGTCTACTCCTCTCTCACTATTTACTTTTCCATCTGATGACCTGATTATATCTCAAAAATCCCTCAGAATTATGACAAAGTCTCTAGGTCTAGGTGGTGGTGTTTAGGGTAAGAACATTGACAAAGCTGTCTCTAAGTCAAAAACCCCTGTTTTCAATATCAGTCAGCCATTATTTCTTCTTATCTGGAAAAACAAAACCATGGTTTATCCTTAGGTCATACACCATCAAAATGGTCATTGTGTTTTGTTTCAACAAACCTTATAATTTTCATTTCAGGAAGAAACAAATTTTTAAAGTCCTATGTCCAAAGAAAAATGATTAAGTGAACTTTCAAGCATTATCATCATGATATATCAGCAAAGGCCTTCAGTGATCAAAGTCATTTCATCAATGCATCTCTGCAGGGGTGCTAGGATAAATGGCACAAATCAGTCTTGGGCGAGGGAACACTTCAAGGAACAGCTTCAAGTAAAAAGAACAGTTGACTATTTCAAGGACTAAGGGAAGTATAGGTTTAAAATAAGAAGAAATCCTGCAAGTTTAATCCCTACAAGATTAAAAACAACAAGAAGGTCAGAAAATCATCCATCATGGAAAAATGACTATAAAAGTATGGCAATTCTTCTGAAAAGGGACCTCCAGCAGTCTAGGCATAAAAAGTAAAAAGCATAAAAGGAACAACTGCCTTTTATTCTTCTGTAGCCTAAGCTCCAAAACATCAAAGCACTATCAACACCAATGAAGCTATGATTACTACTAAGAAGATGTTATTTCCAAGATAGGCACAATAGACATTTATCAGTTGGAAATGCATTACCTGCTCATGGTTTTCACAGTAAGACTCCACAAGGCCATGTCTCATAAGAAAATTGGACAAGAGGTAAAAGAAATTTCGTTCGCAAGTGGCCTCCTTCATGACAAGTAGAGGGCCCATAGACAGCTTGTTCAAAATCATTTTCCAATGGATAGACAGGGATAAAGACACTGTGGTTTTAAAAAGGCCTCCTTCAATCATAAGCAGAGGGCCTACATAGTGGTTTTAAAATGACCTCCCTCAAATAAAAAACAGAGGTAACAACAATTTGTTTGCAAATTGCCTCCTTCATCATTAGCAGAGGGCCCAAGAAGATTTGTTTGCAAATTGCCTCCTTCATCATAAGCAAAGGGCCTCAGAATTTTTTTTTTGGAAATTACCTCCTTCAAAAGACAAGCAAATGGAAAAACTTAAAGTTGAAAGGTCTCCTCTAAACTTAAGCATAGGTTGTTTTCAAGTGCCCCCTTCAGTAATAAGCAGAGGGCACTCAGTTTGTTTGAAGGGCCTCCTTCCAAGGATAAAAAGGGCGCCTCATAGTTGTTTAGAAGGTCACAAAGTTTTGTTTAAAGATAGCCTCCTTCAAAGATAAGTAGAGGGCACAACACTTTGTTGAAAGGGTTAAAACCTTCCATTAAAAAACAGAGACAGAGTTAAAAATTTTGATAAGGGGATGAAACTTCAAGGATAAACAGAGATAAGAAATAGTTAGGTTCGGGCCTCCTTCATGACAAGTAAAGGGCACAGTTGTTTTTAAAGAGGCCCCTCCATTTGATAAGCAGAGGGCCCAAAAAGTTTTGTGGAAAGGGCCTCCTTTAAATGATGAACAGAACACAGCACAATTTGTTTTAAAGTGTCTCCTTCAATCATGAGCAGAGGGAAAAAACATAGTTTGCATTGCCTCCTTCAATGGCTAGTAGAGGGAAAACACTAGGTTAATATTTTTTTTGAAATAGCTTCATTCAGTGGTGAGTAGAGATCAACTAAGCACTCATACAGTGGGTCAAAAGGTCTTTTGCAACAATGAACAGAGAGTGAGTTAAAAATTTCGATAAAGGGCTGGAAAATTCAATAATAAACACAACTCAACACATTTTTTTTGACAAGCCTCATTCAATGATAAACACAGCACAAACAGTTTGTTTAAAAGTTCCTTTTGAGAAATAAAGAACACATTTCATGATTGGTAAAGAGGAGGTTTTTGTCTTTATGAAAGGTGTAAAATTTCCTCTTGTTTTCAAAAGCTTTGAAGAAAATTTTTTTAAATCACTTTCAAGGAGGGAAAGTTATTTTCAAAATTCTCTAAAGGGCACAAAAGGCATCATCGGGCATCTTCTATTCCAAATTTTCCAATTAGCAAAGGGAGCAAGTCCGTTTCAAGCTCTGAGCGAAACTTTGTGCAAAGGATAACGGTTGCGACACACCTGTGAAGAGGCGCTACGCGCCTGTTACTGCTCGTTGTAGAAATTATAGAAGGATGCGACGTGCCTGAAGGTGGTCACAACGCACCTATCCATCACCCGTCGTGCAGCTCCTTGCCCGATGCCCACAGCCCTTCGTGCTAGCTTTTCACCTGGGCGCACAGGACTTTTCTCGGCTCATATTGCACAATCCACTGCCCAGCTACTCACCCAAGCTATTTGCACAAGCGCCCGACACAGCGTGCAGGTGTTATGCACCTGTGTGCAAGGGCATAGCACCATTCAAAAGACTTCAAAAAGAGCCAAAATTTAGATTTTCTGCATAGACTTGGTTTTTCAACATAGCAAGGAGGTTGTGAAGGTATTTTTCCATTTTCCCCTCCTCAGTTTTTCTTAATTCATAAGAGTGTTTTGAAAAAAAAAATATAGGGAAAAAGACAGTCTTAGAAGGAGAAGGCCTTTTTCATTTTGGAAAAAACCTTTTTTTTGAGTGAACAAAGAAAACAGTGAAGATAGTGGCAGCATGCAAAATGACAATGAAGACAATCATGATGAAGGCAGCCCTCAACAAACTCAAAACAACGAGGAGGGTAAAAAAGAAAGTCCCCAAGACAGTCATGACAAGAACAGTGAATTTGGTGGTAGCCTACATGAAAAATACCCAAAAAGTAATGATGAAAGGGATAGCCCTCAAGAGGAAAAGCAACACGATAGTAAGGAAAACAGTGAAGAAGGAAACCCTAAAGAAGAACATGAAAACAATGAACAGTGCAGAAAATTAGGTGTTGAAGGAGGAAGCAGTGTAAAGGATCAAGTTGAACAAATGCTAGTGATGAAACCTCCTCTCTCTTCTCCTCAACACAGCCAAAAAAATGTGCTTGTTGCCTCTCCTAGGCAAGGGGTCATGGTTCATTCCTCAAAAGCACCAAAGGCTAAAAAACACCAAATCTACAAAGAAGAAAACCACTCAAGCAGTGACTAGTAATGTCACTAGGGAACTAAGGAGTAGAGGCAAACTGCCTAAGTAGAGTATTTTTGAATTACCCAAGAGAACAAGATCGAAAAAACCTATCCAAAGCAAGGGAAAAGAAAAAGTTGAAGAGCAGGAGAGCAGCCATGAACATGAAATGGAATTTGACATAATATAGGTAGATAGTGATGTTGAAGATGATCAAACCAGAATTCTCAAGTCCCTTTTGCAAAATAGGGAAGCTCAAATTAAAGACTTGGAAATAGACCTAGAAATGTCAAAGGACCTCATACACTTTTTACAAATACAAAACAGCCAGATGAGTGGGCATATGACCATCTATGAAGCCCGGGCACTTAAATATAAGAGAGAGGGCACATAAAACATAGGTGAAGCCTGATGAGTACATGGGCGAATTTGCTGATGATAAAAAAGAGGAAGGACCAGTAAGGAAATGACCTAGGACCATGGGTCTTAGGAAAGCATTGAAGAAGCAAAGGGAGGAAGAATTAGCCCTTGCTCAGCAGTATCCTCTTACACACCTACTTGCCCAAGAGTTAAAAAATGACAAGGAGTCTTGTCTTGAAAGAGAAAATAAAAATTTGGAAACCAAAATGAACAAGGCCAAAAAAGATTTGGACCTGCAAAGGAGAATGACCAGGCATTACAAGAAATTGAATCAATTTTCCCGAAATAAACTAAGAATTGCCCAAGCCAAGCTCAAAACTACCCAAAGAAGTCGCCCTGTGAAAAAAGGAGGAAAGGACACATCTAGGCTTGGAATTTTGGCTCAAGCTTCCATACATGCTTCTAAAAACCCTTAAGGGGTTTGCTCACCAAAATTGAGCTATTTTTGACGTAATCTTGTTGTTTGTGATTTTTGGGCCTAATTGCACAAATTCATGAGCGTCACCATTTTTTATTGGAACATCCTCAGCTGATGAGAGTGGTATATTTGGATGCATTAAATTGGAGGGAATATACTCAAAAATTTCCATATCAAAAGAATGTGTTTTGATCCCTCAAAGAGGCAAAAAATAGTCATTTTTCGACATTCTGCCTCACATATCAGCAAGTGCTACTTTCTTGGGTTTTTTCCCTCAGTTCACTTTTTTATAGACTTCCTAGCATAAATTTGAAAAAAATCAGATAGTTCCAGAAAATAGACATCTAGGGCTTTCCAACAACCATCACGGGCTCGTTTCGAAATCCGGAAGTCCCTCAAAAGTCCTCTGCAAGACATACTTTTTTCTGCTGCTACGCTCCTGTAGAATTTTGCTGAAATGCATTTTTCTGAAGATGACTGGCCAAATGTGCGTTAGGCAAGTTTTTCTCTTGTTTCAGGCCTAAAAAGTGATTCCGTTTTGCTATTTTAGTCCGAAAAGATATTTTTAGAGGATATTTTGTGCCTTGGACCTTGTAAGGCCTCAAGGACAATTTTAGATATTTGTTTTTGGCCAATGGCCTTCTAGTTGCCCTAGTTGTGTTTCCTCCTCTTTGGCCTATATAATCCAAGAGGATTCATTGTAATCAGGGGAAGAACTTGAGTTATAGAGAGCAATACATAGCACTATGAGCTTTTAAGAAATGCTTGTTTTATGAAGTGGATGATCTCTTGCTTGGCTTGATGGTGGAGGAGCATTGTGTGTAGGATTCCATGGCTTGGTGAATGGTATTGTGTTTCTTATTTGTTATGTTTTCTTAGTTTCTCATACATGTTTTCATGCTTCTTGCTTGTTGTAGTTCAATAAAGAATAAGTTTGAGATATGCCTATGGAGGCACCTCAAATTTCCTGATTCATTGCAGCTTAAATGTTTTCATCTTTCTTGGTCATGTCAAAGAATTATTAATTGCTCTTTGGTTCACTAAGAACTTGTTACTTGTTTCATTAATGGTTATTATGTATGATGTCTAGTATGATTCACGGTATGCCCTGCTTACTCATAGCTAATCAAAACTCCATTTCTAAAATCTCTCTCAGAATTATTTGTTGTTTTAGTTAAGTCAAAGAGGTCTTGTTTCGATCTTGCCCTTTGTCCATGCTTTGCAGTCTTATTTAAAAGTTCCCGATAGCTCAAGATATGATGTTTAGGAGTTCCCTCTTTATAGATTGAGTTGTTTGTTAATATTATTTGTTTTCCCAAAATTCTGAAGGTGATTTTCTCAAAGTTAGAGGGTCTTATACTTCTATGTATCATTGGATTGTTTATTTTCTACATCTATCAGTTTGTGTTTCGTTCATAGAGATTAATGGTCAGCCCTAACTCATGAATGCTTGTTGTTTAAATATTTATGCTTAAAATCTATTTGTCTTTCACAAACTTAATGCCCATTTCATTTCACTTTCACCCAAAGAATCCATTTATCTTGACTAAATTGGCCCTACAGTAATACCTTGTCCATCATTAAGACAATATTGACCTTATCTGACCCCATAGCCCAATTGATTTGACGAACTCCATATATATTTATCCTTTTGATTAGTTCCCCTCAAAAAACCCAAAACATACTTAAAAACTAGCCTAAAATCAAATATACAGAAGAAAACAAGTTTACATCCTTTTCATAATAGAGAGATCCCTCTCTGAGTCCAAGAAGGCTGGGTCCTAGGGCTCCAAAGCTTGGTCTAATGCTACCTTGTCATTTGGTTTACCAATCTGCCAAATTACGGGAGTCGAACAACAAGCAGCTTGACTCACTGATATGTATTCCACCTCCGCTGAACTGAGTGCCACGGATCTCTGGTTCTTGTTGTACCAAGAAACAACTGTAGATCCAATGCTAAAGATCCCCCCTGATGTGCTCTTTCTGTTCTATGGGCTACCCGCCTAATCTGCATCCATGAAGCCATGCAACTTCACCTCATCCATCTGTCTATACCATAAGCCACAGTTTGATGTTCCCCTTAGGTATCTCAAAATATGCTTTCCCGCCTTCCAAAAGATCTTGGTAGGCTTAACCATAGCTTGACTCAGCTGGTTATTCGCATAGCAAATGTTTGGTCTCGTGTTCACTAGATACATTAGAGAACCCACTAACTGTCGATAGACAGTAGAATCCACTACCTCTCCAAAAGTAGCATCCTCTTTCCTCTACTTTCCTAGAAGAGGAGTATCCATGGGTTTGCAGCCCTCCATGTGAAACTTACCCAGTATCTCCCTTGCATAATTTCCTTGAGACACAAAAATTTTACCATATCACTACCATATTTCCAATCCAAGGAAATAATGAAGGAGGCCCATATCCTTCATCTCAAACTCCTTTCCAAGATCTTCCTTGCATGAGTGTATCAGCTGCTCATCACTAGTCAATGTTAAATCATCAACATAGATAACAATTGTTATAATATTACCCTCCACCACAATTTGGTATAGGTTTTCATCCGCTTCACTTTTGGTGAAGCCCAGTCTGGTGAAATAGTTGTCTATCCGAGTGTACCAAGCATGGGGTGCTTGCTTCAGCCCATAAAATGCTCTTTTGAGTTGGCACACATGCGACTCACTGTTGAAGATCTCAAATCCTTTAGGTTGCTCTATGTACACCTCTCCCTCAATGATCCCATTGATAAACATAGTCTTCACATCCATCTGATGAATTCCCCAGCCCAACTGTGCTGAGAGAGAAAGGATAGTCCTTATAGAAGAATACCTTGCGACAGGTGCAAAGGTCTCTTCATAATCTATCCCCTTGATCTGTGAGAAGCCCCAGGCCACAAATATGGCCTTGTATTTCTCAACACTCCCATCAGTAGCTTTCTTTACCCTGTAGATCCATCTCGAACCTACCACTGATTTATCAACCAGCCTTGGAACAATTTCGCAAGTACTGTTTTTGACAATGGATTCATACTCCTCCACCATTGCATCTACCCGTGTGGGCTCCTGCACTACTTCCTGAAAGGAATATGGTTTATTCACAATAAATTTTCTCATGAGAGCCATGTATCCAGTAAATTGGTCAAGAGACTGTATTTTTCGACGCTGTGAATTAGGGACTCCTACATTCTGTGCATCATCAAGTCTCAACCTATCAGCTTCTGTGGTACACCTTCTACCAGTTTTGATGGTTGGCTCTGCGTGAGTGGACTCCTCCACTCCATGAATCTCCTCTTGTGGCTAATCCACATATAGAGACTCATCTTTTGGAACCAATAGTTCCTCCTCCACATGCAAGTCCAACTCCCTCTCAAGCGACAACCACATGGCTTTCCCCTCATCGAAATTTATATCCCATCGCATCACAATCATTTGAATGTTTGGAAAACACAAACGATAATTATGGGGTGTTTCTGTGTACCCCACAAAAATTCCAACTTTAGCAGTTCGCTCTAGCTTCTTCCCGGCATCCTTGGTCACATGCACATAAACATATGAGCCAAAAATATTAACGTGTGAAAAATCTGGTTTCTTACCAGTGAAAGCTTCTTCAGGTGTACTCATGCCAAGTACTCTATGAGGACAACGGTTTTGTACATAAACCGTAGTGTTGCATGATTCCACCCACAAATGCATTGGTAGGCCCTGATCATGCAAAATCTCTCATGCTGTACCCATGATCATTCTATTCTTCCTCTCTGCAACCCCATTTTTCTGTGGGTTATGAGGCACTATGAGCTCTCTTCGAATTACTTCTTTGATGTAGAAGTTATTGAATTTGTTAGAGATGTATTATCCACCATTATCTCTCCTTAGAACCTTCAATTGCTTCCCCAACTCTCTCTCCACCAATGCCTTAAACTCACATAACTTTGAGAATGTTTGATACTTCCTCTGCATGAAGAAGATCCAACATCTACAAGAAAATTCATAAAAAAAAATAACATAGTACTTATGTTTTGTTGTTGAAGAAACCAAGAACGGTCCACACACATCTGTGTGAACTCTCTCAAGGATCCCCGAAGAACGGTTCTCCTTTTCATGAAAGGTGGACTTTACATACTTCCCGATGGTGCAACCCTTACACTGATATAATTGAGCAAGTGTTCCCATTGGAAGTCCGGTAGATATTTTCTGCATGACTTTCAAGGCTCCATGATGAAGATGACATAATTTCCTATGTCATAATTCGCCCACATCTTGGCTCACCACTTTCCCTCCTTGCCCATTGTTATCACTCAGGTTTTCCTAGAAGTTGTGTAAGAGGAAATTATACCCGAGGTAACCAAAAACCAACCTTTTAGATGCAGAATCTAGCCAATCTGCATCCAGAGAGGGCTCTCTCTTTATGATTTATCTTTGTTCTTGGAAGGTTTTAGGCTAGTTATAGATTCAAAGTTTGTTTTGGGAAAATGGTGGAATCCACAAACTAAGGGCAAGGTTGAGAGCTTTCAGTCCATTGAGCTATGGAGTCAAAGGATGGCTTTACTGGATTTCTATTCTAAACACAAGATGGTATTACAGGGCAAGATAGCTAGACAGAGAACAATCCTTAAAATTTAAAGTGGATGGGATGATCTTGAAGGGATGAAAGGCAGCTAAGAATCTTTCACCATGTTCAAAAAGAAAGAAATGAGATGACTACAAACAAAGAGCAATGAAGAATTCTTTATTATAGTAATCAACAATGTTTAAATTAGTAAAGCAAGAGCATTTAAGAATTCATGCTTATAACTAATTTAGAAGAAAACATTGAGAACAACCACATTTGAAATCAGAGTACAATTAAGCAAATTCTGATTCAATCCTTTATGTAAATTATTCAGAAATGGATATGATGATATTATAAACTAATATAGTATTTCAGACAAAAGGGTAGAAAAACTTATTGAACTGTAGTCCAACACATGAATCCTGCAACAAGTCCAGTGCTTTAAATCATCATCCAGTAAGCCACGAATAAATTTCTCCAAAATGCTTTTATTCCGAAAATCTCAATGTTACAACAGAGTAATAGAATCCACCCTCAACACTCTCTTTGAGGGTTTATTTATACACAAAATAATCTTAAACAATCTTTCACTATCTTAGCCAATAATCTAGGCTGACTTAAAGCATAATTTACAAACAAACAAGAGACAAATGGTCTCGTGGATAGAATAATGGGCAACTGCCGATGTGCTGTTCCTTTCTTCGTGGATGTGCTGGAGGTAAGTGCTGAAATAGGGCTCTGTGCTGTCCCTTGCAGTATTTCTTTGGCTTGTTGGACACTCTTTGTTCCTACGGATACTCTTTAACCTTTTCATCTGATACTCTTTCATCTGTTTTCCTTTTTACTTTTCACATAATAGTAAAAGATAAAATTCTTATGCTGAAGATAATTTTCATAAAATTTCCAACATTTCTCTCCACCATTGATCATCTGGTATCATAGTTCTTCTGAGTTTCCTCAATGTCTCATCTGCTTCTGTGATTTTGTAGAAGGTGGGCTCATTAGGAAACAGATACCTTAATTCATGTTCCAAATGAAATAAATTCCTTACTCTATCATAGATATTTCTCCCTGTCGGTAATGTTGATTGTGGTAAACTAGGAGAAAAAGCAGTTGTATTCTGAGCATGAGCATTTATTCTCTTTATATAGGCTTCTAAGTCCATTATTTGATCCTCTGTGAGCATAGGACTTGGTAATCCACTATCCAACAAAGCTTGAAATTTCTCTCTGAAAATGTTGATATCAACCAAATATGCATTGCCTTCTCTAAATTAACACATAGTTCCAAGCAAAACTCTCTTTATTTCCAAAGCTATACCATCTGTCATCGATCCCTAACCACCCCATTTGTTGCTTGGTCACAAAGTGTTCAAAATTGAATGCAGAGTTGATTGGCTGCTCGGAGCACCTCTTAATTCATATACTGGTTCTATTTATTCTTCTTGATGGTTTTAACAACTCATTGCTCATAAATAGCTTGAATGAGGGAGCCAAAATGCCTTTATGTGTTGATATTTGAAAAGGAATGTCATTTATTTTAGATTGTAACTCAATGAAAGATATTTTTCCAGAGCCTGAGCCAATTTTTCCAACCTTTTTATCTCCCTGGTGTTATCAGCAGCTGTCTTTTTAGATGTGTCATATTTTTCCTCGAATTTTACTAATTGCAATTTTGTTTCTTGGAGTTCTGTGACCCTGAGTTGTAGACTTTCCATCTACTTTATTAATTCATCAGAATTCAAACCAGCAGTATTTACCTGGGATGGCTGTATCTGCTGCCCTGTTGCTGTAGTACCTGTTTTTGAAGTCTGCCTGATAGTTTCCTGTTCCTGCAATGCTTTTTCCAATTCCTTCTCCGTTTCACTTGATAAGCACTAGGTCATACTTAGGAACAACTAAATTACAACTGTTCATAATTCCACGCTTTAGAACTTCAAGTGTGAGTGCTTAAGTTGTGATTTCATTGCCTTTACACGAAGTGCGACTGTGTCATCTTTCTTATTTAATGACACCTCAATACTTTTAATGTCTTTGAGGTTGCCGACCCAAACCCCGATCTTCGTATCTCTGCTAAAGACTTTATTCTATTATCTTTGGCCTGTGAGGAGGCCTTCTCAATTTTCAATTGTGCAGTAGTGTTATTCAAAGAATCCTGCGGCGTTATAGCTGCCATGGCCTTGTTGGTGAGAGTAGAATAGACCATTTCCCCAGTTTGTCTGTGAAGCTCTATCTGGTCCAGGGGATGGATATCCTTTGCTAAAACTTCAAAATTTGTTCTGATGTAATCTGCTGCTGAAGTAGGCTTTGGCACCTTTGTTTTGAAGTGGCTCATCAGCATTTTACCTTGTGAAAGGTCAAACGCTGACATTAGCCTTTCTTGATTTTGGGGAGCCATCTTCATATACTGATCATATACCTTCATTTTCAATGGATCATTCTTTGCTTTAATATTAATGAAGGTTCTTTTAATATCCCCCGTGTCTGTCTTTGGTGGTCTGAAAGAGGATACCTCAGTACTTAATTGCTTTTGTGAAGCTTTCCCTCTCTGGCTTATGTTTGTTTCACTTGCTGTGCCAGTTTGCTGACTATCTTCTCTTCCATCATCAAATACTTCATCTATAATTTCCACATCTGGAGGTGGATTTGGTTTCTGTTTCTTGACCTGATGTACCTGTGAGGTTTCTTTTGGAGGAGTGGTGTCTGAAACCAGTCTTTTCTTTCCTATTTCTACATTTGATGGAGTCTGTAACTCTGGAACCTGTGGATGCTGTACCTGTGTGGGAGAAACCTGTGATTGTTCAGGTGCTTTGGAAGTTTGTGGTTTCTCTGCCATAAACAAAGTTTCAATAACCTGGATTACAGGTTCTTTTCCTTTACCCTTTGATTCTGTTGCAACTGGTGAACTGCTTTCCTGTAATGCTTGCTGTAGAGTTGCTGCTGAAGAAGTGCCAATGTAGGGTACCTGCACTTGACCATAAGATTCTAGGTCAAAGTTTTTCTCAACATCTTTCATAATTTTATTCATTTTGTCAGCTTCACTTTCTTCTTCAACAAGTGTTCCTTCAATCCATTCATCTTGATTGGCATACTGTTCTAGATCAGGAATCTTGTGGTGTATATAAGGGGATGATTTATTCTTTAAACTCTTTTCACAAATAAAACCAACTGGGTCGTAAGGAACCCAACGGAAAGATGTTTGGAACTTTATTTGCAATATATTATCTGCCTCTCTCTCAGCCTCCCTAGAGTTGCAGATGAAAGGACCTAATTGGACTTTGATCCTTAACTGAGCTTTCTTCTTTACATTACAAATGATATCAATAGCATCCCATTCGCAGCACGAAGTATTCCAAGGTAGAATTCCTCGCTAGGCACATGTCTGGTAACTTGAATGGAGCGTAATTCATCCATAAGTTACGATGGCCTTGTGGATTTACCTGCGATACAAATACGTCCCCAACTATTGAGACTCTTTACGTGATTTGAGTAATACTAATTTCATTCTACGAGTCTTGGGGAGGAATTCCACCATCAGCAAATTTGACTACGGGGATATACAAACTGGTCAATGAATTCAATGTAGGAATAGGGAGAATCAGAGGAAGAATAAATTATGGGGGACCAAAATATGGCTGACCTGGGGTTTCCCTTGGCATCAAGTTTTTGAACAGGGAAAGGGAACCTTTCTGACTGATAGTAGATAATGAGATGATAGATGACTGAGGAGTACTTAAAAACTTTTTCAGTATCTAGCCTTATGAATTGATCATGGATCTTGTTGGCTATGAAGGAAGCAAAGTCATATTTGATCTCAGGAGGTTGCCCAGGAGTAAAAATGGATAGCAAAGCCAAGGTTATCTCATCCACATATTCACTGGTGTTGAATCCTAAGACAAAAGATATTATATTTACAATGAGCCTTCCCAATGTATTGAAATAGTAAAAACCATAGGGGGGAGACCCTTTTGGCTGATGCTCAGGTAACATAAAATTCTGACACATGGATTTTAGCTTTTCTGGGGTTAATTGCCTGGTTTTCTCAATCAATCCTTCCATGGACAATGGTGCTAATTCTTGGTCTGGTTCAAAGTGTAACATGGCATTGATAGCCTGGGGAGTGATGGGAAACAGAATACTTTGATCAGGAGCTATTACAGCCCTCCGTGTGGGATCATAGTTTAAATGGAAATAATGGATGAGTTCTGGGAAAATAAGGACTAAGGGGATGATATACCTTGGGAGATTGGATTCCCACAACCCTATAAGATCTTGCCCCTTTGAGTATTCGTCTTTGCAGCGACAATAACTCAATAGGGTATCTTCATCAAAATGCAAGTATTTAATTTGGAAATCTTCATCTACCAAAGGTAAATAATCCAATTCACGGTGAGGAGCATTCAGTGGAGTGATATTCAAAGCTGCCGGGGCCTCCATTTTGGTTCTTGTGGATTCAAAATGGAGGTTTTCGGTTTTCCTTACAGGCCGGGCGGAGTTTCTAAAATGAAGGAAATTGGCGCAATTCGCTGGTCCAGGGAACAATTATACAGTTTTAAAACCTCTGGGGGAAGACTCAATGATGATTTTTAATCACTATTTTATCGAAAAACACAGAGAACTGAGTTTTACTTGCAGTCGGGGTAAAAAAGGATAAATACTTGTTTTTAGAAGGAAGCTGGTTCTTTAACAGGTAACAGGTGATGGCGGGACTGTACTTCAACACGGGCGCAGCGGAATCTTGGGGTGAATTAGTGAATTGCAGTGGAAATTTGAAAATCGCAGCAGGGAGCACTGTCGTTTTCAAATAACGAAAATAACAGAAAAACACGGGAAAATGGCTTATTTACAAGTAAAAAGGGTTTTTTATTTTTTCGAGGTGTGACGTCATCGACGTACGGGCTGACGTATGCAAGGTCGGGCGGTAAGCGGTAAGCGGTAAGCGCCCGCACCGCTTTTAGTCGAGGGTGGTTTGAATCGGGAGGGCATCGATTCCACCGAATGATCGCCACGTGGACAGGTGACTATTCAAAAATCACCCATCCCCCGCTGGTTAAAACTCTGACAAGGGATGGGCAGCGGGGTGAACACTAGCCGTTGATCTGCGGAGGGTTGATCCGACGGTTGGAGAGATGGGGGAACATGCGGAGGATTCAGGTGTGGGCCCGTCGGGTTTTAAATCAGTTTAACATTTAATTTAATTACCCCGGGAGATATTTAATAGGTGGAAAGGTTATTAACTAGTCCTGATGACTAATTAATCCCGTGTGCGTAATGAAAGGGGTTGCGGCGGGGGTTTGGTTAAGTGGAATGCCATGTGGACAAACCACGGTGGCACGAAATTTTCCCGAAGTTTTATTGATATTTTTGTATTTAAACACACATATCGCATGTTTAAAGTTTTTATATATATATATTTTATTTATATGGTAAATTAATTAATACAACTAATTCACCATAGAGGCGGGATTAATGTATAACGCTATATTTTAACCAAAGGGCTTATAGAAGTGGGTTTTAATGAATATTAGGGAGGTAATGCGAATTAAAACACAACATAATAAAGAGAGAGTTTTAGGTATATATATAAAAAAGATTATATGCTTAGGATAGGGTGTTTCACAAAGTTTAAAAATATGACCTGGTTAAGTAATATGTGGCAAAGGATAAGGAAACTCAAAATATTTTTGCACATCTAAGAAAGTGATAACTTGTGAAGTAAATTGCAACATTTTATCTCCAACACTTAAACTTAGAATAGCAAGTTATCTTGAGGGATTTTTATGAAATTTTGTATGAGTTTCCTAAGTAAAATGGGATTTTACTTAGGAAAAAATTGAAGGTGAATGATTATGATGATGAATTATCCTAAGTACTTAGGTCTTTTGATCATTAGGCCGAGGGTCCGGTCCCTCCAGAAGTCAAGGAAATGCCTTGAGCCCCTTTGATCTCCAAATACCTTAGTACTTTGGGGGAAATTAGTAACACTTTTGAGGGGAAAGTGATGAGGGAAGTTAATGAGTTTGACTTTGCTTGCTGTGATTTTCCATTGTATTTCCTGCTTTAGTACTTGTGATGAAAATAAAGGATCAACAATATGTAGCAGCAACATTCATCAGATAACACTTTGCAGCACCATCTACCTACCCTATCTACTTAACACTACCATTTTCTCTTCTTTATTAGGGTGCATTTAGACTTGCAAACCCTTTTCAATCTTTTTCTTTTTTACAAGGCAAATCTATCTATTTCTACCCTTATTACATCCAAGGGCTCAGATTAAGCTGTTGAGCACCTTTTATTGACTCTACCTATCTACTTATCTGCCAAGATTAAACTGTTTGGTCAGATATTTATTCTCTAATCTACAACATGAAATTGAAATATGACTAAGCCAAGTTTAAACAGTTTGACTTATTCATGAATTGTGGCAAAGGTTGGACAAGCTGCACACAATTGTTTTATTACAAAAATGAAATAGTAGTGGCATTTGGATTTGCACACTTTCCTTGGTCTATTTTTTGCTTGGGGTTCATTTCTTTCTCTTTTTTGACCATTTTATTCTTTTTACCCTTTGATCTTTCTTTTAGGGTATACCCTCTTTACATTTTTTAATTTTTTTGATTTTTTGGTTTTTTAAGAATATGGAACACCTTTGCTCAAGAAAGAAGGTTTGAACATATTCCATAATTTCAATCAAGACAATCATGAAAGATGAAACCTATTGGTATAGGAGGCTAACACTGGCTCCACTTGGGGATGGCTTTTCCTTGTGAAAAGTCAAGAACATCAGATCAGATGCCTCAAAATGTCTCCAAACTGAAAGTATGAAACCTTCTTCCTTTCTGGTAGCTTTATTTTACATATGATAGTGAAACTCTTGAAGCTTAGGGCCTTCACTTCGGGCTTCAACTTCCAGAAGTCACCATCCAATCCAAACTGCATTAACAAAAACAAAACAAAAAACAATATATTATGTACAAGTTAGAAACATTAAAACACTCTAATAAATGGGATCAAAATAATGCTTGAGCATTCGACCATTGACTGGTCCTTCTTCAACTTCTGAATTGTCCAAGTCCTTCAAAAAGTAAGTGTTGTTTCCCTGCAAGGCATGAATGATATAAGGCCCTTTCCACAAGAAATCAAACTTTCCATGTTTCCCTTTTTCTTCTCTTCTAGAATCCCATCTTAAGACCTTGTCTCCTAATTGAAAATCCTCTGCTTTAGTCCTTTTATCAAACATTTTCTTTAGCTTTTCCTGTAAGACTTGTGATCTTTGGTATACCTCTTCTCTAGTTTGCTGCAGGTGGATTGTTTGATTAATTCTTCTTTGAATGTCATTTGGTTCCACTTGAGCCTCCTGAAGTAATTTCATAACAGGGATTCCTAAAGATGATGGGAATCTTGCTTCCAGACCATAAACTAACTCATATGGACTAGTCCCAATAGATTTCTTAGTTGTAAGTCTGTCTGCCCATAATGCATTGGTCAGTTTCTTGTGCCAGTTCTTTTTATTTTCCTCCAACAATTTCTTAATGATATTGATCAAGCTTTTATTGGAGGATTCTGCTAGTCCATTACCCTGAGGGTAATAGGCTATTGAATGGCCTAAAGTAATATGATATTTATGGCAGAAACTAATCATTTTCTTTGATTTAAATGCAGCAGCATTGTCTGTTATAATCTTTTCTGGACAGCCAAATCTTGAAAGTATGTTTGTTTCTAAAAACCCTATGATTACAGAATCATTGGACTGTCTACATGGGATGGCTTCAATCCATTTGGTGAAGTAGTCTGTGGCAGTTAAAATCCATCTGTGTTGCCCTGAAGAAGGAGGATGCATTTCTCCAATAAAATCTAACCCCCATTGTTGAAAAGGTCTTTCTGTGGAAACTGGTTTTAAAGGCAATGGTAACAACTTTCTTTTACCCTCAAATATCTGACACTTGTGACAAGTTGTTACAAATTTCTTAACATCAGAAAATAATGTTGGCCAGTAAAAGCCAGCCCTTAAGATCTTGTCTGCAGTAGATTTCCAGTAGAGATGTCCTCCACAATCCCCTGCATGAAATTCATTAAGCACTTTATCAGCTTCATCTTTTAAGAGACAATTCAACAATATTCCTTCATGATTTTTCCAAAATAAAGTGCTATCTAAAATACAATATTTCAAAGATGTCATTTTTAAAAATCTTCTTTTGGTTCTGGACAACCCTGGAGGAGCTTGCAGGTTTAATAAAACATGAATTATATCAGTGTACCAGGGTGAATCTAAGAAAGCTTGACTGATCTGAGGAGTCGCCATCTCCTGCTCGTTATCCAATTCATTGATGTCTAAGGCTTGGCAATTGGTTTCTGTCATGAGTTGTGCTAAACCTTGGCCTTTTATCAGTTTTGTTGGCTTAATCTCAATATCATATTCTAAAATGGTAGCTATCCACTTGCCTCGTTTACCTTCAATGCCATCTTGAGTCAAAATATCTTTAACTACTGCATTAGGCACATAAGCTATCACATGAGAATATAATATGTAGACTCTGAAATATTTAATTGCTTTTACCAATGCAAAAGCCTGTTTTTCCATAATATTGTATTTTAGAGATGCATCCCTCAGTGCTTTACTAAAAAATGCTATTGGCTTTTCACATCCTTGGTCATCTTTTTAAAGTAAAACAGCTGCAACAGTATGTTCAGAAGCAAATGAAAAAATAATAAAGTCTCTATCAAATTTAGGACTGGTCAGAACTGGTGTCCTTGTTAAAGCCATTTTAATTTCCTCGAATGATTGTTTGGCATCTACAGTCCAGTCAATGCTTGAATCTTTCCTCAACATGTTAGTCAGTAATCTAAGTAACTCTGCTAGACTAGAAATAAATCTTCTCAAGAAATTAATTTTTCCTATGAATGCTTGCAACTCTTTTATGTTTCTGGGGTGGGGTATTTGCAAAATTTCTTGAATTCTTTCTGGATCAATCCTAATGCCATCTTTAGAAATAATGTGTCCTAAGAGCTTTCCTTCTTCCAAACCAAACAATGACTTCTTAGGGTTTAAAGAAATTCCATATTTTCTGCACTTTATAAATACTTGCCTTAAGTGATCTAAATGTTCTTGATCTGTTTTAGAGAAAACCGTTAAATCATCTAGGTAAATAACCAGAAAATCATGTATCTCTTTAGCAAAAGCAATATCCATTGCTCTTTGAAATGTATCTCCTGCATTCTTGAGCCCAAATGGCATTTTGACATATTTAAACGTACCCCATGGTGTTGTGAATGTTGTTTTATCCTGATCATCAGGATGAACCAGAATCTGGTTGTACCCTGAAAATCCATCCAGTAGTGATATTCTCGAAGATCCTACTACCCTTTGTAGAATATGGTCCATTTTCGGTAGAGGATAGTTGTTTTTAAAGAAACTTTATTCAAATTTCTTAAGTCGACACACAGTCTAATTTCTCCTGTCTTCTTTCTTGTTGGTACCAGGTTAGAAACCCATTCTGAGAATCTTATAGGAGCTATAATCCCTGCTTCAAACATTCTTTTGATTTCCTTTTCAATTGAGGGTAATAAAACAGGATTTATTCTTCTAATCTTTTGTTTAAAAGGTTTCTGATCTGGTTTCAAAGGTACAGTGTGTTGAATGATGGATGTGTCATAAGATTTGAGATCTTCATAACTCCAGGCGAAAACATCCTGGAATTCTTTCAATAGTTCAACATATTTAACCTTTTGATCTTTTGGAAGAGATTTGGACAACTTGACCATTTTGGGATTTTCTGGGGTTCCTAAGTTGTATTCTTCCATATCAGCCTTGACAGGTTCCATTTTAGGTCTAAATGGAATATCATTTGAGTCAAACAGATCTTCCAAAGGTGTTAATCCTTTGGGTAATTGATTATCTTTCAAATTAATGATTTCTGTTTCATCATCTATGATCTCATCAAATTCCATATGTTTCAAATTTTGCATGTCTTTTTCAGTGAATGTGGTAGGATGCAGCATATGAATTGCATTTTCTCTTGATATTTCTATTTTTTGTTCTTTTTCTTGATCAAATTCATCAATAGTTATGTCTTCATCTATATTACAGTTAGAAAACTCATTCTGAAGTGTCAAAAAATTATTGATTTGATTGTTATTCACAAATACCTGCCAATTCAAAAGATTGTCTGGTATTGCAGGCCTGTGTCTAATCTCAGCTGAAAACTGATGATTAGGATCAAAAGGTAACTTACATGTACTAGCAAACATTTCCAAACTGTGAGCATGTAAATTTTGTTTCCTGGGAATCTTGGCAAGTTGAGCTTGTAAAAATGTGTTGAGAATCTCTACAACTGTCTCTCTGTATTGTTTCAGTCTCATGTCTTTTGTTGAACATTCTCCTTTAATCTATTGAATGATTAGTTCGGAGTCTCCTATGATTGATACCCTAATAGCTCCTAACTTCTTGACATGTTTAAGCCCTAATAAAAGAGCTTCGTACTCTGCCATGTTGTTAGTGCATTTGAAATTCAACCTATAAGCATGACCCTCTGCATAATTATTCTCAACATTATGTAACCAAATCCCAGCTCCTGCCCCTAGTCTGTTTACTGAGCCATCAAACTCTAAATGCCATAGAATTTCATGTTCATAATCTTCATCAATTGTTTTAAAGTGTTTCTTGATAGGAGCTAGTTGTTTAGTTTCTTCAGGTATTTCTTGATCATCTGTTGTTTCTTTGTTTTCAGAGATTTCTTCAATTTTAACAGTGGTTTTGTTTATGGCTTCCAATTCTGGAGCTTCTATTTCAGTAGGGAGATCTAACTTAGCATTGTATAAAATAAAAGAATCCATGTCAGAATGTACAGAGTAAACAGGGAAGTTTTCAGGCTTCTCATGGCTACTGACTAAGTACTTCATCAAGGTTTCTCTATATAACCTTTTAGGCTGACCAAATACTGAAATAGTTGCATATGACATGTCTAATTGAATAGACCCTCCAAGTTTAGCACCCCAAGATCTAGACAATAACATACCATATTTAGGTGGAATATCAGCAACTACTATGTCCATTAAAACAGACTTGGCAGGGTATTGTACCAAAGTAACACACAGATCTTTAATCAAACCTAAACATTTTACCTGACTTGAATCAAATGAAAACAAATCTTTGTATGGTCTGGTAATATCTAGATTCAATCTTTCCATTACTGCTTTTGGCATCAAATTATGAGATGCTCCAGAATCCAGCATTGCATTATGGAGTATCTTGTCATGAACATTTAAGCTTACATAAAATGGAGGAGTTCCTCCACTTTCTGGTTTGCCATTAACCTCAGGGCCAAAAAGAAGTTTAGGTTGATCATCAAGAATGTTTACTGAATCATCTAATCCAGTAATGTTAATGTTTAGGGACTTGGTAATCTGACTCCTATAGACATCATGTTTAGCCAATTCTGATAAAGGAACAACTATCTTGAGTTTGCCTATTTTAGCCTCTAGATTAAAAGGTTTTTCTGTTTGAGTTTTAGTGTTTTGCACAGTTGGGTCTTCTCTGTTTTTTGGGTCTTCAATGTTTTTCTCTTTTTCATGAATGAAGTTTTGTTTTGAAGATGTTTCAGGACTAACTTCTACTGTTTCTTCTACATTTCCTACATGAGGAGATGTATTGGATTGTTGTTTGTTGTTTGGTTGGTTGTCCGAGACATCTTCAATTATTGGATTCGAAGGGTTGGGAGTTATTCTAGACAAAATTTGTACTTGGGGACTGTTTTGTACAGGGGGAATGTTTTGTTTACCTTTGACATTTTGTTTTGTGGTTTTCTGTTTGCTATTCTCTGGTACATCAATCTGTCTACTTCTCAAGTTGTACTGTTTATGAACCTCATAAATTGTTGTGTCATAGCCTTCCTTGAAATCAAAAGTCTCACCTGAATGAGTTTGGAATGTTTCAAGGATGTGATTATCTTGATCATCCTGGGATAGGAAGACCTCTGGTTCATTTTTGTCATCTGTTACATTGTTTATTTCTACATCTTCTGTAGGTTCTTCAGAAGTTGAGCCTTCAACAAAGTTTTCTTGGAAGGGTGGCCTAATGTTCTGGTCAGGAACATTCTTTCCACTATTTTGATTCAAATTCCTCCTAAAGTTCGGGTTTCTTGCAACATTCTGATTGTCAGTAGAAGACTTTCTTTCAATGGTTTCCACTTTGTCTCCTAATCTTTCCATACCTTTAATGATTACATCCAGCTTCTTTTCAAAAGCTGAAGGTTCTTCATTCATAGGCATTCTTCTCTCTGCCCTAGCTCTGGCTCGTTTTTCTATCAGATTTGCTTCTACACTCACCACTATGCTTTGCATTTCCTCTAGTGTTTGAGGAGCTCTTTCCCTAAGGGAATAAGCTATATCGGAGTCAAAACCATCTGGAAATTTAACCAACACGTTGTTAGGTGGGGGTCTTAGGTTTTGAGGAACTGCATTATATGATTCATTGAATCTTATGATGTAATCTTGTATGGTTTCGTTTGGTCTTCTTCTTAATTTTTCAAATTATGAAAGGATCTGAAGAGGATCCTTCTTTTTCTCCCATCTGTTCATAAATGCCCTATACAAAGCTTCTAAATCAGCAATACTGTTCGGGGTAAGAGCCCTAAACCAAGTTCTAACTTCTCCAGTAAGACTCTGTAAGAAAATTCTCATACGGATATTATCAGTATCAATCTCATAAAACTCAAAGTAATCTGTCATCCTTTTGGTGTGTTGTTGAGCTGTGTAAGTACCTGATCCATCAAAAGGTGTGATCTTACTCTGGTAATCCTGAGGTAAAGCTGGAGGGTTGGCTGGTAACTGTAAAGGGGAATATCGATTAGCCATTGGAAGATAAAGTGGGATAACAGGTGTAGATGGTCTAGCAGGAGGAGAAGATGGTCTAGTTGGAGGAGAAGGAGGTGCAACAGGTGTTTGAAAAGCTTGGGAAAAAACAACTGAACTCGCAGAAGCTTCAGTAATTACAGAGATGTTTGAACTTTCTTCAAAGGTTTGCTCAGACTGAATAGAGTTATGCAATTCTCTGTCAAGATGATGTGAAACAAATCTGTATTGCAAATATTCAAAGAACAATGGATCTGGAACTAATCTAGATAATTCAGTTTCAGAAAAATTCACAAACAAAGATGTTTCAAATCGTGCATCAAAAGGAATGTCATCAATATATATAATTTTCACAGGACAAGATGCAGATCTAGAAAGTGGTCTAGAACTTCTTGTACTCTCCTGACTTCCTCTTTCAGAACTTTCTTGACTTCCTTGTCTTCTAAGAATCCTAGGAATCAGATTTGGATTTTCAAATATTGGTGGTGGATTGGGGTTAGGGTTTGACCTAGTATGTCGAATCCTTTCTGAAGCCAGTTTTCCTAGACTATTTTTTTTTTGGATTTTTTGATTTTAATTGAAAAAATAAATACAACTTCTACAAATGCTTCAAGAAATAATGATGTATGATTAAAATTTTCTCAAAGATCTGTTAAACTAGAGAATCTGATTGAAAATTTTGAAAGTAAGGTTCAGTATACAAGCTAAATCAGAGTTAGACTGAAGCAGCTTTTATTTACTTTTGCATTTGCAAAGCAAAAGCAATTTCAAAGGCTTCCTGGCTGATCTTCAGACTCTGTCTATAGCTTATAAATCAAACAATAGTATCAATAAAATGATTCAGATCCCCAGTATGGTCGCCACTATGTTATCACTCAGGTTTTCCTAGAAGATGTGTAAGAGGAAAGTATACCCGAGGTAACCACAAACCAACCTTTTAGATGCAGAATCTAGCCAATCTGCATCCAGAGAGGGCTCTCTCTTTATGATTTATCTTTGTTCTTGGAAGGTTTTAGGCTAGTTATAAATTCAAAGTTTGTTTTGGGAAAATGGTGGAATCCACAGACTAAGGGCAAGGTTGAGAGCTTTCAGTCCATTGGGCTATGGATTCAAAGGATGGCTTTACTGGATTTCTATTCTACGCACAAGATGGCTTTACAGGGCAAGATAGCTAGACAGAGAACAATCCTTAAAATTTAAAGTGGATGGGATGATTTTGAAGGGATGAAAGGCAGCTAAGAATCTTTCACCATATTCAAAAGAAAGAAATGAGATGACTACAAACAAAGAGCAATGAAGAATTCTTTATTATAGTAATCAACAATGTTTAAATTAGCAAAGCAAGAGCATTTAAGAATTCATGCTTATAACTAATTTAGAAGAAAACATTAAGAATAATAACATTTGAAAACAGAGTACAATTAAGTAAATTCTGTTTCAATCCTTTATGTAAATTATTCAGAAATGGATAAGATGGTATTATAAACTAATATAAAATTTCAGACAAAGGGTAGAAACACTTATTGAACTGTAGTCCAACACATGAATCCTGCAACAAGTCCAATGCTTTAAATCGTCATCCAGTAAGCCACAAGTAAATTTCTCCAAAAGCTTTTATTCCGAAAATCTCAATGTTACAGCAGAGTAATAGAATCCACCGTCAATACTCTCTTTGAGGGTTTATTTATACACAAAATAATCTTAAACAATATTACACTATCTTAGCCAATAACCTAGGCTGACTTAAAGCATAATTTACAAACAAACAAGAGACAAATGGTCTCGTGGATAGAATAATGGGTAACTGCCGATGTGCTGTTCCTTTCTTCGTGGACGTGCTGGAGGTAAGTGCTGAAATAGGGCTCTGTGCTGTCCCTTGCAGTATTTCTTTGGCTTGTTGGACACTCTTTGTTCCTACGGATACTCTTTAACTTTTCGTCTGATACTCTTTCATCTGTTTTCCTTTTTACTTTTCACATAATAGTAAAAAATAAAATTCTTATGCTGAAGATAATTTTCATAAAATTTCCAACATTTCTCTCCACCATTGATCATCTGGTATCATAGTTCTTCTGAGTTTCCTCAATGTCTCATCTGCTTCTATGAGTTTGTAGAAGGTGGGCTCATTAGGAAACAGATACCTTATTTCATGTTCTAAATGAAATAAATTCCTTACTCTATCATAGATATTTCTCCCTGTCGGTAATGTTGATTGTGGTAAACTAGGAGAACAAGCAGCTGTATTCTGAGCATGAGCATTTATTCTCTTTATATAGGCTTCTAAGTCCATTATTTGATCCTCTGTGAGCATAGGACTTGGTAACCCACTATCCAACAAAGCTTGAAACTTCTCTCTGAAAATGTTGATATCAACCAAAATATCTGTGCACTTCCTCTCTAAATTCTGCATGAAAGTTCTCTTAATGAAAACTCTCTTTATTTCCAAAACTGTGCATGTCCTGTCATCAATCCCTAACCCTGCAAGCTGTTGCTTGGTCCTGGTGTTCAAAAATTGAATGAGTTGATTGGCCTGCTCAGGCCTGCCTCTTAATTCATGTCTGGTTCTGTTTATTTCTTCTTGGGCTATTTTAACCAACTCATTTTGCTCAAAAATAGCTTGAATAGAGGGCCAAATATCCTTTATTAACTCAATGATGTTACCCCAAAGAATATCATTTATTTCGTTTAAAGGCTTCTCCAATGAAAGATCTTGTTCCAAAGCCTGAACAAATTTTTCCAACCTTTTTATCTCCCTGGTGTTATCAGCAGCTGTCTTTTTAGATGTGTCATATTTTTCCTCCAATTTTGTTAATTGCAATTTTGTTTCTTGGAGTTCTGTGACCCTGAGTTGTAGACTTTCCATCTGCTTTATTAATTCATCAGAATTCAAACCAGAAGTATTTACCTGGGATGGTTGTATCTGCTGCCCTATTGTTGTAGTACCTGTTGTTGATGTCTGCCTGATAGTTTCCTGTTCCTGCAATGCTTTTTCCAATTCCTTCTCCGTTTCACTTAGTCGCTCAGTCATATTTAGGAGCAACTCCATTATTTCTTCCTGTGAATTCCCTTTTAGAACTTCTTGGGTCTGAGGGTGCCTTGAGGCTGGCAATTTTAGCTGCTTCCTGAGTGCAGCTATGTCATCATCTTTCTTCTTTATTAATGCCTCAATACTTTTAATGTCTTTGGGGTTATGACCCAAGCCAATAATTATGTCTTCTAAAGACTTTATTCTATTATCTTTAGCCTGTGAAGAGGCCTTCTCAATGTGCAATTTTGCAGCTGTGTTATTCAAAGAATCCTGCAGCGTTATAGCTGCCATGGATTTATTGGTAAGAGTAGAATAGACCATTTCCCCAGTTTTTCTGTGTAGCTCTATCTGGTCCAGTGGATGGATATCTTTCGCCAAAACTTCAAAATTTGTTCTGATGTAGTCAGCTGCTGAAGTGGGCTTTGGCACCTTTGTTTTGAAGTGGCTCATCAGCATTTTACCTTGTGAAAGGTCAAATGCTGACTTTAGCCTTTCTTGATTTTGGGGAGCCATCTTCATGTACTGATCATATACCTTCATTTTCAATGGATCATTCTTTGCTTTAATATTAATGAAGGTTCTTTTAATATCCCCTATGTCTGTCTTTGGTGGTCTGAAAGAGGATACCTCAGTACTTAATTGCTTTTGTGAAGCTTTCCCTCTCTGGCTTATGTTTGTTTCACTTGCTGTGCCAGTTTGCTGACTATCTTCTCTTCCATCATCAAATACTTCATCTATAATTTCCACATCTGGAGGTGGATTTGGTTTCTGTTTCTTGACCTGATGTACCTGTGAAGTTTATTTTGGAGAAGTGGTGTCTGAAACCAACCTTTTCTTCCCTATTTCCACATTTGATGGAGTCTGTAACTCTGGAACCTGTGGATGCTGTACCTGTGTGGGAGAAACCTGTGATTGTTCAGGTGCTTTGGAAGTTTGTGGTTTCTCTGCCATAACCAAAGTTTCAATAACCTGGATTACAGGTTCTTTTCCTTTACCCTTTGATTCTGCTGCAACTGGTGAACTGCTTTCCTGTAATGCTTGCTGTAGAGTTGCTGCTGAAGAAGTGCCAATGTAGGGTACCTGCACTTGACCATAAGATTCTAGGTCAAAGTTTTTCTCAACATCTTTCATAATTTTATTCATTTTGTCAGCTTCACTTTCTTCCTCAACAAGTGTTCCTTCAACCCATTCTTCTTGATTGGCATATTGTTCTAAATCAGGAATCTTGTGGTGTATATAGGGGGATGATTTATTCGTTAATCTCTTTTCACAAATAAAACCAAATGGGTCATAAGGAACCCAACGGAAAGATGTTTGGAACTTTCTTTGTAATATATTTTCTGCCTCTCTCTCGGCCTCCCTAGAGTTGCAGATGAAAGGACCTAATTGACTTTTGATCCTTAATTGAGCTTTCTTCTTTACATTACAAAAATGGATCACATCTGAATTTTTCATTTGCCTGAAGTATTCCAAGGCAAAAATTCTCATAGGCACATATCTGGGTAACCTGAATGGACGTAATTCACATCCATAAATCCTGATGACTGTATGGTTTTGATACAAATACCAATCCCCAACTTTATAACTCTTTGACAGTTGCAAGGTCTTTCTAATTTCATTACTGAGTCTTGGGGGAGGAATTCATGTTAACAAAGTTGTTGCAGGATATACAAACTGGTCAATGAATTCAATGTAGGAATAGGGAGAATCAGAGGAAGAATAAATTATGGGGGACCAAAATATGGCTGACCTGGGGTTTCCCTTGGCATCAAGTTTTTGAACAGGGAAAGGGAACCTTTCTGACTGATAGTAGATAATGAGATGATAGATGACTGAGGAGTATTTAAAAACTTTTTCAACATCTAGCCTTATGAATTGATCATGGATCTTGTTGGCTATGAAGAAAGCAAAGTCATATTTGATCTCAGGAGGTTGCCCCGGAGTAAAAATGGATAGCAAAGCCAAGGTTATCTCATCCACATATTCACTGGTGTTGAATCCCAAGAAAAAAGATATTATATTTACAATGAGCCTTCCCAATGGATTGAAATAGTAAAAACCATAGGGAGGAGACCCTTTTGGCTGATGCTCAGGTAACATGAAAGTTTGACACATGAATTTTAGCTTTTCTGGGGTTAATTGCCTGGTTTTCTCAATCAATCCTTCCATGGAAAATGGTGCTAATTCTTGGTCTGGTTCAAAGTGTAACATGGTATTGATAGCCTGGGGAGTGATGGGAAACAGAATACTTTGATCAGGAGCTATTACAGCCCTCCGTGTGGGATCATAGTTTAAATGGCAATAATGGATGATTTCTGGGAAAATAAGGACTGAGGGGATGAGATACCTTGGGAGATTGGATTCCCACAAACCTATAAGATCTTGCCCCTTTGAGTATTCGTCTCTGCAGCGACAATAACTCAATAGGGGATCTTCATCAAAATGCAAGTCTTTAATTTGGAAATCTTCATCTACCAAAGGTAAATAATCCAATTCACGGTGAGGAGCATTCAGTGGAGTGATATTCAAAGCTGCCGGGGCCTCCATTTTGGTTCTTGTGGATTCAAAATGGAGGTTTTCGGTTTTCCTTACAGGCCGGGCGGAGTTTCTAAAATGAAGGAAATTGGCGCAATTCGCTGGTTCAGGGAACAATTATACAGTTTTAAAACCTCTGGGGAAAGACTCAATGATGATTTTTAATCACTATTTCAGCGAAAAACACAGAGAACTGAGTTTTACTTGCAGTCGGGGTAAAAAAGGATAAATACATGTTTTTAGAAGGAAGCTGGTTCTTTAACAGGTAACAGGTGATGGCGGGACTGTACTTTAACACGGGCGCAGCGGACTCTTGGAGTGAATCAGTGAATTGCAGTGGAAATTTGAAAATCGCAGCAGGGAGCACTGTCGTTTTCAAATAACGAAAATAACAGAAAAACACAGGAAAATGGCTTATTTACAAGTAAAAAAGGGTTTTTTATTTTTTCGAGGTGTGACATCATCGACGTACGGGCTGACGTATGCAAGGTCGGGCGGTAAGCGGTAAGCGCCCGCACCGCTTTTAGTCGAGGGTGGTTTGAATTGGGAGGGCAGCGATTCCACCGAATGATCGCCACGTGGACAGGTGACTATTCAAAAACCACCCATCCCCCGCTGGTTAAAACTCTGACAAGGGATGGGCAGCGGGGTGAACACTGGCCGTTGATCTGCGGAGGGTTGATCCGACGGTTGGAGAGATGGGGGAACATACGGAGGATTCAGGTGTGGGCCCGTCGGGTTTTAAATCAGTTTAACGTTTAATTTAATTACCCCGGGAGATATTTAATAGGCGGAAAAGTTATTAACTAGTCCTGATGACTAATTAATCCCGTGTGGGTAATGAAAGGGGTTGCGGCGGGGGTTTGGTTAAGTGGAATGCCATGTGGACAAACCACGGTGGCACGAAATTTTCCCGAAGTTTTATTGATATTTTTGTATTTAAACACACATATCGTATGTTTAAAGTTTATATATATATATATTTTATTTATATGGTAAATTAATTAATACAACTAATTCACCATAGGGGCGGGATTAATGTATAACGCTATATTTTAACCAAAGGGCTTGTAGAAGCGGGTTTTAATGAATATTAGGGAGGTAAATACTTTGGTCAAAACATTATAATAAAGGGGTTTTTTGGGTATATATAAAAAAGGAATTATATACTTAGGATAGGGTATTTCACTAGGGATTTAGTAAATATAGTTAAATGTTAATATGGCAAAGGATAAGGAAACTCAAAATATTTTTGCACATCTAAGAAAGTGATAACTTGTGAAGTAAATTGCAACATTTTATCTCCAACACTTAAACTTAGAATAGCAAGTTATCTTGAGGGATTTTTATGAAATTTTGTATGAGTTTCCTAAGTAAAATGGGATTTTACTTAGGAAAAAATTGAAGGTGAATGATTATGATGATGAATTATCCTAAGTACTTAGGTCTTTTGATCATTAGGCCGAGGGTCCGGTCCCTCCAGAAGTCAAGGAAATGCCTTGAGCCCCTTTGATCTCCAAATACCTTAGTACTTTGGGGGAAATTAGTAACACTTTTGAGGGGAAAGTGATGAGGGAAGTTAATGAGTTTGACTTTGCTTGCTGTGATTTTCCATTGTATTTCCTGCTTTAGTACTTGTGATGAAAATAAAGGATCAACAATATGTAGCAGCAACATTCATCAGATAACACTTTGCAGCACCATCTACCTACCCTATCTACTTAACACTACCATTTTCTCTTCTTTATTAGGGTGCATTTAGACTTGCAAACCCTTTTCAATCTTTTTCTTTTTTACAAGGCAAATCTATCTATTTCTACCCTTATTACATCCAAGGGCTCAGATTAAGCTGTTGAGCACCTTTTATTGACTCTACCTATCTACTTATCTGCCAAGATTAAACTGTTTGGTCAGATATTTATTCTCTAATCTACAACATGAAATTGAAATATGACTAAGCCAAGTTTAAACAGTTTGACTTATTCATGAATTGTGGCAAAGGTTGGACAAGCTGCACACAATTGTTTTATTACAAAAATGAAATAGTAGTGGCATTTGGATTTGCACACTTTCCTTGGTCTATTTTTTGCTTGGGGTTCATTTCTTTCTCTTTTTTGACCATTTTATTCTTTTTACCCTTTGATCTTTCTTTTAGGGTATACCCTCTTTACATTTTTTAATTTTTTTGATTTTTTGGTTTTTTAAGAATATGGAACACCTTTGCTCAAGAAAGAAGGTTTGAACATATTCCATAATTTCAATCAAGACAATCATGAAAGATGAAACCTATTGGTATAGGAGGCTAACACTGGCTCCACTTGGGGATGGCTTTTCCTTGTGAAAAGTCAAGAACATCAGATCAGATGCCTCAAAATGTCTCCAAACTGAAAGTATGAAACCTTCTTCCTTTCTGGTAGCTTTATTTTACATATGATAGTGAAACTCTTGAAGCTTAGGGCCTTCACTTCGGGCTTCAACTTCCAGAAGTCACCATCCAATCCAAACTGCATTAACAAAAACAAAACAAAAAACAATATATTATGTACAAGTTAGAAACATTAAAACACTCTAATAAATGGGATCAAAATAATGCTTGAGCATTCGACCATTGACTGGTCCTTCTTCAACTTCTGAATTGTCCAAGTCCTTCAAAAAGTAAGTGTTGTTTCCCTGCAAGGCATGAATGATATAAGGCCCTTTCCACAAGAAATCAAACTTTCCATGTTTCCCTTTTTCTTCTCTTCTAGAATCCCATCTTAAGACCTTGTCTCCTAATTGAAAATCCTCTGCTTTAGTCCTTTTATCAAACATTTTCTTTAGCTTTTCCTGTAAGACTTGTGATCTTTGGTATACCTCTTCTCTAGTTTGCTGCAGGTGGATTGTTTGATTAATTCTTCTTTGAATGTCATTTGGTTCCACTTGAGCCTCCTGAAGTAATTTCATAACAGGGATTCCTAAAGATGATGGGAATCTTGCTTCCAGACCATAAACTAACTCATATGGACTAGTCCCAATAGATTTCTTAGTTGTAAGTCTGTCTGCCCATAATGCATTGGTCAGTTTCTTGTGCCAGTTCTTTTTATTTTCCTCCAACAATTTCTTAATGATATTGATCAAGCTTTTATTGGAGGATTCTGCTAGTCCATTACCCTGAGGGTAATAGGCTATTGAATGGCCTAAAGTAATATGATATTTATGGCAGAAACTAATCATTTTCTTTGATTTAAATGCAGCAGCATTGTCTGTTATAATCTTTTCTGGACAGCGAAATCTTGAAAGTATGTTTGTTTCTAAAAACCCTATGATTACAGAATCATTGGACTGTCTACATGGGATGGCTTCAATCCATTTGGTGAAGTAGTCTGTGGCAGTTAAAATCCATCTGTGTTGCCCTGAAGAAGGAGGATGCATTTCTCCAATAAAATCTAACCCCCATTGTTGAAAAGGTCTTTCTGTGGAAACTGGTTTTAAAGGCAATGGTAACAACTTTCTTTTACCCTCAAATATCTGACACTTGTGACAAGTTGTTACAAATTTCTTAACATCAGAAAATAATGTTGGCCAGTAAAAGCCAGCCCTTAAGATCTTGTCTGCAGTAGATTTCCAGTAGAGATGTCCTCCACAATCCCCTGCATGAAATTCATTAAGCACTTTATCAGCTTCATCTTTTAAGAGACAATTCAACAATATTCCTTCATGATTTTTCCAAAATAAAGTGCTATCTAAAATACAATATTTCAAAGATGTCATTTTTAAAAATCTTCTTTTGGTTCTGGACAACCCTGGAGGAGCTTGCAGGTTTAATAAAACATGAATTATCGATTGTACGAGTGAATCTAAGCTTAGGCGATAGAAGGGTACGTAATCTTTGCTCGTTATCCGGTTCTACAGTGTCTAAGAGCTTGGCAATTGGTTTACATGTCATGATTTACATTGCTAAACATCCAACTGCACCTCAGTTTGTTGGCTTAATCTCGATATCACTTATTCTAAAATGGTAGCTATCCACTTACCTCGTTGCAGCAATGCCATCTTGAGTCAAAATATCTTTAACTACGCTAGTACATAGGCTGTCACATGAGAATATAATGTGAACTACGAAATCTTTGATTATTGCTTTACCAATGCACAGCACATTTTTCCATATTGTATTTTAGAAGATGCATCCTCGATTACTTTACTAAAAAATGCTATTGGTTTTTCACACCCTTGGTCATCTTTTTGAAGTAAAACAGCTGCAACAGTATGTTCAGAAGCAAATGAAAAAATAATAAAGTCTCTATCAAATTTAGGACTGGTCAGAACTGGTGTCCTTATTAAAGCCATTTTAATTTCCTCGAATGATTGTTTGGCTTCTACAGTCCAGTCAATGCTTGAATCTTTCCTCAACATGTTAGTTAGTAATCTAAGTAACTCTGCTAGACTAGAAATGAATCTTCTCAAGAAATTTATTTTTCCTATGAATGCTTGCAATTCTTTTATGTTTCTGGGGTGGGGTATTTGCAAAATTGCTTGAATTCTTTCTGGATCAATCCTAATGCCATCTTTAGAAATGATATGCCCTAAGAGCTTCCCTTCTTCCAAACCAAACAATGACTTCTTAGGATTCAAAGAAATTCCATATTTTCTGCACTTTATAAATACTTGCCTAAGGTGATCTAAATGTTCTTGATCTGTTTTAGAAAAAAAAGTCAAATCATCTAGGTAAATAACCAGAAAATCATGTATCTCTTTAGCAAAAGCAATATCCATTGCTCTTTGAAATGTAGCTCCTGCATTCTTGAGCCCAAATGGCATTTTGACATATTTAAACGTACCCCATGGTGTTGTGAATGTTGTTTTATCCTGATCATCAGGATGAACCAAAATCTGGTTATACCCTGAAAATCCATCCAGTAGTGATATTCTCGAAGATCCTACAACCCTTTGCAGAATGTGGTCCATTTTCGGCAAAGGATAGTTGTCTTTTAAAGAAACTTTATTCAAATTTCTTAAGTCGACACACAATCTAATTTCTCCTGTCTTCTTTCTTGTTGGTACCAGGTTAGAAACCCATTCTGAGAATCTGATAGGAGCTATAATCCCTGCTTCAAACATCCTTTTGATTTCCTTTTCAATCGAGGGTAATAAAACATGATTTATTCTCCTAAGCTTTTGTTTAAAAGGTTTCTGGTCAGGTTTCAAAGGTATAGTGTGTTGAATGATGGATGTATCATAAGATTTGAGGTCTTCATAACTCCAGGCAAAAACATCCTGAAATTCCTTTAATAGTTCAACGTATTTAACCTTCTGATCTGTTGGAAGAGATTTGGACAACTTGACCATTTTGGGATTTTCTGGGGTTCCTAAGTTGCATTCTTCCATATCAGCCTTTACAGGTTCCATTTTAGGTCTAAATGGAATATCATTCGAGTCAAACAGATCTTCCAAAGGAGTTAATCCTTTGGGCAAATGGTTATCTTTTAAATTGATGATTTCTGTTTCATCATCTATGATCTCATCAGATTCCATGTGTTTCAAATTTTGCATGTCTTTTTCAGTGAATGTGGTTGGATGCAGCATATGAATTGCATTTTCTCTTGATATTTCTATTTTTTGTTCTTTTTCTTGATCATATTCATCAATAGTTATGTCTTCATCTATATTACAGTTAGAAAACTCATTCTGAAGTGTCAAAAAATTATTGATTTGATTGTTATTCACAAATACTTGCCAATTCAAAAGATTGTCTGGTATTGCAGGCCTGTGTCTAATCTCAGCTGAAAACTGATGATTAGGATCAAAAGGTAACTTACATGTAGTAGCAAACATTGCCAAACTGTGAGCATGAAAATTTTGTTTCCTGGGAATCTTGGCAAGTTGAGCTTGTAAAAATGTGTTGAGAATCTCTGCAACTGTCTCTCTGTATTGTTTCAGTCTCATGTCTTTTGTTGAACATTCTCCTTTAACCTGTTGGATGATTAGTTCGGAGTCTCCTATGATTGATACCCTAATAGCTCCTAACTTCTTGACATGTTTAAGCCCTAATAAAAGAGCTTCATACTCTGCCATGTTGTTAGTGCATTTGAAATTCAACCTATAAGCATGACCTTCTGCATAATTGTTCTCAACATTATGTAACCAAATCCCAGCTCCTGCCCCTAGTCTGTTTACTGAGCCATCAAACTCTAAATGCCATAGAATTTCATGTTCATAATCTTCATCGATTGTTTTAAAGTGTTTCTTGACAGGAGCTAGTTGTTTATTTTCTTCAGGTATTTCTTGATCATCTGGTGTTTCTTTGTTTTCAGAAATTTCTTCAATTTTAACAGTGGTTTTGTTTATGATTTCCAATTCTGGAGCTTCTATTTCAGTAGGAAGATCTGACTCAGCATTGTATAAAATAAAAGAATCCATGTCAGAATGTACAGAGTAAACAGGGAAGTTTTCAGGCTTCTCATGCCTACTCACTAAATACTTCATCAAGGTTTCTCTATATAACCTTTTAGGCTGACCAAATACTGAAATAGTTGCATATGACATGTCTAGCTGAATAGACCCTCCAATTTTAGCACCCCATGATCTAGACAATAACATACCATATTTAGGTGGAATATCAGCAACAACTATGTCCATTAAAACAGACTTAGCAGGGTATTGTACCAAAGTAACACACAGATCTTTAATCAAACCTAAACATTTTACCTGACTAGAATCAAATGAAAACAAATCTTTGTATGGTCTGGTAATATCTAGATTTAATCTTTCCATTACTGCTTTTGGCATCAAATTGTGAGATGCTCCAGAATCTAGCATTGCATTATGGAGTATCTTGTCATGAACATTTAGGCTTACATAAAATGGAGGAGTTCCTCCACTTTCTGGTTTACCATTAACCTCAGGGCCAAAAAGAAGTTTGGGTTGATCATCAAGAATGTTTACTGAATCATCCAATCCAGTAATGTTAATGTTTAGGGACTTGGTAATCTGACTTCTATAGACATCATGTTTAGCCAATTCTGATAAAGGAACATCTATCTTGAGTTTGCCTATTTCAGCCTCTAGATTGAAAGGTTTTTCCGTTTGAGTTTTAGTGTTTTGCACAGTTGGGTTTTCTCTGTTTTTTGGGTCTTCAATGTTTTTCTCTTTTTCATGAATGAAGTTTTGTTTTGAAGATGTTTCAGGACTAACTTCTACTGTTTCTTCTACATTTCCTACATGAGGAGATGTATTGGATTGCTGTTTTTTGTTTGGTTGGTTGTCCGAGACATCTTCAATTATTGGATTCGAAGGGTTTGGAGTTATTCTAGACAAAATTTGTACTTGGGGACTTTTTCTTCATCTTGGGATGGCTCATTTGTATTTTTATCATTACTGCCTCCCTCTGATCTATCACTATCTTTGTCTTAATCACTACTGTGCTCACTTCCCTCTTCTTTACCATCATTTCCCTCTTGCTCTCCCTCATTAATCTCTGTCTCTACCCCACTAATTTCTTCATCTCCACTGTCATCCTCTTGTTCCTCATTGTGACTATGATCCTCTTGATTGTCTTCTCTGCATTTACTTTCTGCCTCACTGCCCTCTTCCATGCTTTGTGCCTCAAGGTTACTTTCTTGCCCATTAATGTCAAGGGAATCACTATTTTCTTGCTCCTCAGACTCATCATCAGCATCAATAACTTCACTGTCCTCCATTTCCATTTGCTCTGCCTCCTCTTTACTTGTTTCACTATCACTGTTTTCCTCATTTGATGCTTCAGGAGAAGAAGAAAGAGGTAAGTATCGTTGTGGAGAAGGCATGGGTGGAGGTGATGGAACATGATCTATGGGGGGTGATGGAGGAGTGAAGGTAAGTGGGTGTGAAGTGGAAGGCAAACTCTTCTCCAGACATAGTGACTGATTGTGTCCTTAAACAAATTGTTTTTTAGCTTGTGAGAGCTTTAGGTCTAGGGAGAAAAAATGAGTGATGGTGAGGGCAAGCTTTAACAAATGGAGGAAAAATGGAAGAAGTAAAGGAATTATCTCAGAGCTTGAAGGATGCCTAGCTTGTACTGATTTTTTTTATACTAATGACGATTCTCCAACTGGTAAATTTTTCCCTAGAAGGTTAAATGATGGCTTGCCATGAAGATTAGGGTTTTTAGCCAATTTAGGTTCTGGTTACTCTCCTTTGATTATAGATGCAAAAAAATCGCTTGGAGGGAAAAAAAAGGTGACCACCAACCTTTTTAACTTGTGCAGGAGCATGGGGGAAACTTTGAGGAGCAAAAAACTGAATTTTGGCCACTTTTTGGCAACCCTGGCCAAATTTCCTCTGTGTGCAGTGCCAATTTGCAGAAGGCATTTGGAGGCCTTCCTGGTGTCAGAATGAGCTCTGTGATAGCTCGTTGGAAATCTTGTTGAGTATAATTTCCAAAATTTGTTTTTTTTTACAGTTGGTGTCCATTTACCTGTCCAAAAACGGATTTTCCCAACACTAGTCAAAATGTGCTAAATGATGGTGCAGAAATGTAGAGTGCTGGTGCAGACAACGTTTGGAGGTCTTCCTCAGCTCCAAATTTATCTCATGATAGCCTATTGGAAATAATTTCAAGTCTATATGTCATTTGACTCATCAAGAAAGTCATTTGGACACTCCAGCTGTGAGAAAATCGGATGTTCCCTAGGTCACTCCAGCAGTGCAGAAATTCTCCCGTGACACCTGAGTTTTTTATATTTCTCCAAAAACATGATACCTATGTAAAAACGGAAGGAGGTTTTTATTATTGGGCCTATATTGGAAAAAAAACTCTCTCAATTTTGTGAAATTCATCTCTGTTTGGTCTGAAACATAGTTTGAATCAAAACTGGCCCTAGGTGTCACACATGGCTCGTCTCTTGCAAGAATTCTTGGAAAATGAAGGAATTATTCTTGCTGATATGATCTACCATATGGCTTCTTTGCTCATATGCCTCCTTGCTTGGCAACACTATTTTTCCAATTAGTCCTCAAAACCCTAATTCTCTTTGAAAATAGGCCTGCTGCCTCTCCTTTGCTGTGGCTGTCTTCCTGTGATGATTCACCCTCTTACCTTACCTTTTCTTATCCTGATGAACACCTTGATATTTTTTGCAGAAATGTGAACAAAGGTAGCTATCCCTTGCAGAATTTTTGCTTTGTCCAAGGAAACAACATCTTTCATCCCTAATATTTCTTTCTTGACAAGTCAAGTTTGAGCATGTGGAACCAGCATCTTTCATCCCTAATCTTTCTTTCTTGACAAGTCAAGTTTCAATGTTTTGACAAGCTCTCTTTCACTAACTTATCAACATAAATTTGAAAATGTTCAGCCATGATTAGGCTAGATGACTGAACAAGACCTGTTGAACCAGTAGTGGCATTTAGGCTTGCACACTTTCAACATCACTATTTTTTGGGTATGGGGTTGTACCTCTTTTCAAATCTGCCCTCTTTTTCATTCTTTCTATGTTTTTGAGTTTTTTCTCTCTTTTTGGTCAAAACAATATAAAATTAAAGGTATAAATATGCTCATGGTGCTGAGCTTATTTTCTTGCCTATCTATCCTAATATAACCTATACATGATATACATTCATTTGGTGAACTCCCTTTTCCAATATAACCAATCAAGTAGATGATTCCATGATTGATCTCGTTTCAACTCTTTGAGAGTGTTGAAGAAATCAAAAGGCCACTTCCACCTCACTTGATTTCAGACAATAATGCTTAAAATTTTTCTCATACTTTGCAACAAAATGTTCTTGGCAAAACACACTCCTCCTTTAAATTTATCAAGGAAAACAAAAAATGGATCTTGGAATAATACCTGATCTAGAGGATTTAAGACATAAGCTTCATTCAGGACTACTCCTTCTTCTACTTGGCTATGCTTTGGACTCTTTTGGGAAAGAAACTCCACCTCTTCCTCATGATCATCTGAACTGGTAGATTCATCATATGTGGCAATGCTATCCTGTAACAAATCTGATGTGATTTGATAGAGTGGGCTGAAATCTGTGTGAAGGCCATCATATTGATGAGCAAGAGCATTATTTGGCAACAAATATTCTTGAGAAAGAAGTGCAACAACTTTATTGTAATCATAAATTTCCATGCCTTCATCTGAAATTTGAAATTGAAGGGAACTTGGTGACTGTGGATGTGGAGATAAGGAGGATTCCATGTTCCAAATGATTTCCTCAACCATTTCAGGAGAAGGCTCCTCATTGACAACTTGCTCAAGAAGTTCCTCATCCTCCTCAACCTCAACATCAATGCTAAAAGACTGTTGATTTCCAATTATGTGAAGGTTATTTCTGATGGACTGAAGTGAAGTAGAGAAAAAATTCAGAGACCCTTCACTTAGTTCTAGGCTTCCCTCATTAGTGTCATAGGTGACCTGTCTTGGCTGATTAGTTCTTTCAATTCGATGATAATGAACTTCATCCCACAAATCAACTGCTGATTTCTCTGCATGATTAGCTTTTGTTTGGAGAACATCATTATCAATAGATCGATCAAAATTTGAGGAATCATCAACATATATAATCTCACCAATGAAACATATTGGATTACCAATTTGTTCTTCTTTGAATTGATCTACAAGTTCACTTTCTGACTTATGGTAGACAAGATTAGTAGGAGAATGAACAAAAATGTTTTTTTCACATGAAGGCTTAGAGGTTGGCTAAATGTTTAGCATCTGATTTATTTTCTCTTCAGTCAAAAGAGGAGGAACTTTTCTCTTTCTTTGGATAGAAGTACAATAGTTCTCCTTATCTTGTGAAGAATGATTTTGAGGCCAAATTTTTTCTTGAGCCTCACCTAAAAGATATGGTGAATCATTACTTGTGCCTTTAGAGAGATTCTGTGGGTTTCGTTCTATTTCTTGATTGGGTTATAACTCCTCTAGGTTGTCATGATAGATATCGTGAGAATGAAATGCATGGAGTTCTTCTAATAAATCTTCAGGATGCCAATTCCCTAAATCCTCATCAATGTTTGCAAGGTGTTGTATGAAATCTTCAGATTGATCATAACAATTTTCAACTAATGATAAAGATGGACAATATTCTTTATCACGTTCATAAAACACCTTGTGGAGATCTTTCAAGGAAAACAAGCTACCAGATTTTAGCCTTTCATACCAATTTCTTTCCTTACCTTCTAATGTTGCCATAAACATTTTCATGAGGCAGTCCTCGTGCCATTCAACCTTTAACCTCCATATGTGTATATGAAATTTGATGAGATGTAACAAGGGTTCATCAAATTTTTCATCTTGAAATATAGGTAGGTTTTCTATCCAACTTATTTTAGGCATTTTGTGTGGGAATCTAGGGATAGGGTCACTAAATCTTTTCAACGAATCTATATTTCTCTACCAGTGGAGTCTTTAGGTCTATTGAGAGTTGTGGAGTTGCGATGTGGATGACTTCAACTTTGCTATCCACCATCAACATGATGGGGATTTCTTAATGCATTCCCGGGGGAGTTTATAAGAGCCAGTGGGGTCAACAGGGCTACTGAAGACTAGTGGAGTCACCAGGTGGAGGATTTTTACTATTTTAAGGATGTACCTATTGTCCACCATCAACAACTGAATTCCAATCTAAGGATGCTTTAGGGTTTTTTGAGGTCTTAAGGATGTCTAAGATGTTATTTTATCAGAAGGTCCCACCGTGATCGCCATAATGATAGTGTGGGGACAAGGTGGTAGATTCACTGGGTTTTATGAGTCAAACTGAGGGTCTAAAGAGTCTTAAGAGGTATTCAGGCAACTATATACTCAGAAGGTCCCACCGTGATCGCCATTATGTTAGTGTCTCGTGATTTGGCAGATTGGTAGACCAAATGACAGGGTAACATGAAACCAGTCTTTGGAGTCCTACTACCTAGCCTTCCTGGACTCAGAGAGGGATCTCTCTATTGGCTGAAAAGGATGTGTTCTTTTTTCTTTAGGGTTTTTATTTTAGGCTAGTTGTTAAGTGTAGGTTTTTGTTGATTGTTTTGGTTGGGTGAGATGAACTGGTAGAATAGGTGGTGTGAGAGGTCTTTAAATCATTGGGATATGGAGTGAATAAAATTCAAGGGTGTCTCAATAATGAATCAGAGTGCAGTGCAAGGCCAATCTAGCAAGGTTAATGGATCCTTTAAGTTTATGAGTGAAGTGGGATGGACATCAAGTTTGTGAATAAGGTAGGGAAAAGGGCAATCAAGAATCCTTTGTCAAATACCTATGAACAAAGAGGTCTTAAATATGATTAGCACAAGATACTAAGAATGAGCTAGGGCAAACCATTTACTTTATGATAATTTTTTTAAACCAATAAATATCCAAGATAAACATGTCAGTGAAACATAGAGAGCATAAGAGCTTCTAACTTTAGTAACTTCACCTCCAAACTTTGGGAAAACATACAAGATTACAAATAACTTTATCTATGAAGAGGGAACTCCTAAACATGATAAATCAAACTATAAAGAACTTTGAAACAAGTTGATAAGCATGGACAAAGGGCAAGATTGAACGAGACCTCTTTGACTTAACCTAGCAGACAATATTCCAAAGAAAGGTTTCAAGATAGAGTTTTGAAAGCTTCAAATAAGCAGGGCATACCATGAATCATGATTGTAAACTATCATACTAAGCATACATGAAACAAAACAAGTTTAGGTGGACCTAAGGAGCAATCAAGAATTCCTTAAGCTGACCAAACAGAAGAAAACATCAAGGCTATAACAAACATGAGGACTAAGGTGCCTCAAAGAGCATGTCTCAACCTATACTTTTCTGATTTATAGCAACCAATAAGGATGAAACATAATGATAACAAGAAGACATAAACAAATTAAGAAGACATCACCATTCACCAAGCTAAGGAATCCTGCAAACAAGCTTCTCCATCATCAAGCCAAACAAGCCGTTCATCAACTCCACAACACAAATTTATTCTCCAAGCTCATATAAACCATGTATTGCTCTCAAAGCTCGTCAAATTCCAACATTTACAATGAAGCCCTCATGCTCTATTTATCTTAGCAAGAGAGGGAAAAAACCCTAAATATGGTAGGAAAATGTCAAATTCATCCATAAATGTCATTTATGGCCAAGAGGCCATGCAAGGCCCAAGGCACATAATATCCTAAGAAATAAATTCCATAATAACTATTTGCACCTAATTCTAGAGTTTTTTTCCTCAAAAAACTCAAAAATATCATTTTGCAATAAATGAGTGTGTTTTGTTGACTTTTGGTCCAAAACAAACTTAGACAGTCTTTGTGCGCAACGCCACTTCAGCAAAAAATATTGTCTTTTGTGACTAAGTTTTGGACCCCTTCCCAATGTTGGATTGGCTCCATGATGGCTCGTTGGAAAGAACGATGAGTCTAATTTCTAGAAATATTTGAGTTTCCCTGAATGAGTGCAATTTTCCTATCCAGAAATTCATTCTCCCAACACTACTCTGTGCGCAGCACCTCCTCCAGTAGAAAATAGGGTGTTTTGCAACCAAGTTTTGGACCACTTCCTGATGTCAAATTTGGCTCCGTGATAGCTTGTTGGAAAGCTTGATGAGTATGTTTTCTATATATACTTTTTATTTTTCTGAATGAGTGCCATTTTCCTATCCAAAAATCCATTCTCCCAACACTTCTTTGTGCGCAACACCTTGCCTGAAAATGAGGCAGAATGGTCAAAATTTAGGTGTCTTTTGAACTTTTTAGGGGTGAAAACTGCTCCAAATGGTCTGAAATTTTGTGAGAAGACTACTGATGATGAGAGGAATCTGAAAATGTCAAGTTTTCAATCTAAGGATGCATGATATTTGTGTGCAGCGCCAAGGGTGCTGCGCATAGAGGCCTCAAAATTTCGAAAGGACAAAATCTTGTTCAAATTTTCCCAAAATTGGTGGAGTGGTCCCTCAAGAGGTCTTGGACATCTGTTTAGAAGCCTCAACCAAAACTCCAAGGCTATGATGCTCCTTTGCCTCTTTTAGGTTTTTTATCTCCATGAGGGACTCCTTCAGTTTGGCACAAACAAGCTTGTGTTTCTTGGCATAATACTTTGTCATCTTTCTTTGCAGCCCCAAGCCTTCATTTTCCTTCATCAGCTTGGCCTCTAGGTGTATAATTTCCCTCTCAAGCCTTGGAGTTGATGTAGCTGGCAAGGTCCCTTGCCTTTTGGAGGCAACAAACTCTTGCCTTGGCCCTCTTTGGTATGTGCATGAAAGAGGTGTGATGGTAGTTTTGGTAGGGTTCTCATCATGGCTGTGAACCTTGGGGTTGTCATCAACTTCTTCATTTCTACCATGATATTTATCAATCATCCCATGCTCAATTTGATCATTGTCCTTTTGGCCTTTAACACCATCATCATCACTAACTTCCTTACTACCTTCTATATTGTCCTTTTGGTCTTCAAATGGGCTATCAGCTTATGCATTTTCCCCACTTTCATTTTGTTCATCATTAGTGTCCTTTTCTTCATCATTCCTTGCACTGTCACTTTCATTCTCATTGTCATCAAGAGACTGATTAGTTTCATGAAATTCATGACAGCTGTCATGATTGTCACGACTATCTCTTTTTCTCTCCATTTCCTCATTCACTTTCCTATCAGTGACATTCTATTGATCACACTCTCCTTCATCAAATTCTGCTTGTGCCTCACTAGTTTCCTCTTCTTGATCTTCTATTTCCTCATTATCACTTTCTATTTCTTCATGTTCATTATATTCATCCATATTGTCACTATTTGTACTATGACTGTGCTCATTGTCATGTTCATCCACATTTTCCTCTTAACTGTCATGTTCATTTTCTTGTTGACTGTCATCCTCTTGTTCATCATGGCCATGCTCATTGCTTTGTTTTTCATTATTATTTCCTCCATCAGCTTCCATGTCCTCTACCTCTTGCTCACTAGCTACTGGCCCATCCTCATATTCATCATTTGTGTTCATGTACTCTGTCTCATCCTGACCCTCATCAGTTTCATTTTGGTCATCGCTCTGCTCATCATTAGGGTCTTTTTCTTCATCTTGGGATGGCTCATTTGTATTTATTTAATCACTTCCTCCCTCTGATATATCGCTATCTTTGTCTTCATCACTACTGTGCTCACTTCCCTCTTTTTTACCATAATTTCCCTCTTGCTCTCTATCATTAATCTCTATCTCTACCCCAATGATTTTTTCATCTCCACTGTCATCATCTTTTTCCTCATTGTGACTATGATCCTCTTAACTATCTTCTCTGCCTTTACTTTCTGCCTCACTGTCCTATTCCATGCTTTATGCCTCAAGGCTGCTTTCTTTCCCATCAATGTCAAGGGCATCACTATTTTCTTGCTCCTCAGACTCATTATCATCATTACTAACTTCACCGTCCTCCATTTCCATTTTCTCTGCCTCCTCTTGACTTGTTTCATTATCACTATTTTCCTCATTTGATGCTTTAGGAGAAGAAGAAATAGGTAAGTTTCCTTGTGGAGAAGGCATGGGTGGAGATGATGGAACATCATCTCTAGGGGCTGATGGAGGAGTGGAGGTAAGTGGGTGTGATGTTGAAGGAAAAATATTCTCCAGACATAGTGACTGATTGTGTCCTTGAACAAATTGGTTTTTAGCTTGTGAGAGCTTTAGGTCTAGGGAGGAAAAATAAGTGATGGTGAGGGAAAGCTTTAAAAAATGGAGGAAAAATGGAAGAAGTCAAGGAATGATTTTAGAGCTTAAAGGATGCTTAGATTGTACTAAGTGTGTTTATACTAATGACCATTCTCCAACTGGTAAATTTTTCCCTATAAGGTTAAATGATGGTTTGCCATGAAGATTAGGGTTTTTAGCCAATTTAGGTTATGATTACTCTCCTTTGATTATAGACGCAAAAAGATCACTTGGAGGGAAAAGAAATATGAACACCAACCTTTTTAACTTGTGCAGGAGCCTAGGGAAACCTTGTAGGAGCCAAAAACTGAATTTTGGCCACTTTTTGGCAACCCTAGCCAAATTTCCTCTGTGCGCAACGCCACTCCATCTGTGCGCAGTGCCAATTTACAGAAGGTATTTGGAGCTCTTCCTGATGTCTGAAGGAGCTCCACGATAGCTTGTTGGAAATAATGTTGAGTCTACTTTCCAAAAATGCTTTTGGTTTTGAAATTTGATGTCCATTTACCTGTCCAAAAACTTATTTTCCTAACACTGGTCAAAAAGTGCTGAATGACGGTGCAGAAATGAAGAGTGTTGGTGCAGACAACTTTTGGAGGTCTTCCTCAACTCAAAATTGATCTCATGATAGTTTATTGGAAACAAATTCAAGTCGATTTTTCATTTGACTCATCAAGAAAGTCGTTTGGACACTCCAGCTGTGAGAAATACTGATTTTCGCTAGGTCACTCTAGCAGTGCAGAAATTCTCTCGTGACACCTCTTCTTTTTATATTGCTCCCAAACCATGATACCTGTATAAAAATGGAAGGAGGATTTTCTTATTGGGTATATATTGGACAAAAACCTCTCTCATGTTTGTCAAATTCATCTCTGTTTGGTCAGAAACATAGTTTGAAGCAAAACTAGCCCTAGGTGTGACACATGGCTTGTCTCTTGGAATGAATTCTTGGAAAATGATGGAGGCGTGATGTTTATGAGTTGGTATGGACTTATTATTGATGACATGATCTATCATATGGATTATTTTCTCCTATGCCTCCTTGCTTGGCAACACTGTTTTGCCAATCAGTCCTCAAAACACTAATTCTCTTTGAACATAGGCCTGTTGCCTCTCCTTTGTTGTGGTTGTCTTCTTGTGATGATTCACCCTCTTACCTTACCTTTTCTTATGCTGATGAACATCTTGATCATTCTTGCAGAAATTTGAGCAAAGGTAGATGTCCCTTGCAGAAATTGTGGTTTGGCCAAGGAAGCCTTTCTTGAATGGCTTTTTGATCAGTCTCAGACAAAGTTACTTGTCCTTTTTCTTTTTTAAATGCAGTCCCTTATATAGGAAAAATAGAGATTTTAAGAACACCAACTCAAGCCTATGACCTATGAAACCCTAGGTGAACTAGTGGAAAGGCTCTTTGGATTTTGGCCTTTGCTTGAAAACTTGATTTGGGATCCTTAGGTGTAAAACAAAGTTTTGTACAAACTGATGTATTGAAGATCCAAAATAAAATGTACTTGATTTATCTAAAGAGCCTACAGAGACAGTTTTGAGACCAACAATGCTTGAGGCATTTGGGAGACACAAGAGAATTGGTTGATTAGTGGCCCTTGGTAGTAGTGGAGGGGTTAAGAAAAACAAAACAGGGGATTGAGGCCAAAGGTGAAAAAACATAGACAAAATGAGTGACATCAGCCCCCGATGGGTCTTATGGGATTGGTAAGAAAATCTTGACATGAGGGGATGATGAAATAGTGAAAATTTTATCCTGAGGATAATGAAGGCAGTGAGATTTCTAGAACTCACAATGTTCATGAACTTTGTTTCTAGAAATCTAGGTTAAGCATTTAGTCACCTACAAAGGCAAGAATCAATGATGACTAACACTTGGAACATGCATAACATCTTTCAATTGAAATGGTTTACCTAAATCCATCTGAAAGGTAATGGTACCAATTCCAGTCGCACTGTATCATCCATCTTCGCCCATCTCTATATGCATTTGGAGATCTTTCTCCTCCAAGTCACTGAAAAGTTCCTTATCTCTCGTCATGTGAAAGGAAGTGCCACTATCCAAATACCACACCGATCCCAATGCACTTGACACCATGCATGCGATCAAGGAGAATTCAAGTTAAAATTGTGAGGCAAGGGCCTCACCAGCTGCTCCTCCAGCAACCTTCTTTTTATTCTTCTTTTGTGGACAGTTAGTAGCAAGATGCCCATATTCGTGACAATGAAAACACTTCACCTTGGACATATCCAGCTTCTTGCCTTTAGGATCGAATTTGGAATGGAATTTCTTCCCCTTCCCCTTATTCGCCTTGGTAGCCAAAGCATAATCCTCTACATCATCATGATTTGATGAAGAGCCATCTCTGGTGCTCTACCTGAACTCCTCCTACACCAGATCCAACCACAGTCGTTCCCAATCCGACAATTTTTCCCGTCTGTAGACAAAGTCTTCATAACTGTGCCAACTATTAGGAAGTCCCAAGAGAGACAAGCTCACCAAATCATCATCAACAATAGCTATTCCCACACTCCCCAGTTCATCCTGACATTGGAAAAAATTTGTGAGATACTTTGGAATGTTGTCGCCCTTTTCCATATTGATCTTTCTGAGTTTATCTTTGAGTGCCAATTTCCTATGGTTGTTGTTGTTTTGGAATAGATCCGTCAAAGCCTTCAACATAAGATATGGTGTGGATTTATAATGGAGGCTTGAGAAAATATGGTATCGTACTCCCTCCAATATAATTCTCCTCGTCTTTGCCACTTTCTTTCACCATGCATCAAGATTCGCAGCATCTGCAGCATCTCGCTTAGGAACATCTTTTTCAATGAATTACTTCAAGCCATTGTCTTCGAGTACTGCCTCCATCTTGTCATTCCAATAAATGTAGTTCAAGTTTCCCTTGAGTGCATACTCTAACCTCAAGCCATTGAAAGCCATTTCGATCTTGAATTAGCTGTAACGCCAAGAAAATCTTTCTGCAAATTCAAATTCTTTCCACCAACAAACTCAGCTCCTGCTTCAAAATTGTAATTTCTTGTGCTCTGATACCATGTAGAAATTTAATACAAAATATGTATTTCCTGTATTGTCCTGATATAAAAATAATATGTTACTGTTAAATACATAATCGGTTCTACAAAATCTATGCGGAATTTGAAACAAAATCGCCAATCACAATATCATGAAGAAAGATCAATCACACATAACACAAATAATTTACTCAGGGAAAGCATATAGCTAAAAACCCCATTATCTTCTATTATGTATTATATCATGGATAATGAAATAATTAAATTTAAATCTCTACTCTAAGATCTCTCAATAAAATATCTAATTGTCTCACACTATCATACAAAAATTGGCAAGTTCCTTAGCCAATTTACTGTATCCAGACAACCTGCCTCCACTACGCAATCCTAGTTGAAATAAATCCGTGAATGAATGGAATCTTGCTTTCCTTGACTATGAAATCCTCATGGGAACATCCAATGTGTGTGTGGTTTCATGTGTGCAGCCGATAATGTCACAACTAATAGTCAACTATCCCTTTCACCTACATCTCAACTAGGTCTCCACTGGATCTTACATGCATCTAGTTAATTGTTAGTTCCCTATATTACTAGTATAGTCCCTTATTGTTGTTAGTGTAACCTCATTATTGTTATTTTTATACCCTTGCAACCCCCATATTTTTATTATTGTGCCCTTACATTATTATTGTTAGGTCGGCTAGGATTACATTGTGGCCCCATGGACTCCTATATATAGAAAGGAGGTTTTGTCATTTGTATCATCCAATAATTGTTCAATTATGTAATGTAATGTATTGTATCATCTCTCTTTTCTTCTATTTTTGGAGTTGGTTTCATAACATTTGGTATCAGAGCTTTGGATTCTAGGGTTTCGTTGCTCCAAACAGGTCATTGTCACGTTTTTGCTATAAATTTTTTTCTACGAAGGTTCAGAAGCTTAAATTTTTACAGAGCAAAGCTGAAATTCTGAGGAACATTTTGTAAACATTTCAGGTCTCGATTGACAACATTTTACAAGATATGATCTGTGGAAGTTAGGATTTTTTTAGGCTCCCGAATTTCACCTAAAACAGGGCATCGTGGAATTTGTGCTATAAAGTTGTCTCTATGAACATGCAGAAGCTGAAATGTTTACGAAGCGAAGCTGAAATCCTATGAAACTTCGTGTACAAATTTTATATCTTGGTTCTCAATATTTTAAGAGGTATGATCTATGGAAGTTAGGCTTTTTTCAGGCTCTTGAATTTCATCTCAAAGAGGTGACCGTGGGAAAATCGTCATAAATCTCTCTCTCAGCGTCAGATTGGAATTTTGTAAAACATGGCTACAAGTACATGGATTTTAGTTTCATGTGTATCAATTTCAGATCCAAAGGAGAAAATATTGACACGTGGCACGTCGTACAAATTTTCTCTACTGAACGAGTCCATAATTAGCTCATTGTAGGAGATTTGGCATAACTTTGCCTTGAAGAATCCAAATCAGTTCAGACCTGTGGCATTCGAAAGAAGATTCAGATTGATACTACAGGGCCGAATTTTAGATATTGAAGATCCAAAATCACAGAGATAATTCAATTTAAATATCAAGCTCCTCAAAAGCAAGAAAAAAGGTGTGTATTTTTTTTTCCGAATTGCATAAGTATTGTTTGAAGAATCAATTTGAATTGTTTCCAAGGGAATATTGTAGAATAGATATCAGTATTGGGTTCTAAAAATGCTCCCTAAAAATAATTCAACACCCATTAAGCCTTCAGAAGGATTTACTATGGCTCATGAAGATGAAGAAATCCAACATGACATATCAAAATTACAAGAGTAAGTGCACCAAATTTTACTCTCGCAAAGAGCAACAAAAAATGAAATAGACGTTTTGAAGAAAAGCATGGAAGTTAAGATGAATGGTTTGAAGAAAGGCATGGAAGCTATGATGGATGGTTTGAAGAATGGTATGGAAGAAAAAATGGAGGGTTTGAAGGAAGACATGGAAGGTTTGAAGGAAGGTTTGTCAAAGTTGATACAAGAAATGATTCCTAATGGCGAAAATATAGTAGAGGAAACTCATGATGAGAACAAAATAAATGTTAATCACGATTTCATAAACTCTAATGTTGGATTGAAGAACCACCATATTCCAAATATGGATATGAGAAAGTTTGATGGCAAGGATCCCGTAACATGGATACTACAGATGGAGCAATATTTTGATCTCAATAATGTGTAAAACACACAAAAGGTATGCATTGCAACTTTAAATTTAGAACAAAATACATTCGTATGATATCGATAGCTTTTCTCTCGTAAAAAAATTGTCATTTGGTCAATTTCTAGGAGGAAATGATAACACATTATGAGGATACAAAGAGCAACACCTTCTTTAGCCAATTGATAAATCTCAAACAAGAGGGTTCAGTGGTGGAGAACATTGAGGACTTCCAAAAAAATGAATATAAGGGTAACTGATATTGTGGAGGAACACAGGATTGATGCCTTCATAGGGACTTTAAAGGATAACATCCAACATAAAGTTCGTGTTTGGGAACCTGATTCATTGGAGAAGGCATTCAGGTTGGCAAGAAAATTTTGATGTAAAATTATGGTGACAAGGAAGCCTACCACTCACATCTATAAATATGGAAGTGTTGCTACTCCTAAACTTCCACAACCTACAAGGTTGACACCACAAAAATTGGAAGAAAAAAGAGAAAAAGGGCTTTACTACAGTTGTGATAGCAAATACACTAAAGATCATAAGTGTGCTGAGAAGAAATTATGTTACATAGATTGTGAAGAGGAGGAAGAAAATGAGCAAGAAACTTCAAAAGAAGAGGATATACACTAGGAACCAACCCTAGAAGAAGAAGAATTGAGTCCGACCATATTGTCTAATGCATTGGCGGGAATTACCACTCCTCAAACTCTCAAGAAAGAAGGACATATCAAGAAGAAAAAGGTAATAGTGTTGATTGATTAGAGTAGTACCCATAATTTTATTCATTGTAAAGTAGCCAAGGAATTGAATTGTTTCCTATACCGAGCACCAGAATGTCAAGTGATGGTTGAAAATGGAGGAACTACAAATTGCTCTGGAAAATGCCATAATATCAAGCTAGCCATGGGGGAATATGTATTGAATAGTCCAATGCTTTCCATCCCAATGGGAGGTGCTGATGTTGTACTAGGAGTACAATGGTTACAATCTTTGGGGACGATAGCTTTTAATTTTCAAGAACTTTTCTTGAACTTTTTTTCGGAAGGAAAGGAAATCTAATTACAGGGTATCACAGGGAAGCCAGGAAAGATAATAAGCTCTAATGTCATGAAAAATATTCTGAATAAATAACAACAAGGAGTAATTGCATAATTATGCTCACCAGAAGTTCCAACATCAAAATCATCTATTTCTCTAGATATCCAAAAAGTCTTGGAAAATCATTCCAAGGTGTTTGAAACTCCTAAAGGGCTCTCACCTATTCGTGATCATGATCATGCTATTCATTTGATTCTAGGAAGTGTTCCTCCAAACATCAGGCCTTATAGATATCCTTATGTCCAAAAGAGTGAAATTGAACGTATGATTGGAGAAATGTTAGAGGCTGGTATAATTCAACCTGTTCAAAGTTATTTCTCTCATCCAGTAGTATTTGTGCACAAGAAGGATGGATCATGGCGCATGTGTCCAGATTATAGGGAGCTCAATAAGCTCACTATTAAAGATAAATTTCCCATTCCTGTGATTGATGAATTATTGGATGAATTACATGGAGAAATTTATTTTACTAAGTTGGATCTTCATTCAAGATATCATCAAATTAGAATGAAGACTGAAGAAATTTCAAAAACAACATTTCAAACTCATGAGGGTCATTATGAATTTTTGGTCATGCCTTTTGGCCTTACCAATGCACATTCTACATTTCAAGGGTTGATGAATTCCATTTTCAAACCCTTCCTTAGAAAATTTGTGCTAGTATTTTTTGATGATATACTAATCTACAATAGGTCTTGGAAGGATCATGTTCAACTTGTTGACATGGTGCTCAAACTATTGGAGGAGAAACAATTATATGAAAAAACATCCAAATGTTTCTTTGGAGCACAAGAGGTGGAATATCTGGGTCACATTGTATCTCACAAGGGTTTTAAGGTAGACCCTAACAAAACTAAATCCATTAAGGAATGGAAAGTCCCCACAACTATAAAGCAGTTGCACGGATTTTTCGGGTTAATAGGGTATTATCGCAAGTTTGTTAAGAATAATGGGAGAATAGCATCACCTTTAAAAATTTATTGAAGAAAGATGCATTTTCATGGACTCCTAAAGCAACTAAGGCCTTTGAACATCTTAAAGAGGCAATGTGCCTAACATCAGTCTTAGCTATGCCAGACTTCACAAAAACCTTTATTGTGGAATGTGATGCCTCAAGAAATGGAATTGGTGTTGTTTTAATGCAAGAAAGAAGACCCATTGCTTTTGAGAGTCGTCTAATCAAAGGAAAGTATTTACAAAAGGCTATTTATGAGAAGCAAACGTTGGTAATACTATATGAACTAAATAAATGGTGACCTTAACTAATGGGAAGACACTTCAATGTAAAAACTGATCATGATAGTCTTAAACACCTTTTGGAACAAAGACTATCTTCAGAAGAGCAGCAAAAATGGGTCACAAAGATGTTGGGTTATGACTTTGAAATCATCTACAAAAAATGGAAGCTAAATGTTGTGACAGATGCACTCCCAAGAAAGGATGAAGAGGTGGAAGCATTGCTTTCTACCATTTCTATTATCCAACCAGATTGGATAACCGAAGCAAGGGGTGAATGGAAGAAGGACAAAGATGTGTGGACAATCATTCAAAACTTGCAGAAAGATCCTAGTACATCTGATACATTTAGTTGGAAAAATGATTCCTTATGGTACAAATACCGCTTATATATTTTCAAGAATTCCGAACTAAAAAAAAATATTCTTTTGGAATTACACACTTCTCCTTTAGGAGGACACTCGGGATTTTTAAAAACTTACCACATGGTGAAGAAATATTTTTTTTGGGATGGCCTTAAATATGATATTCAAATTTTTTTGGCAAAATATTTGGTTTTCCAGTAAAATAAAGTTGAGACAATTAAGACCTCGGGTCTTCTACAACCTTTATACATTCCAAGTCAACGTTGGGAGGATATTTCAATGGATTTTATCATAGGTTTACCAAGTCCAAAGAAAAGAGTTTTATCATGGTGGTAGTTGATAGACTTACCAAGTATGCACACTTTTGTGCATTATCTCATCCATTTAAGGAAATTTCAATTTCTACTGCATTTATGGAAACAATTCAAAAGCTACATGGAAACCCGAAGATATTGTAAGTGCCAAAGATCCCATTTTTATAGGAAATTTTTGGACAAAATTATTTTCTTGCTTGGGTACTCAGCTAGCTCATAGCTCATCTTATCATCCTCAATCTGATGGTCAAACTGAGATAGTGAATAACTGTTTGGAATGATATCTTCGTTGTTTTGTATCTCATAAAAAAGCACAATGGGTCAAGTGGTTACCTCTTTCTAAATGGTGGTATAGCACTTCCGTCCATACTTCAGCAAAAATGACCCCATTTGTGGCACTTTATGGATATCATCCATTTTCCATCACATCTTCTTTAAGCGAAAATTCTAGGGTTCAAGTAGTGGAAGATCACATCGAGCATCAACAAGAACTTCTCCAACTCTTAAAGGATAACCTAAATTTGGCACAAAATTGAATGAAACAACAGGCTGATCAACATCGTAGTGAGAGAAGTTTTGATGTAGGAGACTGGGTATTTTTATGGCTGCAACCATAAAAAAAAATGTACCTAAATAAAGCTAAGAAGGATAACAAATTATCGCCAAAGTACTATGGTCCTTACAAGGTGTTGCAAAAGATTAGTACTATGGCATACAAATTGGAGCTTCTTGCTTCTTCGCGAGTGCATCTAGTTTTCCATGTTTCGTGCTTAAAGAAGGTTATACGGGACAAAATTCTAGTTCAAACAATATTGCCAGAACTTGACAAGGAAGGAAAAACCATATTAGAACCTAAAGCAGTCACGGAAACAAGAACTCGACAACTACGAAATCGATCAATTTAAGAGTATCTCATCAAAGGGAAGAACTTACCCATTGAGGATTCTACATGGGAGGATGATAATTTTATAGAAAAGCACCTGGAGCTACTCAAGCATTGAGGACAACACTTTTTTGAAGGACAGGAGCATGTTACGTCCATATATTACTAGTATAGTCCCTTATTGTTGTCAGTGTAACCCCCTTATTGTTATTGTTGTACCCCTGTAACCCCCATATTGTTATTAATGTGCCCTTACATTATTATTGTTAGGTCAGCTAGGATTAAATTGTGGCACCATGGACTCCTATATATAGAACGGAGGTTTTGTCATTTTTATCATCCAATAATTGTTCATTTATGTAATGTATTGTAGGTTGCCCCCTCGAAGTGGCTGATTTCTAAGGTGCTGATCTCTCTTTTCTTCTATTTTTGGAGCTGGTTTCATAACGTAATAGTAGTAAATATTCAGTTGCATGTGAGGCCACTGATTGTGAATTAATTAATAATTAATTTACTTGATCTCTCACTAGCGTATCTTCAGTTACAACTAGCACAATTTAGTTTAACTCGCTTAACTAAGTTAAACTAGTTTACAACTTTCTTAACTGGACTTCCAAATTTGTTACAAATTCGAATCACTCAGTTACAACTAATTCCCAACTGCATGTCCCACCAACCAAACACTCAACTCGAAATTCCTATAGCTAAATTATTTTCCACTTCAGCTAACTATTTCCAAGTGCTCATTGAGAAAATATTATTGTTTATTGTCCAACTAAAATTAAGGGATAATAATAGTCGACATGCATCTATAAATAGACATGCAATCTATAAATAGAACTTGCACATACATTTATAAATAGACCTCATCTATAACTATAATTTTCTCATGCATCTATAAATAGACATCCACCTAAAAATAGCCCAAGGCACCATCCTAGTGTAGGTGCATAATTTTCACTAGGATCTTCTTATGGAATCTCAACATCTCAATGGTATATGTCTTATTGTAACTTTCACTTTAATAAAAGCTTAGAGACAATACATTTTCGTGCATATCTTGTGAATATAGTAGGAATATTCTTGTTGTATTTTCAATGTATGTTATTTCACTTATGCTTATGCTTATGAAATATTTCATTTGCATTGGTACTAATCTTGTTGAATGCGTCCTATTTTATATTTCCATCATTGTTAACTTGTGAACTATTTCAAAGATTATCTTATGATGTATTTATTCTTGTGTGTTCCTTTCAAGCTACGTACTATTAAAATCATCTAAGGGGCCTACTCACTTTCCCCTCATGTGTTAGAACCTTCATGCATTGCACTGGAATTTCCACAGAGTCACACACTTTTTCCTACCAAAGTCACCATACATGACTCTATGCGTTATTGCATCTAAGACGCTTCATTAAAACCCGCTTCATCAAAAACCGAGTTGTATTCCAGATGGGAATCCTACACCAAACGATGTGAGGTATAATTGGGACTTCATATCGAGGATATCCCCTGAATGTTGGCAGGTCCAACTCCAACACTATCAATAGGACCTTCCTTGGTAATAAATAAGTAGTGACTCATAGGGACTTTCCCTTGAATATACTTGTAACAGTATCTACTTGTAATAGTCTATCTTGGTGAATGAAATTCCTTACTGTTTAATTGGTCCAAATTTTTAATCAAATTTTGCTACCTACCCTTGTTAATGGCCCTATGATTTATCATGAATTACAAACCTTATTCTACTTTCTTACAACTCAAGTCAATATGGAATCATGGAATTGGTAAAATATTTTAATCCACTTTCTCTACCTACCCTTGTAAATGGCCCTGTGTTTTCTCATCAATGGCAAACCTTGTTCTACTAACTTTCATACACGATGAAATATTTTTTTCATCTAAAATTAGTTTTTATTTAGAAAAATAAAACTTAACAAACTTTTGGTGCTTCCTTCCTTATGAAGCCTCTAATAATATGAATAAATTGTGGTCATTAATGACTCTCATTAAAATCAAATTTAAGGCAGAGAAGGTATTTTTCCTAGGTTACTGATGAAGCTCATCAATTACAAGGTATTTTTTCACCAAGAAATACCTAAGAGTGGGCCTTAGGATGGTATTTCTTAAAGTAGCAGAAGAAGAAAGCACCCTGAAAGATGTAATACTCAAAAAATACCCACTAAGTCTTTAACACCAAAGAGGGGGTAAAAGTTTGAATAGTACAATGAAGAGAGGTCCCTAGTATCAGGTTTATTTGATTAAAGACATAGGTGTCCTGCTACGAGGTGGATGCCATAGATGGAGAAATGTTGACCCTAGCTGTGATAGATGGAGGAATTCTAAAATTCCTTTACAATTCCAATTAAATTATCCAACTGGCCTAAAAAAAATTTGTTTCTTGCTTTGTTAATGGAAAAATACACAATTATTCTTCAATTAAAAAACACTACACATCGTAAAAAATAATTTTTAAATACTCTAAACAAAACTAAACAAAGATTGTAAGTGTCTACCTTGAGAACATGTTCACAATGTTATAATATTACCCAGATAATTAACTACAAAGATGATCCCATGCAAAGTGATCCAAGTTCACCTCCAAAATTTCCATTTACGGGATTTGGAAACTAAATATAAGGGAAAGGAATATGTAAAATCTCTTTCAACATCCAAGTAAAATGAACTCATAATAGTAGCAAAGACAATGATATTAACATTAATTTAAGAAACATTGATTTTTTTGTCATAGAGACTCTAGTCCCCTAGCGAACCCAACTATTAGCTTGAGGGGTCCTGACCTAGGTTCAGAGTTAGCACGTAACCAACAAAACCCTCTTACTACTGGCCCTTTTAGCAATTACCTACTTGCACAGGCAAAAGTCTCACCCGAAGCAGTATGGGGGGGTGGTGGAACCAGGTTTCCGCAACCTGAGAGAGAATTAAATGAAGTGGGTGCCTTCAGATTTTCTTTAACACACAAAATGAATTTCACATTAGAAACCATAACGAGAAAACCTAGGTTAATTATCATTGTTTAATCCTACACGGGTGCATAGACAGTAGTTCCACAATCCCTTTAATAGTCCCAGTAATGTGATATTCAGCCCTTACAAAACTAGATCTATGAAATTAACATTCATGTCCAAAGTAAAATAGGTATCTAATTGATCCAATCACAGATAATATAACTCATAAGCATGAACATAAACTATATGTGGAAACAGATCACAGAAACATATTACAGATACATTTAGTACTCAAAGTTACCCAAACAGTTCTTTATTCATCAAGAGTTTGCAAAAACCTTACAATCCTTCAGATCTACCTGCGCACACAACCAACGCAATCCTCACACCGTCAAACTAAGGTCTCCGCGCACACAGCTAGTAGTAGCCTTTCAGAAACAAACACTTACACAAATCTTCTGCAGAGCTCAAAACATATATCACAACTTATCTAAAACTATCCTATCCGACTCAATTTAGACTTCTATTTATACCTTAGCTTGTGCTCATCCTAAGGTCCACAAACCATTTTTTGAGACTCCTAGATTTACCCTTTAGCCCATTACAACTCATGAAGGGAATTTGACCCACCCCAAAGCCCCTTGACTGTGCATTTCTCAGCGCACATGACTCAAAACTACAAAAAATACTATTATTTACTCCAAAAATGCAGTCCTAAGAGACCCTACTCCAACAATCCCCCAAAACAATCTTGTGACTTGTCTCGAGTCACGGAGGTACAAGGGTCTTCATATTCTTCTTCAGCTCCTCAATGGTGGCAGTGAAGGGCACAAGGACATATGTGCTTTGATAAAAAACACTTTTAGTTGTGTCCACCAACCTATGAGAGGTCAAACCCTTTGTAGTGAGACTGATACTCTGGTATATCTGGCTCAGGTTCTTGATAGCAGCATCTAAATCCTGTGATATCTTCATTGCTTCATCTTCCCACAGCTTCATGTGGGTGGTCAAGATGTGCTTCTTCCTTTGTAGGTCTTCAACCTCATTGTGCAACACCTAGCTCGTCTGCAATAATGCCATTCTATGAGCAAGCACAAATGTGGGTGGCGCCTCTTGAAGCTCATCGAACGCCTGCTCTTTGGCATGTAGCTCCTGCAAGATTTTATTCACTAGTGGATTGGTCTATACCAAAGTCCACAAGCCCATCGCTGCGTACAGGAGTTCAGTTCCCTTGGTGATTGTCGCTGTAATTCTTGTTAAGGCCTCCTTAACCAAGGCAGCACGTAGTGCTCATACTTCTGGCAGAGTTTTTGGTTGTATCTTTGCCTACAACTTCGTAATCTGCTGCTCAAAATCTGCCTTAACTACATGTACTTTTGATCGGGAGGAAATCAGGGCTGATACTAATCCTTCGACCTTAGTTTTCGACGCAGCAGAAGTAGGGATGCTAACCTCAAGGAGGTCACCTTAAAGTTGATCAATCAAATTATCTAATTTTGTGCGTTGTGCCACCATTGCTTGTTGAGCTGTATGAGCCTGCAGAGACTCTTCTGTGTGGACAACAACCTTCTTCTTGGCCTCTGAGAGGTGTTTGTGCATGCACACCTCACAAAACTGCAACTCATATGTGATTACTATTTTTATCGCATGCAGCTTTCTGCTGGGAAGCATCGACAGGGCGATTCCAACCTATGGACATGTTTGGAATTGTGCACGCAAGGCTAGTTGTTCCATTGTAACCGCGACTCTAGGGAATGGGAAGACCTGACTATCTGCGGTGCTTATTATCATACTGGTGCTCCAGACAACGAAACCATTTGTTGGCTTGAGGGGTCCTGACCCAAGTTCAAAGTTAGCATGTAACCAAAAAAACCCTCTTACTATTGGCCCTTTTGGAAATGACCTATTTATGCAAGCCAAAGTCTCACCTGAAGTAGTATGGGGGGTGTTGGAACCAGGTTTCCACACCCTGAGAGAGAATTAAATGAAGTAGGTGCCTTCAAATCTATTTTAACACAGACTGACTTGTGCACCAGAAACCCTAGGTTAATTATCATTGTTTTATCATGCACATACTCACATACAATAGTTTTTCAATCCCTTTAACAATCCTAATAATTTGATATTCAACCCTTACAGAACTAGATCTATGCAATTAACATTCATGTCCATAGTAAAATAGGTACAAAACCAATACAATCATAGATAATATAACTCATAAGCATGAACAAAAAATATATGCGGAAACAGATCACAAAAACAGATTATAGATGCATTTAGTACTCAAAGTTACCTAAGGAGTTCTTTATTCATCAACAGTTCGTAAAACCCTTACAATCCCTCAGATCTACCCGCGCACACAACTAGTGGGGTCTGCACACATCCGGACTAAGGTCTCCATGCACACATCCAACAAGAACCTTTGAGACATAGATACTTACACAGACCCGCTTCAGAGTTCAAAAAATATATCACAACTTATCCAAAAAATTTCCTATCAGAATTGATCTAGACTTCTATTTATACCTTATACTGCACTCATCCTAAGGTCCGAAAACCATGGTTTGAGACTCTTAGATTTACCCCTTATCCCATTACAACTCATGAATTTACTTTCACCCATCCCAAATTCCCTTGACTGTGCATTTCTTAGTGTGCACGACTCAAAACTACAAAAAATACTATTGTTTACTCCAAAAATGTGGTCCTAGGGGACCCTGCTCCTACACCAAGCACACCCTGACTTCAATTTGGGTGGATAATGTTGACAAAATTAATACTATTAATAATCCCAACCTATAAGAAATAGATAATCGATGTGAACATCATGTCAGGATACTAGATATTATTGTGTATGAAGGTGACCACCGCCCATATGAGCAAAGATAGGAACCTTTGATCAAGGTATCTAAGAAGACAAAATGTTAGCCCTATAATTCTTGAAGAGGCAATTGCATCCTAAGTCACTGAGTTCACCAAATTTGAAATTTAAAAGTTGAATTTAGGCATATATGAACCTTGAAAATAAGGCTCCTGCATCACTCTTATGTGGAGAAACCATATGGGCAATACTTTTTCATTGTAACTTAACCAAGCCCTCCAATACTTAATGTGACTCCACCATCAATATTTGGATGTGTTCCATTTGTTGTTTATGGTCTAATTTTCACATAGTTCCCATGTAAAAGTGTTCATGGACCTTCAAACCCTCCTGGTACAGTTCCAAAACTTACACTTGGAAAAGGGCACATGGATACAAAATGAAAATTTTCTCTGTAATTAATTGTAGGATGATAATATACAAGAGAGGAAATCTGAGGAACACTTGAAGGTAATGGTTTCCTAACGAAGAGTCCAGGATGAGTGATAATGGATGGAACAAGAACATTTGAGGAGGGGGTTTCAGGTACTTTATGTATTACACAACTAATCCTTATGTGAGGAGGTTCATGAGGTTGCTTATTATCATCACTATTCATCCTTAAACTCCATAAAGTATTACATATAGATGCACCGAAAGTTTCTCTTGCACTGAAATGCATATCATGTGTTTATCTTTATAAATCTATCGATGCACCTCCAACAATGTTCATAACTATGTTTGGAGCCACAGTTGCACCAATGTGGGTTTCCTCCCTGATTTCTATTGCAAGAGCAACAATTTATTCTGTGAATGGAAGTTGGTTAAAATAATGTACCAATGTACACAGTGGGTACCATTATAGACCCAACATAGGTCCCATTCATACAACTAGGATTATTATGAAATGATTGTGGGTTACTCAGTAAAGCAGGAGGATGCCCCACAACCATCCCAATATTGTTGTTGTTGCTGGATAGATAGCTTGTATGGATACTTGAATCTCTCATATTCATTCTAGGGCCCTGTTTGAGAATATATAGATTTTAAAATTACCCAATTTAGTTGAAAGAAAATATAATAAGGCATATATGTTCCAAAAGAAGCATGAAATTTTGAAGTTTTGTGCACTTCAAAAACATCTCTCAAAGTTTATCTTTTAAGCAAAGACAATAAGGTGCAATAGTTTCAAATTGAAATGAAAAACTTTGAAGTAGTGAAGCTTTGTGTATGTAATATGTGAAAAGTTGTAACCTACTAAATGAGCAAGTAAATAAATCCAAAATGTAAAGGGATAGGCATACAAAGAAGTATAAAGAAGAAGACGAGGACCAAATTCTTAGTTCATTAGTAACATGATTGCGTACTATTATACTATTCAAATAAATTAGTAACACTATGGTAAACTATTGTTCTCTATCCCTCACGATGACCTAATTAACCCCATCATATCCAATTTTCAATAAGTTAGTTAGCATCCAATTGGCTTAATATGCATATTCCATTTTGTTCAAGAAACTCGACACTGTAAAGCCCTTCAGGATTTTTACCTAGATTTAGAAGACAAAAATTATGTTTTTTGTATGTATTCCCATAATTTACAAAATTTGATGTGATTCCATCAATCCAAAAATTTAATTTTGAAAGAGAGTAAAAGTTAGAGCAGTGATAAGAGTCATGTATAAGCTATATTATACGTAGCTAATATATCACCCAATAAAAATGAATTGTCCTAGATATATATTCTATAAATAAAATTGACCATGCTAACCGGGATATTGTAATGAATATGACTTGGACTTCGCTTCAACATTGACAAGTATTTTCATATTCAAATCCTCTTTCCATGACTATGCTCCAGCTAGGATTCTTAACTTCTGAATAAAACAAACACAAAAAAGGGAACTCTAGGATTACATGACCAATAAAAATCTAATGAATGTACGAGAAATTAATTTTAAGAGTTTTGACTTAAATCACTAGATTTTGTGTCCATTCCAGAGCTCCAGACTCTAGTTTCGAGAATTGAAACCACATGATCACCACCTCAAAATAAATAATTAGGGTCTTTCTTGATTATTGCAATATTTTCTAAATATTTTTCACATGGAAACACATTGTAATGACCATTGGGATTTTCTGCTCCCAAATGAAAAATAATTAATTCAACTAAAGTAGTTTCATGCTCTTCATAACTGTACAAAAAAAGAGAAAAACACTTATAATATCCATTTGTAGAAACAAATATAAGCTTAGGCTAGAGATTAGAACATTATAATAGAAAATTTTACAAACCTACCCTCATACATTTCTATGTTTGAGTCAAATAAAACAACACTATGAGAAAAACTACCTTGGGGTTGTTGCCCACCAAAAACAAGTTGAGTCCATGAACATCAATTTGAGTCAACCTCAAAAACAAGGCTTATGTAAAACTCTTTTGTATAGAAACCATCAAGTCGATGCTTTTGTCCTGCAACTTGACTAGGAACTCCAAGGCTTAATGTGACTCCACCATGAATATATAGATGTGTTCTGTTTTTTGTTTGTGGTCCAATTTGCACAAAGCTCCAACATAAAAGTGTTGCTAGGCATTCAACCCCTACTGCTATAGTTCCAAATCTTACGCCCAAAAAAAGAGGCATGGCTACAAAATGCATATTTTCTGTATGACTAATTGCAGGACGATAATATACATGAGAGGAAGTCTGAGGAACACTAGAAGGTAATGGTTTCAAAACCTAATGTTCAAGACAAGTGATAATGGATGGAAGGAAACCATTTGAGGATGGGGCTTTGAGGAATTTAAGCATTACATCACCAATTCTTAGGTGAGGAGGTTCATGAGGGTGTTGATTATCATCACTATGCATCCTTACACTCCCTAAAGTAGTACAGATAGAGGCACCCAAATTTCTCTTGCACTAAAATGAATATCATGTGTTGGTATTTGTAAATATATTGGATGCACCTCCAACAATGTTTATAACAATATTTGGAGCCGCAGTTGCACCAATGTGGTTTTCCTCCCTAATTTCTATTGTAGAATCAACATATATAGTTCTGGAAATGGAAGTTGGTTGATGTAATGTACCAGTATGCATAGTGGGTACCATAGGAGACCCAAAAAAGGTCCCAATCACACAACTACGATTATTATGAAATTATTGTGGGTTACTCACTAAAGTGTAAGGATGCCCAACAACAATCCTAGTATTTCTATTGTTATTGGATAGATGGTTTGGAAGGATACTTGCCTCTCTTGCAATGATTTCAGGGCCCTTCTTGAGAATGTATAAATTAGAAAATTCCCCTTTTTAGTTGAAATAAAGTATAATAGTTCATATTTGTTCAAATTAAAACACGAAAATTTGAACTTGTATCCACTTCAGAACCTTCTCTCGTAGTTTAACTTTTAAGAAAATACAATAAGGTGCAATAGTTTAAATTGAAATTCAAAACTATGAAGTAGTGAAGTTTTGGATATGTAATATGTGAAAACATTTAACCTACTAAACGATGAAGTAAATAAATCCGAAATATAAAGGGATAGACATAAAAATAAGTATAAAGAAGAAGATTAAGACCAAATTCTTACTGGACTGAATAAAACACCTCAAAACAATTGGCCATTTAGTTGGGCAGTAATGAGATATCCAAAGTGAAAAAATCCATCGAAAGTATCACAGACTTCAGCCCTGCCTACATGTAAATTTATCAAAGCATCGATACTTGTATGACAATTCTTGTCATATACATGAAGAAACCTTGCAGAGTGTTTTCTTGAATGGGAATTGAATAAAGCATATTTTTCTCACTAGATTATGGATTGCAACCATTCTTGCAACTGCAATTATTGGTGGAAATTTATCAGATAGATGTTGAGTTTTTTGTCTTCAGGTCTTCAAAAATTTTAAAGTGATATCTTAGGAAATAATGTATGGGGCATGTTCAAGTGGAGAAGGGTCCATGGGAGCCAGAGTTTGTGAGATATTTTGTGGAAGCAATATCATTGTCTGGATTAGAAGACCTACATGCAAACGAAAGAAATTCTCTGCCTTTTGATTTTTTTGCACTTCCTGAGGTGTTGGTATTTGATGTTGTTGATGAGGCATTTGATGGTTAATGGTGCAATGTTATCTTTGCTAATGATTCTAGTTTTGCTGAACAAAAATTCCAAAGGGATGTGGAGGAGACCTCGAAGTAGATTTGGTAGGATTACATGGGGATGATTTTTTCTGAACTATTTACTCTTGATTAGATTGAGAAGGAGAAGATTGTTGTGAAATTAAACGTGATTGTTATTATTGTTCTGCTTCAACCTTTATTATTTTCAAATGGACCATATTTTTCTACTTCAGTTGAGGGTTGTCTGAAACATTATTCCACTAAAAACAACTTAGGTATGCACACATTGTATATAATATCGATAAATAAGTAAACAAATATTAAATCACAATATTCCATGATTTAGATGTAAGAATTACAAAGTATATTGTATTTCTGTATTTCTTCCATTTAAAAATGTATTTTATTTTCCAAGGAAAAAATTAGAGAGAAACCCAAGGGATTCTTCCCCACATTCACATATGGCATTTCTATTAAACCCATTGGTGTAGACAAGTGATCCTTGCCCAAGGGAATTCAAACCAAGAACTTGGTCGCAAAAGATTAGCCAGATTCCAAGCATCATTGGAAGCAACTGATTGAGCTAACCCATTTGGATGGTTTAAAAAGGTATTTTCGCAATGAAAATAGTTCATTTATTTATTTGAAAAATAAACTATTATACTATTCAAATAAATTAGTAACATGATTGAAAATTACTATTTTATATCCCTCAAGATGACCTAATTAAACCTGAAATATCTAATTTGTAACAATTTAGTTAGTATCCAATCTCCTTAATATGCATATTCCATCTTATTGAACATACCCGCCATAGATCTCTTCAAGATTCTTCCTTAGATTTAGAAGACAAGGGCTATGTTTGTTGTATGTATTTCCATAATTTTAGATTTTTTCTTCAACTCCATCAATCCATACAATTTAATTTTGAAATAGAGTAAAAGTTGAAGCAATTATAATAGTAATGTATAAACTATATTGTACTTATCCAATACATCGCCTAAGAAAAAATGAATTGTGATATATATATATATATATATATATATATAAATATAACATTGATCATGCCAACATGTATATTTTAAGGAAGATGGATTGGACTTTGCTTCAACATCGACAATTATTTTCATATTCAAATCCTCTTTCCATGACTATCCTCCACCCAATACTCCTAACTTCTAAATAAAAACAAAAAACAAAAAGGCACTCTAATATTACATAAGAAATAAAAATATAATGAAATATACAATAAATTACTTTTAAGAGTTTTGACTTACATCACTAGATTTTGTGTCCCTTCCACAACTCTTAGCTCTATTTTCGACCATTGAAACACATGCTCACCACCTCTGCGTAAACAAGAATTAGGTATTTCTCTCTCTTGATTATTGCATTGTTTTCCAAATATTTTTCACATGGAAACACATTGTAACAACCATTGGGATGTTCTTCTCCTAAATGAAAAATAATTAATTCATCTAATGGGAGTTCATCATCTACACAACTATACACAACATTAAAAAAATCCTTATAATATCGATATCTAGAAACATAGATAAGATGAGAATAGAGATTCGAACATTATAATAGACATATTTATGGACCTACCCTCACAAATGAATATGTCTGAGCCAGCTAGAAAAACACTATTAGAAAAATGTCCTTGGTGTTTCTTCCCACCAACATCAAGTTGAGTCCATAAACAATTATTTGTGTCAATCATACACACATCATTATAATATACATGATATGCATCCTCGTGAATAATATATACCTTGAAAAAAAGCTGACAAATTATATGATTGCGGGTTGGTAATTCAGAAGTTCTCTTATCCTCATGCAAGCAAGTATTTTTTAGCCATAGCCATGGATAGAATATTTTCATGACTATCCTCATTTATGAAGAAAAAAAACGATCTATAAGAGGATGTACGATTGATTACCTTGCATTCAATGCTAACAGTTGCATGTCGAACACACACTGTTGTTGAACATGACACTTCTATAACTCGTTGTTACATAACAAGTATATTCAACTTGTTCATTTATAGAAAAGAGAAGGTTGAAGCTTTCACCAAAGCATTATAGAATATCATATTATGGGCTTTAGTAAGTTTCCAGGTAAAAAAATTAAACAACTCTTTCAATCAAGTTCAATTCACAACAAAAAGTTCCTTTTTTTGGGAAACTATTAGATTTAGAATCTTATAATTTAGAGTCTAGATAAAAAAAATGCATATTTCCACTAATATGCATTGAATGGAATTGAAATCATGACAAAACAATATATTTATTTTGACATCCTAAGTTAGATTTTTAGATAACAACACATTGGAGATCCAAATGAAAACATACATTTTGGGGAACTCATAAAAGACACCAAAATATTATATTCCACCTAGATTTGTACTGGGATGGGACGATTTATTTTCAAGAGATTGAGAAAAAATTCACAAGGTATTCATAAAACCACCAGAAGATTAAACATTCAAAAAATTTAAGTATGGTACACATACCATGTATGCCTATGCCATAAAAAAAATGTAAGTTTACATGGGGAAAATCATGGGAAATTATTATTGTGTGCTAGTGTCAAATTAGGTATTTTTATGAAAAGCATGAATTTTTTTCTTATTCGAGGAAGTGGCTTCAATTTTTATATAAAATAATACTGATTTATATTTTGGCTCTACTATGTGGAATATGTAATATTTAATGTATTATGGTTTGGCACTCTACTATGTGGAATATGCCACAATATTTCCTAATGGCGACATGCATGATGGTTTAGCTTAATGACCCCTATCAACATGTGGGCATAGGAAATTATTTGGTTATTTAAATAATTTTCCATTTAAGCATACCAAACATAAAAAATTGCTCCAAATTATAGATATTATGCCTCAAAAGGAAAACAAGATCACAGGATTGTAAAAAAAATTTAAGATTTGGTAAAAGATCCTAGAAACTTTCTTATAATAATTGATAACTATGATAGAGACTAATACAAATTTTACTATCCATCTAAAGAGATTCCCAATCCTGGTATAAGGGTAGTTGTGCTGAAGAATTTAGTTGAGCTTACTCTGTGGGGGATTAACACGTGCCTTCCTGATATAGGCATTGACTTTTCAGTGCAAAGGTCTAAAGTTAAAATCTCCTTAAGTACACCCCCGTGTTCAAGTGGGAAATTGTACATTGTTCATGTGGAGTTAGGGTTCAAATATTCACACATATAAAATAAAAGGGATTACTTATCAAAATGGAAAATAAACTGGACCAAGTTAAGGTATCAATATACAAATACCAACTTCTCGTAAGAAATTTAAACAAATTTTCATTTGAGCAGACTATACATATATATTTGCTCCAAATTATGGAGATTATGCCTCGAATGGAAAATAATATTAGGATCTTGTAAAAGAAATTTAATATTTGGTACAAAATCCTAGAACATTTCTTATAATAATTGATAACTGTGACAGAGACTAACATTATGAAGATATAAATTTTACAATCTAGCTAAAGTGAATCCCAATCCTGACATAAGAGTATTTGCGTTGGAGAATTGAGTTGAGATTACTCTGCGAGGGATTAACACATGCCCTCTTGATATAGGCATTGACTTTTCAATGCAAAGGTCTAAAGTTAAAATATCCTGAAGTCCACCCCTATGTTCAAGTGGGTTATTGTGCATTGTTAATGTGGATTTTCGGTTCAAATATTCCCACATATATAAAAAAAAGGGATTACTTACCAAAATGTAAAAAGAAAAAAGTCGAACTTAATCTAGACCAAGTTAAGGTATCAAGATCCAAAATATCAACTTCTCCTATGTAATTTAAACAAATTTCCATTTGAGCAGACCAAAATTTCCTCAAAAATTCAGAGATTATGTCTCAAAAGGAAAACAAGACCATGGTTTTGTAAAAAATATTTAAGATTTGGTAAAAAATCCTAGAACCTTTCTTATAACAATTGATAACTGTGAAACATACTAACATTTTGAAGATACAAATTTTACTATCGAGCTAAAGAGATTCCCAATCCTAGCATAAGAGTAGTTGTGTTGAAGAGTTAATTTGAGCTTACTCTGTGGCGGATTAACACATGCCTTGTTGATACATGCATTGAATTTTCAACGCAAAGTTAACAAGCTAAAATATCTTGAATTCAATCGTCATGTTCAAGTGGGTTATTGTACATTATTACTGTGTAGTTTGGGTTCAAAGCTCCCCACATATAAAAAAAGGGATTACTTATCAAAATGTCAATAGAAAAATGTTGAACTTATTCTGGAGCAAGTTATGGTATAAGGATCCAAACTATCGACTTCTCCTAAGTAATGGTCTTCACAATCTCCCTGTACACCACAAGCATATTTTCAATTGTAACTCTAATAGGGTTATCCATGGGAACAGGAAGATAACTGTTCACATAAGGGGAAATCCATTTCATTTTATTTAGGTCCAAAATATGAACATCATTCAAATAGTTCCCTTCCCCTTCTCCACTACCCCCAAAAATAACCAATTTACTATCACCAACAAGTGTTACAATGTGGCTCTCTTGTGGGGATGATGAGATTTGAAGGAGAAGTTGCTTTGGTAAACAGCGAATTATTTTCCCCAGCCACCAGAGTTTCACCTTTTCCTCCTATTCTTCATTTTTTCAACAATGAGTCACCATTTTCATCTAGCTTGAGGTCATTGAGGTCGTATTCTAGTGATTTATCATAGATCTTGTCTTCTAAACTTGCGAAATCAAAGATCCTTTTGGTGAAATATCACACTAAATTGTTGGTAATTGAACCCGTGATTGGTTTGGGGAAGTAATTTATAGACTCACATTTGGCAATGGAGAGACTGACCAAAAGAAACCCACCTACATGAAACCATCTTCTCTATCTCGCATGCTTTTATCCTCCATCTAAACAATACCTTAATAATACAAATGTGGCTATCAACATATAAAAACTCTTTACCCTCTCAATATATTAATCCATTTTTTCCAAATTGTTATACCCCAATATGAAGCATTTCTTTTTCTATGAAGCATCGTGTCATAAACCCCTTTAAGGTGTTGTTAAATACATCTACCTAAATTTTAACAATGCAAATTAAATTAAAGATCTGCTTAAAGGAGTCTCTAAATTTTAACCCTGCATATGGATTCAGAGACCCTTGTAGTGTTAAAATTTAATGAAATGTAAAACTTCAGTATCAAAATTGAAATCTTCCATTTCCAAAGTGACACAATTAAAAATTACTAGCATAAATGACTGATTCTAATACTTGTTATACTTGTTAGTTGGTCATATTTTTATTCTTGGACTATAGTAGTAATTTACATTAATCATTTTTAATTTTGTCACTTATTATCTAGTCATATATTTTCGTCGTGTAATAAATTAGTCATTTAAGTTAGTCGCTTTTAGTTGGGTCACTTATTATCTAGTCGTATATTTTATCCCTATTCTAAATTAGTCATTCAAGTCAGTCTTTTTTAATTGGGTCACTTAAAATTACTCAAATTTAGTAGTAATTTACTTGAAATAAATGTGGTGACTAACGTTTTTAGTGGTGTAGTCACTAATCTCTGACAAAAACAAAATATTATGAATTCTATGTAGAAAAACAAAAAATATATTGAGAAAAACCACATGATAGAATCAACAACCTTTATTTATTAGCAAAAATATTTGTTCATCCATGAACAAGAATACATATATAAGCTCTTATAAAATTATCATAATTAAATACGCCGGCCTACAAAAATCCATGAACCCAAAATTCCCATTGTGCACTAAATTCATTTGACTTATTCCAAAGCTAAATTAAAATTACAAAACTATAAAAAATATTATATATAATTATCATACAATATCAATAACAAACATTCTATTTTAGTATAATACATATATAACTTTTTTCAATTATTTAGTTTATGTAAGAAAAAAATTAAAATCATATAAAATCCACCTAAATACACATCATAATCAATTATAAAATATAAATTTATATTTGAAAAAAATTATAAGTTTTTTTACATTTTGTAATTATCTTATTTAATATATATTTTTGTGTTGAGAGGCCTTGTACAACCTAGTATAGAGTAGATGTGTAGGTTTAATTTAAGTATGTAAAAAATTCTAAATGTTGGCTTGATTAAAAGAAGAAGAAGAAGAAGAAGAAGAAGAAGTGATCTCGGATGCGTGCAAACATTTAAATGTTGTCTCAATTAATAATAAAAAGTTAAAGTAATAAAAATAATAAATTTCAATTTGCTATGTTTTGGTTTTGTTATTAACTTGTGAATAGGTTTTGTTACAATACCATGGCCTATCAATAGTGCGTGCCCAAAAACCTTAACTTATTTCACAACCAAAATATTTTATAACAATATGACAAGATTCTTAACCATGCTTATTCATCCCCACTTTACCCTGGATATTATTAACTTGTAAAAATTAGGATTTTTTACAATAACATGGGCCAATACAATGGCTTATCAATACCACATGCCAAAAACACATAAATTATTTCACAATCAAAATAGTTTATAACAATACGAAAATATTTTTAACCATCCAGATTCATCTCCACTTTACCATGGATATTGTTAACTTGCAAATAGGTTTTGTTACAATATCATGGGCCAATACCATGGCTTATCAATACCACATTCCCAAAAAATATAACTTATTTCAGAATACAAATATTTTATAGCAATATGATAAGATTCTTATTCATGGATATTCACCTCCACTTAGCCATTGATATTATGAACTTGTGAATAGGATTTGTTACATGACAAGATTCTTAACTATTGTTACTCACCCCCACTTTACTATGGATATCATTAACCTATAAATAGGCTTTGTTACAATACCATGGGTCAATACCATGAATGATCAATACAACATGCCCAAAACCCATAATCTATTTCAGAATAAAATTGTTTTTTTTTTTTTTTTCATTTTATAACAATTTTTTAAATGAAGCTAATGAGAAAAAGGTTATAATTAGTTTTGAGATATATATAAACCTTCTACCCTTACGACTACTAAAAACATTTCCATTGAAATTAAATTAAGGTTTTAATAAAATAAAAAATGAGAATACTTTTGACGAGATCCAACCAATTAAGTTACCTCTCTCTCACATTTATTTACATTTTTTCCATATTGTGCTAAATGATAAGGGTGTAGGATGTTTGTAATTTCTTGTCTCCTAATCTGAATTAATTGCAAGAAATGAAGCCATTTTTGAGATATTTTCCACCCAACGAAATCTTGTAGGAATTTTCTCCACCTCAACTCTCTCAATCAACCAAGATCACATTGAGATGTCTCCCAACAACTTGAAGGAAAGGGAAACCAAGAAAATTGGTATTTATGAGGAGCCAAGATCCACTCTTCTCGAGATGAAGGAGAAATTATTTTTACTTTTTAGGGAGGTGTTGGTAGCTACCCATTTGTATAAATAAGCATATTAAAGAGCTCATTAGGATTCCAACTTTGTATTCAACTAGGTATCTCTTGAGCTCTAATTTAGTGTTATTTTTTGCTGTCATACAATGTATTAGACCTTTTTATGCAATGATAATGATAAGTTGTTTGTTCCATCTATATTTTAGTCTCAGAGGGATGATGCTTTTGGGTTAGGGCCCAATCCATTGTCTAAGTCCCTCTTGTGTATCTATGTTCTCTCCTTATGCTTCAACACTTTGTTTAGTCTCTTTTCATTCTAGTAGCAACAAAATTCTGTCAAAACTGGGCTTGTAGCCTCTCTTTCTCACCTCTCTCATGGGAGCTTGATGGGAAGGATCTCCAACCACAAATCAAAAATAGGTTGTTTATGATTTATTGGAAATTTATATAGTGTATCTATCATGTTCTTAATATGCTTATTGTAAGGTAGAAGTTGGATTTGTGCTTAGATCAGATTTTAGCATAGGTTAAACAGAGTTTTCTTTTCAACTCATCTTTTCCACTTTTAAACAAGTTAGTTTGTCAATATAAATGCATGAATGTGTGGAGTGGTTGTAGGACTATATAAAGTTGCAGGGAAAGGACCCTTTTCAGCACAGTCATCCTTCATCTCTCCAACCTCTAAATCTGCCACCAAACCCCTGTTTTATGAAACCACCTTCACCACCACCGTGAGCAGCCTTCCAAGGGTTCTGAGTTTTGTTGAAGGTGTTTTTCACCTCTCCCTACCCTATTTCCACCATTCCAAACCTTCCTTGCACCCTTTTCATCCTTAGATCTATCTTGGCTTGTTTCCTATATCGCTTTAGGACTTCCTGTGGCAATTACCGAACATCCTGTAGCAACTTCCTATAGCAGCACTATAGCTCACCTTTTTCAATCTAGTTTAGATTTTTTTATTGTTTTTAACCTAGCATAGGATTAATTTGACACCCATATTTGAATTCATGGACATAAGAGACCCTTAGGCCACTCCAAAGCTCCTTCCTTCCTTGCTGCAAAAATGGAGTAGGAATTAGTGTTTTATTTCATCTCATAATTAGATTGAATTTTACATGCAAGTACGAGTTGAATGAAATAATATATAGGAGTTGGTTTATTCTTCGATAAAGTGTGATGATATAATATTTTATTTAATGCAAATGAATAGATACCTAGAATAATTATTTCCCATAGCATAGTTTCATTTTTCTGCAACTAGGTTAACTGTTTATGCTTTTCTTTCACTGTCAATTGTAGGTAGGAGTTTGACAGACACTCTCTTTACCTTATATTAGAAGAAATTCCCTACATTTCATTAGCTAGCTTCACTTCAATAAAGTCAGAGGAATGGCCTAGAAGTACTATTGACCAGAAGACATACTTGAAGGTGGCATGAGTAGAATCCATCTAGTGCGCATATAGAAATGTCACCTATAATTTTGTACAAACTGTGTATTGATAAGTAAAGTTGAGTAGACATTGGTAGTTGTATAACTCTTGGTGAAATACCAGGGCTCACCACCTTTTGGCACCGTTGCCGGGGAGGTGTCTAATTAGTTATTTCTTTCTGCTTAATCATTTTTTTTTCTATTTTTGTTTTGTATACAGTTTGAAAAAGTGAAAAGAAAAGAAAATGTCTTTCATGCCTCGGAGGAGTAGGGACAAACAGGTAAAATTTCTACCAAAAACCCCCACATCCCTACACATTCAAACTTCACTCTTATTTAGTGACTGTGAGTTATAATACCCTCTAGGTGAGCACCCTAAAAATTTTGAAGAACCTATTTGGGAAGAAGAGGAAACTAATTCACCTGTTTAAGTTGTGGCCGAGAACAGAAACCACGGGGTATTTCCCATCAGAGAAAACAATGGAGATACTAAGATGAAAAAACATCAACCCTTCAACCCTTCCACACTTCCATTTCTTAGCTTTCGAGGACCCTGACACTTTCATGTTTGAGTTTGCTATTGCATGTAAGACTTATGACTATGCCTCATATGAACAAAAGTTGAAATTGTTACCCTCTACCCTCAAGGATGAAACCTTGTGCTTGTTCATGGGTATGCCTTGGGACAACATCATTACCTGGGCCCAAATGCAAGAGTCATTCAACAATAAGTACAAAGACTATTGCAGATCCAAAGAAACCAAGGAAGAAATATTTAGGATGACCCTAGGGTCTGATGAATCTTTAGAAGACTATTGGGAAATTTTTTAGTTGAACTATAATAGGGCGAACTGCACCCTTGATCCTAGATCACTCAAGTTATTTCTTCTCTGAGGAATTAGGGAGGAAGTGTTGTAAACCCTCAACATGATATCTAGAGGATATATCTATCAGTTGGCCTATGAGGACATAGAAACTGTGTTCAAAATCCATTCTATGGCAACCAGAAAAAAGGCTTGGCTAGTACCTCTTCCTCCACCTCATCTATCAAAAGTGAGATAGGGAACATTTTAGAGGATTTCAAGAGTGATATGTTGCATACCTTTTACTTGCAAGTGGATAGCATGCATATAAAAATGAAACAAGAGAATGTAGAGAAGGCCTAGCTATAATTTTCCCTAGATGCACTAGAAGACACTCTAAGAATGAATTCCTAATAAATGTGATAGAAGTCAGCTTAGTCTATGAATAAAAACATGCAACAGAAAAAATCCCTTCCTTTCATGTCCTCATAGATGTATACCAAGGGGTGGAAGGTGGATCAGAGCAGCTCTTCTTTATAAATATAAGGAGGCCTCGAGGACCTCGACCATACCAGCAGAGCATGAAAGGTGCGCCTTATTCTTACTACAATTAAAACCAAAATGCACCCTTGAAACCTTGGTATTATTCTACTCATCCATCATGGCCCACACCTCCTTCTTGGTGTTATGATCCTCCTCATCATTCTTAATTTTTCAATCCATCATTTCAGCCATATGCTCCCCAACTTCCTGAATTGAGCAACCCATCACAAGGGTGGAGGCCTCAACTCAACCAACCTCCTTATTTAATACCTCCACCCAAATCTCAACCTCATATCACTCATCCTTATCCACCTAAGCAACCTCAGATGCATGCTCAACCTTTTCTAAACCCAAATAAAAAATATGAATAATAGATCTATAGTGGAGATACATCTTATCCTATCTATGCTATGGAGATCCATGAGATTAACCTTAGGTATGGGAGAGTGCTCCCATATAACCATCCACCATATGCACCTAAAGAGATTGCAAAGGAAAATAAAGAGAGTACCCCTCAAGATTTATTCATCATAGCCAGCACACCCAGAAGAGGTAGAGATTATGGGATAATTGAAGAATTTGTGTGTAAATATACCCCTTCTCTGGGCTATTAAGGAAATTCCCATATATAATAAGCTTATCGAAGAGAAATTCTTCAAAAATCCTTGAAGAAAGAAGAGAGACACCCCCACCATCAATGTTGTAGGTCAATTATTTGATTTGATGTTAGGGAGAGTGATTTTCCCAAAATACCTAGACTGTGGGAGTCTAGTAGTGGATGTGCACATTGATGGGATCATTGTCCCTCATACATTGATTTATCTTGGGGCTTCCATAAATGTGATGACTAAAGAAACCATGTTGAAGCTCAACCTCCAAGGAGCTTTGAGAAAGACCACTATAGTTTTGCAACTTGTAGATCCATAGTAGCTCCTGAGGAAGTTGTGGTCTCCATTGACTCTTGGGAGTATCCCACTAACTTCCTTGTACTTCAACCAAAAAACAAGTTTAATGTTTATCCTATTATCTTTGGAATACCTTGGTTACCCACTGTTGATGCCTATATCAGTTGTAGGGATGGAAACATGACCATTAAGAATGGAGCCTTATCAAAAAAATTGGTATTATATCCTCCTTCTTAGCCTTGTATTGAACATGATATACCTTTGTGGTTGGAGGATGAAGAAGAAGATGTAGTATACCATGCAACACCTTACCTTGTTTGTAGCTTAGATGTTTTTGTTAGAGGGGGGACACTCGATGAAGATGACCTCATTGAACATATCCTTAAAAACCAACCCCCCAATCCCATTCCACTTGATAAAATTTTGAGGGAATCTGAAATAACTTCTTGGATTCAGCTATGCTTATTTGAGTCAATTCCTGAACCTTCCAAGATTGTAGAATTTGGCACATATATAACCCTAAAGATCAATCCCTCTCTCTTGGTCAAAGAGGAAGAAAATTTGTGCCAGCTGCTGAGAGAGAACTTAGATGCTTTTTCTTGGGATTACAAAGAAATGAAAGGGGTGCGTCCCTTAGTCTACACACACCATATTTACATTAAATAGGGATGCAATCATGTGGGCTATCTGCACATAATAATAAACCCTTCCTTGAAGGAAATAGGAAAGGATGAATTGCAAAATTTATTAGATGCAAAATTCATATACACCATATCAGATAGTGAATGGGTGTCTCCTACAGTGTTGGTCTAAAAAATAATGGGAAGTGGAAGATCTGTGTTGATTACAAAGATCTCAACAAAGAAACAAATTGAATACCATTTCCCTTTGCATTTCATTGACCAAGTCTTAGATGGTCTTGAATGGAAGAAGTTATTCTATTTCCTTGATGGATTCGGTGGTTACATTCAGATCCAGATCAACCATGAAGACCAAGAAAATACTACATTTACATGTCCTTGGGGCACCTTTTCTTATAAAGTTCTTCCATTTGGCTTATGCAATGCCCCTGCCACTTTTCAAAGAGAAGTTCTGAGCATTTTTGTTGAGCTTTTCCATGATTTTGTGGAAATCTACATGGATGATTTCACTCCCTCTAGGTATGATTTCCAAGAGGCCCTCTCTAATTTGGGTAAATTCCATAGGAGGTTCATTGAAATGCATCTTTGTTTGAGTCCCGAGAAGTGTGAATTCTCAAGGAAGGCGGGGAATGTCCTTGGCCACTCCATATCTCAGGCAAGGATACAAGTAGACCCAAACAAGATTTTTATCATAAAAAGGGTCCCTACTCCTCAGAAAAAGGAGTATGTTAGGAGTTTCTTGGGCTTCACTGGTTACTATAGGAGATTAATCAAGGATTTTAGCAAGGTCGCTTCACCATTGTTTCGATTGTTAGCCAAGTACTCAGAATTATGTTGGTCAAGTCCTTTAAAGAATATTTTGAAATGATAAAGGAAAAGTTGACCACTGCTCCTATACTCTGAGGTCCCAAATTGGCTCTTCCTTTCCATATCCATACTGATGCATCAAATAAATTTGTGGGGAAAGTTTTGGGACAAATGGATGATAATTTTCCCTATGCCATTTATTTCACCAGTAAAAATTTTTCTAAGGTTGAATTGAATTACATTGTCACTGAGAAAGAGCTTTTAGTTGCTTTCCATTCCTTGAAAAAATTCAGGCATTATATTACTGGGTACCAAAATTTTGTGCATACTGACCATGTAACAATTAAATACTTGATGAAAAAACCTGATATGAATGCTACAATTATTAGGTGGTTATTATTGTTGCAATAGTTTGATTTAACCATCATTGACAAGCCAAGGAAAGCAAATGTAGTTTCATATTTTTTGTCTAGACTCACTTTTCCTATAGATAATGAAGAGATGGATGATGATCAACTTCTAGATGAAAACTTGTTTTCTATCTCAATACTCTCTCCCTAGTTTGCTGACATAGCCAACTGCCTAGTTGTTGGGAGATTTCCTCCAAACATATCATCGAGGGAGAAGAGAAAAATTGTGAGAAAGAGTGCCCCTTTCACTTGGATTGGTGGAAACAATTTCAAACTAGGACCAGATCAGATTCTAAGGAGATGTGTCATGGAAGAGTAAGTATTTGACATCTCCTCAGCATGTCATGAGGTGCCCTGTGGGGGTCATTTTTCTGCTAATAAGACAACTTTCAAGGCCTTACAAGATGGCTACTACTGGCCTACCCTCCATTAGCATGCAAAAAGGTATACGAGAAGGTGTGACTAGTGTCAGAGGATGGGAAAACATACACCCTGGTATGAAATGGAACTATAACCTTAAGTGGCCTTAGAGTCATTTGAAAATTGAAGTATGGATTTTATTGGATACTCTAATCAACCATTTGTTGGGGAAAAACAATTTCCTGTCATTTAATTTGTCAAACTGGGGTTTCGTAAACTTTTGAAGCATGCGTGCACTGTATGTGTTAGAAATTGTCTTTTAGTTTAGATCAATATAACTACAAATTCATTTAATCTATGAATTCAAATAATGAAAATGAAATTCAACTAACCTATGAAATCAAGTAACAAAAATAAAGAAAAATTCAAAAGAAAATATAGTGCACACAATCACACTTGAAGGAATTGAAATTTTAATCTAAGAAAGCATTTCAAAGCATGTAAAGAAAAACTACTAAGGTATTTTCAATCACTTCAGCATCCAATATGATAGAATCACCCTCTTGAGATGATGTACAAGAAACCGATTATACTTTAGTCTTTAAATATAGGAAATCATATAAAGCATGCAAATGGAAAAATCAATAATTGCATAAGTTAGGTATTCAAGTATTCAGTTTAGAAATATGATAAAATCACCTTCTTGAAATGATATTTAACAACACCCAATTATAAAGTTTATTGAGGATCTAAAAAGCAATGTAAAAGCATGTAAAATTAAAGCTCAATGATTGTATATGTTGAACATTCAATCACCCAATTTGGAACACATTCTTAGCATGATCTTTTAGGAACATTCAATTATACAATGAATTGATAGTTTGATCTAAGAAAGTAAATAACAGGACATGAAAGGAAACTAAATAAATGTGAGCTCTATTGCATCAAACTTAATCCAATTGAAAAATAGATAAATCTATCCTTTTGAAATTTTCTTAGAAAAGAAAAGATTACACAGTCATTCTAAAACTAATACTAAGAAATAAAATAAACTTTAATCTATAAAAGCCAGTAAATCTCACACATTTTAGGTAGCTGATCTAAAAGTACGAGAGATGGTAAATCGAGATGCTCCATATGTAAGAAAAACCAAGTCAAAATGAAGGAACATTCATGAGTAAGGTGCCACAATCTAATTTTGTATTCAAATCTTGAGCATAACTTCAATTTTACACATGATTTGATAGGAGAAAGTTTCCCCTATTTATACAAAAGATGAGAAGCTATCTCATTAATAAGAGTCCACGAATCTCTCCCTATATCTCTAGAGTTACAATCCAAATAGAAAGTGATAAGGCACATGTCTTCTTAGAGTTACAATACAAATATGAAATGAGACACATATCCTTATGATCCCATGATCTTCTCCATCCAAATTAGAATTTGGCCTTAGGAGGCCACATAAGAGTCTTTTTGAAGCTTCTTTTTGACCTACACATGGCAATAAACTCATTCCATTTGTTAGGTATAAGCATGTGCATATTATTTTCTTATTTTTAACCATAAATTCACTTAAAACTACTAGGAATTAATAAAGTTTGGAAAAACATAATGTAACCCAATAGTGGTAATGGTAAGGTAAATGTAATGAAATGGAGGTGGAGTGAAGGTGATAATATGGAAATATAAGTGAAAATGTAATGGAAGTAAATGATGGTTTCAAGGCCCAACATACCCCCCAACTGAAGCTATTGCATGTCCTCATGTAATCTATTAAATTAATTTTTTTTTTTGATCCTTTGAGATTTGGCTTAACTTTTCATGATATCATTTGATAACTACATTAATTATTTTTTTTTATCCTTTGAGATTTGGCTTAACTTTTCATGATATCATTTGATAACTTCATACTTCTGCAAAGTCTTTTAGTTGAATTGCAACATGGTTGGTTCTTGTGTTTCAACCATATTTTGTTGTTGCATTCAATTTTGATATTTGAGCTTTGCATAATGATAATTTGATTATTGTTGAAAAGTATATCTTTATTGGATTGCATCATGGTTGGTTCTTGTGTGACAGCCATGATTGTGTTTTCATCCAATTATCTTTTAACTAATTTTGAAAAGCCATTGTATGCTCATAATAATAATGTAATAGTTAATATCTTTTGAAAGTATGTGGGCTTTTGAATGTGATATGAATGTGGAAAAATGTAAATATGAATGTATCACTCCCCCCAACCCCCGACTGATGGTATTGGAAATTTTATGAAATGAGGAAAATAAGTGTTTCTTTCCAAAAATTATCATTCTAGCTTTTCAAGGAATTCTACAGTAAAAAGTTAGAAAATGACATACCTTAACTTACCCTTTGAAAATGGATGAGTTGCATGTATGGTGGCTACAAAATTCTGATCATAATATTCTTCATGTGGCTATACAAGTTATGGATAAAAGAGTCAAGATGACCTTTTATTGCTTCTACTAAAACTGCTAAATTTGCTGCGAAATGATGATGATTCTGCAGCTGTCCTCTGATTCTGCAGCTGCCATCTGATTCTGCAGTTACCATCTGATTCTATTGCTACCCTTTGATTCTGCATCTGTTATCTGATTCTGATGCTGTCATATGATTTTATAGCTACTATCTGATTCTACAGCTACAAAATGGTGCTGATATGTTGTAGCTACATATCTTCTTCATTTGCTTCAAAATGCTGAAAATTATAGTTTTCATGTCTTCAAAACTTGTTAGCATAATTCTTGCTATGTGAATAGATGTTCTGATGTCAAGCATAGCATGAAATTGTTGACTTAGTGGTCATTAATGGATGCCACTAGTCAAAATGAGAACTCTCACCATTGATGACAATGAGAGTCAAGATGTCCAAACACATCTTGCTAAGTACGAATCATTTTGTTGTTTTCGAGTACTCAGAAGATCCGATGAACAAGAGACATTGATGTATTCCCATTTTTCTTCAACAAGAAGAATTGCCATTAAGGCATACAAGCCTCAAGGTGTTTTTGTAAGGATTTTAGACTCGAAGGACTATGAACTCAATAATTTGCATTGAAGCAAGGTTTATTTGTGAAATGAAAAGGATAGGAGAAGGAAAATGGAAATGGAAGATGAAAATGGAAAATGACAATGGGAAATAAGAATGTAAGTGAGCTTCTTGATTTTGTTTTTGGGTTAGGAGTAGACAAAGAGTAATGGAAAGTGTATGTGAATAAAAATGAACAACTGACTTTTGCTGGGAAAGTAACTGTGGCTTGCTTTGAATTGCTTGGTTGGATTTATAATTCAAAAGGGAGGAAGGGTAATGGTCTTGATGGATATGGATATGGACTTGTTCTTATGTTTCTTATGAAAATTTTACTTTGAAGACCAATTGTGTGCACAATTGGTTTTCTTCAATGATAATTCGATTATCCGAAACCAGCAAAAACTTGGCATAAAGAAGATTAGTGTGTTAAAAAAAGAAATGGCCAATTCCTTCCTGACACAAAATTTGAATGCCAAAATAAAATAGATTAAGGAAAAACAAAAGTGTTATATTCAGTACAATTCATGATATTGATAAAAATCCATTTTTTTTTTAACTAACCATGAAAAATAAATCAACTCCCTATTGTCGGATGACTTCATGCAATGTGCTCAGTAATATGACTGGCATCACAAATATTCGTTGTGTCCTGCAAGTTAAAGCTTCACAGTGACAATATTATAAGTTTTAATGCCAAATATTCAGAAATCATCTAAATATTCTTCCAATTTTTCTGTAAGTCACTGTCAAATTGAATCGTCATCTATGTTGTAAAATCATGTTGTCAAAAATATTTGAAGCAGTGAAAAAAAAAGGTACTTGCATGAAAAATTATTTCAATCAAATTTTGCAAGTATTTTTCGCCTTATAAATTGCTTCAATAAATACTCTTAGACCACATTCCATGTGGGGTAGAGTTTTTTATTAACCTGGATTCTTTTGCTTTCAACTTGCCATGTTTAAACTGTTCAAAACAAACAGTTTTTCCTTCGCGCAATCTACAAAACGGAGCTCCGACGAACCCTGGATTTCTCACAAATGGCTATGAAATCCAGCAAATCGCTTGCGAGTTTCCAAATTGGCCCCGTTATTGAAAAAACAATGTTTTAGTTTTTCCTAATTCGTCTTTGTTTGCTTAGCAAATGCGTTTTAAAATCAGGTGTTTTTAACAGTTAAGCATTTTTGGCAATTTCATTTTCCGGCAATTACTTCTGCAACAAACTAAAATTGTTGTGGTTTGATTTTTTTTTATTTGTAGGTTTTTATGTGTAATGGGTTGTCTCTCATAGAGAAGTTCAAATTGATCACCCTCATTCCAATTACCTGCAATGGAATCTGCAATCTTCTCTTCATCAACAATTTCTTCATCTGATACACTTTCATTGTCTCTCTCTACAATTGAATCTGCAATCTTCTCTTCATCATCAATTTGGAATCTTGTCTTCATCAACAGTTTCTTCATCTAATACACCTTCATTGTCTCTCTCTCTTCAACTTTTAAAACCGATTTATAATAATTGCTGCTTGAGGAAGACATAATATGAAAAAGAGAAGGTTCCTTTTTTTTTTATTGCAGTGCATGGGTCTTTGCGTGGATTGGAGGTCTGCACTTATGCATAAGGCCAAGCCAAAGGATGGCCTCACACATATGCATGGGCCTCCTTTCTATGGGCCATTCGTTGTTTTGAATTTTTTTTATTTTTTATTCTTTTATTTGTTTTCATATAAATTTTTTTTTTTTTTTTTTTATTATTATTAAATATGTTATATTTTTCTTTTTAATTAAAAAAAAAAAATTATATATATATATATAATTCAATAAATCAGAAAAAGATTGAGAAGGTGCAAAACATTAAAATTTACAAAACCAATAAAAAAATGGTCATAACTCAAACGACAATTTTCAATAGAATTGTAGTTCAATTTCCGGCAATTTTTTTAACAAATTTTTGAATTTTAATTTTTAAATTTACTAATCTGATTTTCTGATCTTCGAGGTGGCAACGAGGCACGTGAAGCGAGCATACTGGTCAGCGTTGTCAAATAAATTCATATTTTCACACACAAATTTTATTTCTGATGGTGATAAAAAAATGAAGTGATTCTTACTGTGTCACCGAAATTTATTCAAAATGAATTAATCAACGTTGATTATTATTTTTTTTTTCGAAAACAAAATTAAAAATTCTAAAATTTTAGCCAAGCTTGGTTTTCTTTTTATTTTTCCTATCTATCTAAAAACTTTTTTTTTTTTTAATGTATATGAATGCTTCCAATGAAGCTATTTACAAATTAGAATATTTGAAATACTCAAATCCAAACTTGAAAAATGTACCTGATTGTTTGTAAGGATATGCGAAATCGACTTGATCTTTCAATTTTCCGCAACTATCTCTTGAAGAATTAATGAACGTTGTGGTGCAATCGCTTTTTGATACCATCCCTCAATGTAGTCTCTGGGCTGCATTCTAGAATCTTTGTCCATAAATGGTTAGTGAAAAACAAAAACAAATAAAATACACTCTAGACTGAAAGCTAGTTCCTATGCACACTACTCCGCCAACGACGCCAAAATGTTGGGGAAAAATAATTGCCTCTCATTTAATTTTTCAACTCGAGGGTTTCGTAAACTTGTGAAGCATGTGTGCACTATATGTGCTAGAAACTTTCTTTCAGTTTAGATCAATCTAACTACAAATTCATTTAATCTATGAAATCAAATAATGAAAATGAAATTCAACTAACCTATGAAATCAAGTAACAAAAAGAAAGAAAATTTCAAAAGAAAATATAGCACACTCAATCACACTTCCAGGAATTGAAATTTTAATCTAAGAAAGAATTTCAAAGCATGTAAAGAAAAACAACTAATTTATGTTCAATCACTTCAGCATCCAATATGATAGAATCACCCTCTCGAGATGATGTACAAGTAACCGATTATACTTTAGTCTTTAAATCTAGGAAAGCAATTAAAGCATGCAAAGGGAAAACTCAATAATTGCATAAGTTATGTATTCAAGTATTCAGTTTAGAAATATGATAAACTCACCTTCTTGAAATGATCTTTAAGAACACCCAATTATACAATTGAATGAGGATCTAAAAATAAATATAAAAGCATGTAAAAGTAAAGCTCAATGATTGTATAGGTTGAATATTCAATCACCCAATTTGGAACACCTTCTTAGCTTGATCTTTTAGGAACATTAAATTATACAATGAATCGATAGTTTGATCTAAGAAAGTAAATAACAGAACATGAAAGGAAACTAAATAACTGTGAGCTTTATTGCCTCAAACTTAATCCAATTGAAAAATAGATAAATCTGCTATTTTGAAATGTTTTTATAAAATAAAAGATTACACTGTCATTCTAAAACTAATACTAAGAAATCAAATAAACTTTAATCTATAAAAGCCATTAAATCTGACACATTTTAGGTAGCTGATCTAAAAGTATGAGAGATGGTAAATCGAGATGCTCCATATGTAAGAAAAACCAAGTCAAAATGAAGGAACATTCATGAGTAAGGTGCCACAATCTAACTATGTATTCAAATCTTGAGCATAACTCCTATTTTACACATGATTTGATAGGAGAAAGCTTCCCCTATTTATACAAAAGATGAGAAGCTATCTCATTAATAAGAGTCCGTGAATATCTCCCTATATCTCTAGAGTTACAATCCAAATAGGAAGTGATAAGGCATATGTCTTCTTAGAGTTACAATACAAATATGAAATGAGACACATATCCTTATGATCCTATTATCTTCTCCATCCAAATTCGAATTTGGCCTTAGGAGGCCACATAAGAGTCTTTTGGAAGCTTTTTTTTGACCTACACATGGCAACAAACTCATTCCACTTGTTAGGTATTAGTATGTGCATATTATTTTCTAATTTTTAACCATAAATTCACTTAAAAATACTAGGAATTAATAAAGTTTGGAAAAACATAATGTAACCCAATAGTGGTTGTTATGGTGGATTTGATGCATGGGTGTATGAAATCACTCCAGTTTAAGGGGTGTGGTCTACCCCTATAAACTATTGGTAATAGGCAGAAAGTGGTGGAGCTTAAAAGCATACAATCCAGAGTAAAAAGTATGCAAATGTATGCTCATATTAAATTAAAACTAAAACACAAATATACATAAGCTATTGAGAGATTCAAAATGATAATAATGCAAACGATGGCTCTAGGCCTCTTCTTATTAAACATTTGATATGGAGAAGAAATTTACCCACTTGCCAAAGGGCCCCTAGACAATGGTCCTAGGTCTCGATGCAAGGAAGTTGTTTTCCAAGCTCTGCCTCCGATGCAATCTCCCTCTCTCTCCGCTGTGATGGACTAAGATTGTTGGGTGCCCAATAATCAAGTCCCCTCTATCTCTAACTCTAGGTCACACAATATTGGTATTTCTTGGGAAATTATGGCCAGCATAACAATGTGATCACCCATTCTTCATCTCTTGGTGGCTTTATATAGGGGATTTCAAATCCTCCTTACCTCCCTTGGTACATGATGGATGGTGACCCAAGGGAGAGGTATGATTCCATTGTGTGCTCCAAATATTCCTTTGTGTGCTCACACATTGTTTAAGGAGGTGCTTGTGGCTATCCTTAGGTGGCTTCATGTAAGGAGAAACTTGTCATTTGCTTTGTGTGGTCCCGGAAAGCGACATTTTTCCACTTTCAGGAATGCACGCTTATCGGGAAAAAAGACGCGTAGAAGGCACTCTTCTCGAAGGATAAAGCGCACAATCAACATTTAAGACTAGTTCAAATTTGATTTTCTCAAAACCTTATAGATTTTAAATACTTTCCTGATTCCATAATGTCTTCTTGCCCTATAAATCCTTTGTCCTGACATTAATTAATGTCATCTTCTGTTGTACGATTTTCCAGTGTTAACAGTTGCCCCATAATGTGTGAGGTCTAAAAAGGACTGTATAGCCAAAATACATTATAGTTTCTTTTCTGTATCGTGCGTAGAGAGAGAGAGTGAGACCTGCGTGAACCTTGGAATTGACAACACCCTGCACTGTTTCCAAGATGACCATGGCCTAAGGGATCCTTGCAAGCAAATACAATTTACAACATATATACAAAATTTCAACTAGGCGAGCATGTCCTATGCTCGTGATGCTATGGCTAGTTAAAAAAAATTGACAGATACATGTGTTGTTTGTGTCACTATTGAGGTAGTGATGCTAGCGTTTGTTGACGACAACTGCTGATGCCCTAAGGGGCATTTCTTCTTTGAAGATAGGTGTAAATTAGTACCCATATGCGTAAGCTTGGTATGGCATATAGCTGCACAATGTATGCATATGTACTGGCTAGGACCATCCTGTGTAAGCATTGTTGACAGAGACGCTTATGTAGGCACGGGTCTTCGACAGATCTGATCAAAGTGCAATGGTTGTAAGGTACGATACCATCTTGACATGAAAGAATTTGTCGTAGTCGAATGTCAGGAGGATCGATGACATCTGTGGACAATGATGTCTCCCACAGTGCCACCCGAGGATACCCCTTTGCATGGGGAGGGGTGATCCAAGGTACCGCTTCCTTTTTGGAAAAGAGGTGTCGAGGTCGACAAAAAGGAAGCCTTAATTAAACCATGGGTCGCCAACCTGAGGGGTTGGGGACCTAAATGTGATGGGTTTAACATAGGCATGTTGGTGAGAGGTGACTGAAAACTGATGATGGGGATTTAGTGGCCCGAGTTTAGAGTATACTTTAGCAGCTTGGTGGTATTCATAGTTATTTCTGAAAGGAAAATCCCTGGAGTTGGTAGGAATTCCAGGGTGGGTGTAAACTTGCCTATGAATGTCATGATGGTGCATGCATGGGGGTGAAATACTTTGACCAAGGGGAATGAGGTACTGTTGCCATGGGAGAAAAGATGAAATATGAAGGTGAAGGAGTGAAGTGCACCGTTTACAGTCTTTGTACACTTACCAAAAGAATAAAATAATGAGCTTTGGTTTATACAAAACACAGAGACGGGTACCCCAAAACATGAAAGTGTTCGCTCACTGAAGGCATGAGGATGGTGTTTTTCTGGGGGTGGGGTTCCCATTGGTTGGTATCATGTGCGAGGTTGATGAAGCGAATGAAAAAAGTTTCACAGATGGGATTATGCTCGTGGAGGTATGGTGGGCCAAATTCCATGTGCAAAGGTGTGCTTTCGATCTACTTGTACAACCTGGTTGTCCGAAAAGGGGGTTTTAGCTTATATGGTAAACTTGACCTTATGCATGATGGATGGATGGGCATGAAGTGCTTCCCAGACTAAAATGGTATGGCCATGGCATCACTTTTTCTATGAAATGGTCTACTGTGGGTGACGAACGCCATGGAGGGGAGGCCCTGTTGACCAACAAGGTTGTTTATCATGTGCAGGGTGAGGTGATGATAAACACGGTCATATATGAGGACCCTATGGTTTATTTATGATGGAGAAATGATGTCAGGATATGCAAAGTTTTCTGGGACTCTATCATGCTGAGGGTAGAACGATACCTACTCCAGGACCTTTAGTAGATGGTGCTGTAAATGGTTTGCAGGTTCTTCCTGCAAAAACAACTACCTCAAGTGAAAGCATCTTATTTTCATCAAATATTATTGAAATGCGTGAGCTTTAAAAAGAAGATGAGAGAGGGCATACTTGTCGGCGCTGAAAATTTATTTTTCTTGGAAAGCAAATGTGTGGCATCGCTTTCATTCGTCATGTCATACTGATGATGGTGCAACTTACGGTTTGCAGGATGGACCTTCTGATATCCTATTATGGACCTCCAAAGTTTTTCAAAAGGGCGATAAATAGGTGATTATGGCCCTAATCCTATCCATTTGTACTTGCTAAATTTTGAGAGATCAGAGGCGCTTGCAGAGCCTTTCTACCCATTGTGATCAGACCATGTACCAGGGATTAGCGATATTATGCCAAGGTAACTTTCATGACGTCCCGCATTTTAATTTTTTCAGTTTGATGGTGCCGGGAGCCATACAAATTGGGTTTGTACGACCTTTGAGTGAATTTTTCCCTAGATTGCGCGGGCGATCTCAGCAAAAGCGCGCCTTCCTTGCACATGATTTTGAGGGACAAGCACGTGGGGGCGTGTTGTTCCCTAGTTGTAGTGCACTAAGGCGCACTTGTGAAAAATAGAAGCGGGCGAGGGTGCGCATGTCTGAGGGACAGGCGTGCAAAGCCCAGGGTGATATAAAATTTTGGTTTTTGTCTATTTTTGAGGTTTTTTCTATGTACTAATGGGTGTTTGTGTTGATGGCAGGTTGGTGTGGAGGGAGTGATACTGGCTCGAGATCCAGACCGCTATAGATGTTGATGCCGGGGTGTGACATTAGTTGGCCGCATGGGGCCTTCTAAAATTTGTTGCGAATGAGTTTCTGCAGTCGCAGGACCACTTACTATGCTACAATATACAACACTGGTGTAGGAGGCGCAACATGTGCATGTTGCGGGGGACAAACTTGGTGATCCTTCCCGAGACGGATATCTACTTTGTGACCAAGTTACTGCCTCAGGGGGAAGCTTTCAGGTACACACTCTCCTCAGGGAGGGCGAACCTGGATAGATTCCGGAGGCATCATTGCAGAGGGGCACCTCTTACCAAGCGATGCATCAGCATTGCATCAATTACAGATGTGGTAGAGTGGTGTGCTCTGGTAGTGATCATACGACTGGTGGTGTCGTTTGCTCCGCATCGGATGTTTGGCCTACAGGTTGAAGTTTTGCGCCGGTTGAGGTCTGAGCATTTCTTTGACTTCGCCCGCTTTTGTTTGATGGTATGGTGTCGCAATTGAACAAGGTCCAACGTGGATCGAAGTCATTTGCGCATGCCAGTATCTTATGCAACATCATGTATGAGCGAGTGGTGCTGCTGAGGCCGGTGGTGGCGATGCCTATTTGGGGGCAATGGGTGCCACGTATCAGGAGGTGGGCTCCGGTGATGTCGTGGGGCAGTGGTGGCATGATGGGGCATTATTGGAATGCCACGACATAGGCCTGGTTCGAGGATAAACCACAAATTTTTTTTCCATACCTGTATGCGGGGATGGACTTCCAGGGTGACCCAGACATGGGTCTCCCTTTTGGTTATGTTTGGGGACCTGCAGGTATGTGTTATATTTTTTCTACATTTGTTTGAGTATTTATGTGTTCACATGTTTTTCTACTGACACTAACATTATTTTGGTTACTCATACAGATGTTGGCGAGGCAGGTCACCTCGTGGCCCAACTGGTGAGTCACGATCCTCCACTACGACCTCAAGGTGGTCAGGGAGGAGGTGATGCAGGTGGCCCAACCAGTGGTGCCGGTGGACCTAGTAGAGATGGTGTTGGCCCCTCTAGTGAGGGTAGCAGCTCAGCTACTGTAGAGGTTTCAGCTGAGCGAGCTCGTGCTGATGTGGCAGAGGCACGAATTACAGCCCTGACCACTCAGGTGACTAATCTTGAGGACTTCCGGGGTCGAGTGGACCGCTTGACCTAGGGTATGCCTGCTCAAGGTTACATGGATGACTTTGAGGAGTTTTGGTTAGAGACAGTGATGGCCTGCGAGAGGGATTATCGGCCCACTCTACATCGGGTGGTGATCACAGTGGTGATAGCGGCTCCGATGGTGGTACCGGGAGCAGTGGTAGGTCCAGGTGCCCTCCTTGAGGGGGCACCCGCCTAGAGAAATTTTGTACACAGGGAAAGCACCTATTATGAGGATGCTTCCCTTATTTTTGACGACTGTTGTATCTTTGGGCTGGACAGTGGGCTAGCGACACTATGTTTTGTACTCGGATATACATATTTTTTGAAATATATATATGAGAGATGTTTTTTGTGGTTCTACATGATGTATCACCTGTTTTAGTTTATGTGTTTTGTTATGCTGATGGATGCCTATATTTTTGGTTTTATGTATGATGGTTTATTCAAGATGCATTCCAGTCTAGGATATTGTTAGCTATGTGATCAACTGTTTGGTTTTGATTCCTTGGTACATGTGAAAATGTGATGTAATCAAATTGTTTGCTTAATGTTTTGGCCCGCAAATATTTTCTAAACAAATGTGTACCTCTTGTCTCAAATTTTTGGTTTAGCTGTGATACTACTAACTGGGAATCAAGGTAGATATGCATATGGCGAATGCCCTGATGGAGGGCGTCGCACATAAGTCCGATGAAAACGTCATATTCTACCTGATTGTTTGTCGCTTAACCGATACACACACCATTTGCACATAGTGGTGATCGGTTAGGGCGGTAAATGACCCAGGTGACTCTGGCTTAATTTTGAGACCATCTTGATGCTCCATCAACGAATCCGAAATAGGGTTTGTTTTGGTGATCCATAGTGATACTTTGAGCACGTTTTAACTAAGTCTTTGGGTCAAAAAATTTTGAGTGGTTGGGTTTCTATGTACTCTCACTCTAGGGGAAGGGCCTTTGCAGTCCTTATGACTAGAACTTCTTGAGGTAAAGGTCGTTGATGGAGTTAGTAAGGGAAGTCCCGTCTGGTTCCATCAAGATGTGTGCCCCTTGTCGGAGGCAGTGTTTAATGATGTAGGGCCCTTTCCAAAAGGTTTCGAACTTTGCTGGCCCTAAGGCCTCTTTTGCAACATCATAGCGGAGGAATAGTTCTCCCTCGGTGAACGAGCGAGGGGTGATGTGGCGGTCGAATGATGCTTTAACCCTTTTTTTGTGGGCCTTGTTGTGTTGCAGCGATTGTCATCAATTTTCATCGATAAGCTGTAGTTGTACTAAGTGCTGCTCTAGAGGCTAGGTGTCATTGAGGAGTTCGATGGCGGCATGTGAATTTGGGATTTTGCAGAAATCAATGCAAAAGTGCAAGCTACCTTGGTTTTTTGTGACAGGAATATGGTGGAGATCCTGGGATGGGGGGGAGGCATTCATCCTATCGCCAATACAAATCGTATATGGTGGATTGTGTCATCAGTTTATGGGGGGGGAATAATCTCTGTAATGGGATTCTGTATGAGCGCAAGGTTGGTTTCCATGTTAGGATGGTCGACTTCCGGTAGGTGGAAATTGTGCCTGCCATAGAGGTTCCTAAATGTTTCCATTAGCGGGCATGACTCTGGTGCGTGATTTTGGCCATCGCAGATGGTACATGGTATCATGGAGCCAACGGAGTACATAGTGTGGGATTCTATGCTACTCGTTGCTCATAACGTGGATGCTTGGAAAGGGTTAGACATAGAGGAGGTTGTCTTCTGTCTCCATTTTTGTATCGTTGGCTTAGATGTGTCTACCTTTTTGGTGGAGTGTAGACTTAATGCAACTCGTGCCACTCTCAGCTTGGGGAGATGTACACACTTAAACGTATGATGAAAGTGTGAGAAAATATGGCAATGAGTGCGTGTGATATTCTCTTGATTGGAGAGAAGTTTCTGAGGGAGATAAGAGACTATGCGGAGACTGTTTGCTAAGGGTTTGAGTTCTCTACATTGGTTGACTCGGTGATCGTTTAAATCACATAGGCCACATGTTATCCTAGGCGTGGACAAGGTTACGCTTTGGTGGTGTGTTGTCTTATCTTGCTTGATACACCATGGTGGAGGTGGGGACATTGACCCGTCGATGTAATTTTTATGTCATTCCCGTAGTTCGTCCTGTCTCTTCTCTATGGCATTAATCATGTCGATGGTGGGACGAATTTTCAAGGCACAAGTACAATGTTACTCATAATTATTACCTTGACATATCAGGCAAAATATCCTTGATATGAAGGTTTGGTCAAGTTATGTTTGAGGTATTATGGGGAACCAACGCCGGAAGGCTGCTAAATCAGGGCAATGGAAAACTTCAAGGTCCGTCCTTTTGCATAACGTACATGCCGATCGTCCCTGCGAAGAGTGGTTGGTGGTAACTAGGGGTTCCCTGGTGGGCCATTCTTTAGCTGTCAATAACATGATGGATGCACTCATCTCATCTGCTTGGGTCATGGAGCTGCATGTGGACTTAGCATCCATGTCGTCTTCTTAGGAAAGGCGGACTATGGCTGAGTGGAGGCTAGCAAGTGCTAGCCGGAAGCGAGGTATGTAGTGAAAATTCTCCAAAAGGTGATTGTCAGCGCATAACGGGCATGTGAATTGTGCTGCCCATAGTCCTACGTAGTAAACCCTTTCAATTGGATACCATATGTGGATGAGCTCCAAGGCTGCACACTCTTCAAGGTAGTGACCAGGTTCATCGCAGAGCGTACAATGTATAATGAGCATAACTAGGGGTCTTTCTACAATCCTATGTTCCTCTTGTAAGTATAGGATGGTACGAGGCTCATCGCTGACAAATGGGATGGAAGGATCCTCTTGATAGGATCACTCAATAACATGTAAGGCATCCATATATCATGGGATCTCTGGAAAATGGTGGGTATAGTGCCCAAAGTTTCCACAAAGAGCGCATGCATGATTGGTACGCAACGCTTTACCTTTACCTTTGATGGTAGGTTCCTTTTTATGGGAACGCGACTTTGAGATGTCTGTTTCGGAGCTAAGGAGTGGTTTAAATTCATCCATCTCTGGACATATATGGGTAGGGTGGTATACAACGTCACATATGGTGCAGACTGGTGATTCCCTTTGAATGGTAGGGGTCACCATCCTCTTTCCTCTATTTGCGGTTTGCTTGGCCGCGATCACCGGTTTCATAATGGGAACTTCCTTTGCAGGGGCGGTCTCGACCATTTCTTCGGTAGCTGGGGACTCCTCAGGACTGAGGGGCTTTAACCCTATGGCAGTAACATTGGTGGCTCTTGTTTCGGAAGGAGGAATGAGGTACCAAACTGGGAATTCCAACAATATGTTGGGCAATGCCAGTGTTGCCAAAAACTGCTAGGAGACGAAGCTAGCTAGTGGGTAGAGGAAAGGGGTTTGGGAGGCGGCGTATGCTAGAGAGGCTACCATGGCTGATGCCGCGGTGTTGTTACTTCTTGATTCCATGTCCTGAATAGCATCGGTACTTGATGCAGACATCATGCACACTGGGGCCCCTGTGACATCGGGTGATGCCTCAAGGATAATGGGAGGATCTCCTAGGAATGACCCTAGAACGGATGACGGTTTGAATTGGCCAGGGCCATATTCTTGGTACTATGAAAGACCATCCGAGGCTGTATCTACATAGGGTAGAATTACATCCGTGTTGGTTAGGGGACAGTTCTCGCTACATGTCAGCTAGTCTTCAGTAATGATGCGGTCCTCGTGGGGGAACATCATAATGCGGAAGATGGAGGAGGCTATGGCGGACATGGCGTAAAAATAACTCTGCCTGAGGAGTATATTTTAATCCAAGTGAGCGTCCAAGACTTCAATGTCTATGTGGACCATCTTACCGGCTAAATAGACTGGGACATTTTGGTAGAGGTTGAAGGGCATCGAGGGACAACAATCGTATGCTTGAAGTGCTATGACTAAGGGTTTTAGTTTGGGAGAACCCAGCTTCTATGACACATTGGTGAATAGTGATATTCTGGACTGACACTGGTATCTGGAAGGTGACCATAGAAGGAAGCCTATGGGTGGTTTTGTCTAAGTCAAAATCCATCAGGCGCGTATCGACAGGGTCGATAGTGCCTAATGCAGAAAGTAGCGCTTTCTGTTGTTTTGGGCATGACTGCAGTACTTCCAGAGTGGACATGATAGTGGGTGATTGAGCTAAATCATCCACGATGCTATAATTATGGGCTACTTTAGAGTAGTTAACTACTTGCCTATTAGGTCCCTTTTCCATATTTGGCAATGGTTCTATATGCATCTTTGAAATGGCCAAAGATGCAGTCAGCACACTAGTACTAGCCCGTGACGTAGTGGTGTCAGGTGGGGTGTTTTAGTTGAGATTCCGTGTTTGGAAAAACATCTCTTCCCCAGCCATGTAGATTTCATGGCTTCTTTTCTCGGAATCCTCTGGGTTTTGTTGGTGAGTGCTTACCATCCCTTGGGTTGGGAACGGTTCCTGCATCACGACAGGTTTCTGGGAAGATCCTCCTTGTCCTCGGTTACTCTGAAGCTTTTTTAGCTCAGGGAGATCGGGAGAGTGGTGAGTATAGTGCCCATACTCATCACATATTGAACAAGAATGGTTTGTTCGTAGAGGTGGCCTTTTTCCTTCCCATTGGGAATTGCAAATCCCCTGGTTTTAATTTCGGTCGTAGTTACCCCCAGCCTGGGATCATGGTGGGCGTTGTTGGTTGATGTCCCCTTGTCCATGGTTCCCTTTTGGCTTGTTTTTTGATTTTTTTCTTTACCAAGTTAGGAGGATAGTTCTCCTAGTTATACTAGTGTGGTTGGTTTTGGGAAGGCTGCACAAAGTTCACCTATGTGTTGGTTTGCATAGGGGGGTCGTGTACTGGGGACTGAGCATAAAGATGTCCTTTGTTTTCACTTGGCCATTGGAGGGGAGCTCTTTCGTCCGTCTTTCTTTCTATGTACTAGGTCCCCTCAGCTGGAGGATAGGGTCCTCCCTGGTGATACGCTTGTGCCCTATTAGTCAAATTTTTCTGAGGCATATGATGACTTTGACATCTAGGTTGAGACAGTTATGAGTAGAACTATATGCGTAACTGAGATTTTGACTACTGCTACCTAGGTAACCTTGGGTCATTGACCCAATTAGCCTGTCTGCAGAGTTCAACGTGCTTGGAAATTCTTGATAAGTTTGCAGATGTGGGGCGTTAGGTAGGATGTTGTAAATGTATCCTGACTGCGTATAAATCATTTCAAGATTTTCGGCTTTACTGATTTCATCCTCTTTGGATGTGGGGTATTGCTATGCCACATCCTTTGAAATCTCCGTCATCATAGTTTTCAAGAATAAATCTAAGAGGACTCAATTGTCGAGTTTAGCTTTACATAAACTGCGGCACCACCTCCATTCATAAAGATGGTCAGAGATATGGACAGCGGGGGTTTGTCTAAAATGAGTCAGTAACTCCATTCCCGAATCATGGTGAATGGGTAAATAAAAATATGTGAGGAACGCGGTAGCGAGGGCACTAAAGGTTCCATGTGAAGCAGGAGGTTGCTCCACCTACCACTTCGCGTCTACTCCCATAAGAGTGTGTTGAAATAGCCTCAATCGAAGAGTGTCATCAATGATACTATTTGATGAGCACCATAGGTGAAAGGTCATTACATGATTACCTGTGTCTTCCGCTTGCTTGCCTTCGAATTTTGGTATATCCGAAGGGAGCTTCGTGGGCATGGGAGGCCATGTAGGATCGTGTGCGATGGGGTCATTCGTTAGCTTGGTTAAATCGAGTAGATTCAATGAAGCTAAGGAAGGTGACTAGGAGGTTGAAGCCATTGCAACATGTGAAGAGAAGAAGTTTTGGTTAGAATGAGGGTCAGTCTATGACGTACCCTGATGTGTGTTCAGCTGGCTTCCTGAATGGAATGCACTCCTCTGCCCCTTAGGGGTCAAGGGAGGGGTGGTGTGTGGTGTGGTGTTGGGAGACTGGCTATGGTTCCCAACTATGGTTGCTCCAATAAAGGACAAACGAATGACAGTGGCAGTGTTCCATCTCTGAAAGACGAAAGACCTGGAAACCCTCCCTGTAATGGGTGGAGGTCCAAAAGACACCTAGATCGATGACGTTCCATTGGGACCGTTCGGGTGTCAAACAGGTTAGGTTTTAGAAAAATTTGAGAGGATAGAGTCTGTGACCAAAGAAAAATTATGGCCACGTACATAAAACAAAGTGAAAATAAAAACAAACTTTCCTTTTAAATTAATCTATGTGATCAATCAAGGAAAAAAGATTCTTTTTGTTTTTTTGCGCATGATACTCAAAATTCTAGAAGACCTATGCGTCCTCACACACTCAAAAGTAACTGGGCCTTGAGAATATTTCTTGTGAGTGCTGGCGCAATGTCCTGTAAGGGCTGGCGATGCCCCCAGCCAGCCGAAGAGAATCCACCAAGGTAAGGGTAGAGGGTTTGGCGCTTTCCTGCACCGTCACCTATAGGGTAAAGGATGCCCTAGTTTTTTTCCACTAAGAGACACCATCCCATGTGAGAATTTGAGTGTTGGGCTTGTTGGTAGTCAGCTAACAGTACCGAGTATCAACCAGGTCAGGTAGCCCCAATTGATACCACACGCACTACACCTAAGCCTAACCCCCTTTGAATCGGGTCTCTGTCGCACTTGGGTTTTCTTTTCTATGGGATGATAGGTGGATTTTAAGCTCCCTAAATACACAACTTCCATGTTTCAATATGAATTATGTTCAAGGCGGCTTATTGGATGCCTACCCCCTTGATCCTAACTTAAACTATAAATTATTTTGTGGCCCCCGTGGGAAGAATTTAGTGAGTTTGGTTAAGTTAGTTTTAGTCGTATTTCTTTGCTTAGTGGGTGAGTGTGTGTGAGCATAAGGTGAAAAATCTCATATTTTGAACATATGGATATCGGTGATCCTTTACAAAAATCCCCTAGTTAAACTATGTTATATTGTTCCTGGCTCAAATGGAAAACATATGCGGATAATGGGCCACTTTCAAATTTTCATAGTTAATCTATGTGACTAACTAAAGGGATATGAAAAATTGTAAATACAGATGCTTACCTAGGATTACCGAAGGGTTCAAAGGTAGCAGAGATTACTTGCTCTAATCGACAATTCAATCCTAGTCTTGCAATTCCTAATGCAAAAATTGAACTTAAGTAAACAATTTCTACACTAGAAAGAAGAAAACTAGCTATGATGCGTGGTATTGGGCCACTTACTTGGACTAGTTATCTAAGTGTGAATACCATATTTTTCAAAATATAAATTGTTTGGAATGCAATGGTTAATTTTCTCCCTACTTAAACTATGTGAATATTTTTGCAAAAACCAACTTGAAGCAAAACTAACTCTAAGCCTACAGAAGGCAACTAAGAGTAAGTTCTTACAAGCTGTGGGGTATCAACACAAGTGCTGGTAGATACATTAGGGGCTGCCAAGCACCTTACAAGAAGAAAAATGCAGAATCTTGGGAGAAAAATCTCATTTTGTAAATTGCGCGCAAAAGGCCCTAACAAGAGCACTTTCCTATGCGCAGGTCAGCATTGAACGCGCACCCTACATGTCCGTGAGGAAAAAATGCGCACAAATTCCTGCAAGTAAAAAAAATTAGGAGCTGCCCTTCTTTAGTATGTCATTCAAAGTGAATCTAGGGACTGCAAGATGGATCAGAGGACTATCAACTCCACTCTTTAGCATAGACAAAGGTCTCCTGCAAGAGATGGAACAACCACATAAACTTGTAAAACATTAGTGGAGTCGCCATTCCTATTGTGGTGGATTTGACGCATGGGTGTATGAAATCACACCATTTTAAGGGGTGTGGTCTACCCCTATAAACTATTGGTAACAAGCAGAAAGTGGTGGAGCTCAAAAGCATACAATCTAGAGGAAAATTTATGCAAATGTATGCTCAGATTAAACTAAAACTAAAGCACAAATATAAATAAGCTATTGAAGAGAGTGAAAATGATAATAATGCAAATGATGGCTCTAGGCCTCTTCTTATTAAATGTTTGATATGGAGAAGAAATTTTACCCACTTGCCAAAGGGCCCCTAGACAATGGTCCTAGGTCCCAATGCAAGGATGTTGTTTTCCAAGCTCTGCCTCCGATGTAGTCTCCCTCTCTCTCCGATGTGATGGACTAAGATTGTTGGGTGACCAACAATCGAGTCCCCTCTATCTCTAGCTCCGAGTCACACACTGATGGTATTTCTTGGGAAATTCTGGCCAACATAACAATGTGATCACCCATTTTTCATCTCTTGGTGGCTCTATATAGGGGATTTCAAATCCTCCTTCCCTCCCTTAATACATGATGGATGGTGACCCAAGGGAGAGGTATGATTCCATTGTGTGCTCCAAATATTCCTTTGTGTGCTCACATAATGTTTAAGGAGGTGTTGGTGGTTGTACTTAGGCAGCTTTATGTAAGGAGAAACTTGTCCTTTGCTTTGTGTGGTCCCGGAAAGCGACATTTTTCCACTTTCAGGAATGCGCACTTATCAAGAAAAAAGGCACGCAGAAGGTGCTCTTCTCGAAGGATAAAGTGCACAATCAACATTTAAGACTAGTTCAAATTTTATTTTCTCAAAACATAGAGATTTTAAATACTTTCTTGATTCCATAATGTCTTCCTGCCTTGTAAATCCTTTGGCCTGACATTAATTAATGTCATCTTCTGTTGTACAACTTTCTAGTGTTAAAAATGGTAATGATAAGTTAAATGTAATGAAATAGAGGTGGAGTGAAGGTGATAATATGGAAATATAAGTGAAAATGTAATGGAAGTAAATGACAATTTCAAGGCCCAACATACCCCCCAACTGAAGCTATTGCATGTCCTCATGCAATCTATTACATTAATTCTTTTTTTGATCCCTTGAGCTTTTGCTTAGCTTTGCATGATATCATTTGATAACTTCATACTTCTGCAAAGTCTTTTAGTTGAATTGCAACATCTGTGGTTCTTGTGTTTCAACCATATTTTTTTGTTGGATTCAATTTTGATATTTGAACTTTGCATAATGATAATTTGATTATTGTTGCAAAGTATATCTTTATTGCATTTAATCATGGTTGGTTCTTGTGTGACAACCATGATTGCGTTTGCATCCAATTATCTTTTAAGTACTTTTGAAAAGCCATTGTATGCTCATAATAATAATGTAATAGTTAATATGTTTTGAAAGTATGTGGACTTCTAAATGTGATATGAATGTGGCAAAATGTAAATATGAATGTATCACCCTCCCCCCCCAAACTGATGGTATTGGAAATTTTATGAAATGAGGAAAAGAAGTGTTTTTTTCCAAAAATTATCATTCCAGCTTTTCAAAGAATTCTATGGTAAAAAGTTAGAACATGACATACCTTAAATTAACCTTTGCAAATGGATGAGATGCATGTGTGGTGGCTACAAAATTCTGATCATAATCTTCTTCATGTGGTTGTACAAGTTATGGATAAAATAGTCAATTTAACTTTTTATTGCTTCTAAGAAAACTGCTGAATTTTCTACGAAATGATGTTGATTCTGTAGTTGTCCTATGATTCTGCAGCTGCCATCTAATTCTACAGTTTCCATTTGATTTTGTTTCTATCCTCTGATTCTACAGCTCTCATCTGCTTCTGTTGCTGTCATATGATTTTGTAGCTGCTATCTGATTCTGCAGCCGCAGAATGGTGTTGATTTCTTGTAGCTACATATCTTCTTCATTTGCTTCAAAATGCTGAAAATGATAGTCTTCATGTCTTCAAAACTTGTTGGCATAATTCTTGCTATGTGAATAGATGTTCTGATCTCAGAAAGAAGACATGACATTAAGGAATACAAGCCTCAAGGTGTTTTTGTAAGGATTTTAGACTCAAAGGACTATGGAATCAATAATTTCCATTGAAGCAAGGTTTATTTGTGAAATGAAAATGATAGGAGAAGGAAAATGGAAATGGAAGATGAAAATGGAAAATTGTAGTGGGCAGTAAGCATGCAAGTGAGCCTCTTGCTTTTATTTGTGGGTTAGAGTAGACAAAGAGTAATGGAAAGTGTATGTGAATAAAAATGAACAACTGACTCTTGCTGGGAAAGTAACTATGGCTTGCTTTGAATTGCTTGGTTGGATTTATAATTCAAAAGGGAGGAAGGGTAACGGTCTTGATGGATATGGATATGGACGTGTTATTATGTTTCTCTTGAAATTGTTCCTTTGAAGACCAATTCTGTGCACAATTGGTTTCCTTCAATGATCATTCAATCATCCCAAAACCTGCAAAAACTTGGCATAAAGAACATTAGTGTGTTTAAAAAGAAATGGCCAATTCCTTCCTGACGCAAAATTTGAAAGTCAATATAAAACAGATTAAGGAAAATCAAAGGTGTTATATTCAGTACAATTCATGATATCCATAACAATCCATTTTTTTTACATAACCATGGAAAATAAATCAACTCTTTGTTGCCAGATGACTTCATGCAATGTGCTCAGTAATATGATTGACATCATAAAGATTCGCTCTGTCCTGCAAGTTAAAGCTTCACAGTAACAATATTATAATTTTTAATGCCAAATATTCATAAATAATCTAAATATTCTTCGAATTGTTCTGTAAGTCACTGTCAAATTGAATCGTCATCTGTGCTGCAAAATAATGTTGTCAAAAATATTTGAAGCGGTAAAAAAAAAAAAAGTACTTGCACGAAAAATTATTTCAATCAAATTTTGCAAGTATTATTCGCCTTATAAATTGCTTCAATAGATCGATTGTATATGAAAAAAAAATATTTCTAACTTTTTATTATATATATATATATATATATATATATTTATTTATTTATTTATCTATTTTTTAAATGATGAGACAGATAGGGAATGAGACACATATGTGTCTAAAATGAAATTTATTAAATCAAATTGGAATCTTAGACCACATGCCATGTGGCGCATAGTTTGTTATTAACTTGGATTCTTCTACTTTCAACTTGCCATGTTTAAACAGTTCAAAACAAATCATTTTTTCCTCATTCAATATGCAAAAACGGAGCTTCGAAGAACCCTGAATTTCTCCCAAATGGCTACGAAATCTAGAAAATCGTTCATGAGTTACCTAATTTCCCCCATTTGAGAAAAAACATATGTTTTATATTTTCCTAATTCGTCTTGGTTTGCTCAGAAAATGCGTTTTAAAATAGGGTGTTTTTAACAGTTACACATTTCTAGCAATTTCGTTTTTCGGCAATTACTTCTGCAACAAACTAAAATTGTTATGGTTTGATTTTTTTTTTATTTGTAGGTTTTGATGTGTAATGGCTTGTCTCTCATAGAGAATTTCATTTTGATCACCCTCATTCCAATTACCCGCAATGCAAACTGCAATCTTCTTTTCGTCAACAGTTTCTTCATCTGATACACTTTCATTGTCTATCTCTGCAATTGAATCTGCATTCTTGTCTTCATAAAAAATTTACAATATTCTCTTCATCAACAGTTTCTTCATCCGATACACCCTCAATTTCTTTCTCTGCAACTTTTAAAATCGATTTCTAATAACTGCTATTTGAGGAAAACAAAATATGGAAAAGAGAAGGTTCATTTTTTTTATTGCAGTGTATTGGTCTTTGCGTGGATTGTAGGCCTGCACATATGCATAAGGCTGAGCCAAAGGCTGGCCTCATGCATATGAGTGGGCCCCGTTTCCATGGGCCATTCGTTGTTTTGAATTTTTTTTATTTGTTTTCATATAAAAAATGTTTTAGTTTTTTTCTTTTTAATTACATATATTACATTTTTTTTTTAAATATATATATATATATATAGAAGAGAGGAATAACCTGTTACTGAGTTTTTGTAATTTGCACAATATATATATATATATATATATATATATATATATATATATATATATATATATATATATATATATATATATATATATATATATATATACAAATTTAATTCAATAAGTCAGAAAAAGATTGAAAAGGTGCAAAACATTAAAATTTGCAAAACCGATCAAAAAAAAGATCATGACTCAAACGACGATTTTCAATAGAATTGTAGTTCAATTTCTAGTAAAAATTTTAACGAATTTTTGAATTTTAAATTATAAATTAACTGATCTAATTTTCTGATCTTCTAGGTCGCAACGAGGCATGGGAAGAGAGCATACTAGTCATTGTCGTAAAATAAATTCATATTTTCACACACAAATTTTATTTTTGATGGTGATAAAAAAAAAGAAAGTGATTATTACCATGTCACTAAAATTTATTCAAAATGAATTAATCAACATTCATTATAATTATTTTTTTCGAAAACAAAATTAAAAATTCTAAAATTCTAGCCAAGCTTGGTTTTCTTTTTATTTTTCCTATCTATCTAAAACTTTTTTATTTTTTATTTTTAAGTGTATGAATGCTTCCAATGAAGCCAGTTACGGATTAGAATCTTTGAAATACTCATATCCAAACTTGAAAAATGTACCTGATTGTTTGTAAGGATATGCGAAATCGACTTGATCTTTAGATTTAATGCAAGGATCTCTTGAAGAATTGATGAATGTTGTGGTGCAATCGCTTTTTGATACCATTCCTCAATGTAGTCTCTGGGTTTTATTCTAGAACCTTTGTCCATAAATGGTTAGTAAAAAACAAAAACAAAAAAATACACTCTAGACTGAAAGCTAGTTCCTATGCACACTTCCCTGGCAATGGTGCCAAAATGTTGGAGCAAAATAATTGTCTGTCATTTAATTTGTCAACTTGGGGGTTCCGTAAACTTGTGAAGCATGTGTGCACCATATGTGCTAGAAATTGTCTTTCATTTTAGATCAATCTAACTACAAATTCATTTAATCTATGAAATCAAATAATGAAAATGAAATTCAACTAACCTATGAAATCAAGTAATGAAAATAAAGAAAAATTCAAAATAAAATATGGTGTGCACAATCACACTTGCAGGAATTGAAATTTTAATCTAAGAAAGCATATCAAAGCATGTAAAGAAAAAAAACTAAGGTATGTTCAATCACTTCAGCATCCAATATGATAGAATCACCCTCTTGAGATGATGTACAAGCAACCAATTATACTTTAGTCTTTAAATCTAGGAAAGCAATTAAAGCATGCAAAGAGAAAACTCAATAATTGCATAAGTTAGGTATTCAAGTATTCAATTTAGAAATATGATAAACATTAGGGGAAATTTGAAGTCTAAAATGGGCCTCCTAAGGAAATTATGAAATAATAGTGGAAATAATAAAATAATATTAGATTACATCATCAAATTTTAGAGGGAGCAAACAATAAAATAATAAAACTATTTTTTCAACTCGTATTTTAAACTTATCTCCCTAATTGTTTACTCAAATTTCGAGCAGAAACACTCGTTTGATTAAAAATTTAATTTCTCATTCAAAGAGTTTCCATGTTGCATACTTTCGATGGACCCTCCTACATGACAAATGAGAAATACATGAAAAGCGCGATTACAATCACGTTTTTTCATGTATTTCTCATTTTTCATGTAGGAGGGTCCATCAAAAGTATGCAACATGAGTACTCCTTGGATGAGAAATTAATTTTTGCATCCAACGAGTACTTCCGCTTGAAATTTGAGTAAAAAATTAGGGATATAAGTTGAAAATATGAGTTGAAAAAGTAGTTTTATTATCTTATTATTTTTTATTCTTTTAAATTTTTTACTCCAAAAATGGTGAATCATCCCCATGGTTGACATCATCATATTGAATCCTATTGGTTCTTATAAATTTTATTTTGGTTTTACATTTTTCTTAGGAGTCCCATTTTAGACCTCAAAATTCCCCTAATGATCACCTTCTTGAAAATATTTTTAAGAACACCCAATTATACAAATGAATGAGGATCTAAAAAACAATGTAAAAGCATGTAAAATTAAGGCTCAATGATTGTATAGGTTGAACATTCAATCACCCAATTGGGAACACCTTCTTATCTTGATCTTTTAGGAACATTCAATTATACAATGAATTGATAGTTTGATCTAAGAAAGTAAATAACAAAACATGAAAGGAAACTAAATAATTGTGAGCTCTATTACCTCAAACTTAATCCAATTGAAAAATAGATAAATCTATCTTTTTGAAATGTTTTTAGAAAAGCAAATATTACACAGTCATTCTAAAACTAATGCTAAGAAAGAAAATAAACTTTAATCTATAAAAGAAAGTAAATCTCACACATTTTAGGTAGCTAATCATAAATTATGAGAGATGGTAAATCGAGATGCTCCATATGTAAGAAAAACCAAGTCAAAATGAAGGAACATTCATGAGTAAGGTGCCACAATCTAATTTTGTACTCATATCTTGAGCATAACTCCAATTTTACACATGATTTGATAGGAGAAATCTTACCCTATTTAGACAAAAGATGAGAAGCTATCTCATTAATGAGAGTCCATGAATCTCTCCCTATATCTCTAGAGTTACAATCCAAATAGGAAGTGATAAGGCACATTTCTTCTTAGAGTTACAATACAAATACGAAATGAGACACATATTCTTATGATCCCATGATCTTCTCCATCCAAATTCGAATTTGGCCTTATGAGGCAACATTAGAGTCTTTTGGAAGCTTCTTTTTGACCTACACATGGCAACAAACTCATTCCACTTGTTAGGTATTAGTATGTGCATATTATTTTCTAATTGTTAACCATAAATTCACTTAAAAATACTAGGAATTAATAAAGTTTGGAAAAACATAATGTAACCCAATAGTGGTGATGGTAAGGTCAATGTAATGAAATGGAGGTGGAGTGAAGGTGATAATATGGAAATATAAGTGAAAATGTAATCGAAGTAAATGACAATTTCAAGGCCCAACACCATCCAAACAAGGAAATTCATCATAATATGCATTGATTATTTGACAAAGTGGTTTGAGACAAAGGCTATTAGGGAAGCAACAGAAGAAAAAGTGGTTGAATTCTTGAGGGAAAATGTGTTCTACAAATTTTGATATCAAAGGGAGATATTCATTGATCAAGGAACTCAGTTCACATCACATTTGATTGAGAATATCCTAAGGCAACATAATACTAAGCACATAACATCTTCTTCCTATCACCCTCAAGAAAATGGGAAAGTAGAGGTTAATAATAGAGCTCTAGAAAGCATCCTCACCAAGGTAGTGAGAAACAACAGGAAATATTGGGAAGATATATTAGTGGAGGCAACTTGGGCATATAATACCACGTGGAAGACAACTATTTGGATCACTCCATATGATCTGGTTTATCGAAAGAAAGCTTTTATTTCTATTGAATTTGAATATAACACTCTCAAAATGGCAACCCAATTGGATTTAGATATCACAAAGGCACATAAAGAAAGGTTGATTCACCTAAATGTCTTATATGGATTCACAATGCATGCCCTCCTCCACACTGAAGTCATAAAAATGTAGAGGAAGGTTTGGCATGATAGGCACATCATGGAGAAAGTATTCCAGGAAGGGGATTGGGCTTTTCTATGTGACTCAAGGTTCAAGGAAATAAAGGGAAGTTTATGAAAATATGGTTAGGCCCATACCTGATATAGAAATTCCATGGCAATGGGGCTGCTCAGATCATAACCATTGAGGATGAGGGGATCCATTTTCTTATCAATGGTTATAGGCTAAAAGTATACAATAAGACCATGTATAAGAAAAATTTCATCAATACAATAAGAAGGGAAGTAAATTTAATTGGGAGCCTCATATGTTCCAGTCCAAAACCATCCTAGAAAAAAAATAAAAAAATAAATAAAGAGTCCTGGGTGAAAACCTCCATGAGGCATCCAAGGCCAACTCCAGGATTGAAAACCTCTCTAAGGAAGTCCTAGAGAAAAAAAAGGAAAAGAAAAATAAAATATTCGTGAGTGAAAACCTAATTGAGGTGCCTAGGGTAGGCTGATGGGTTTAAAACCTCTTCTAAGGCAGCCTGCTGGTCTTGAAAAAATAAAAAAAAAATAACAAAGACAAGAAGGTGATATGAAACCATGAATGCTCACCTTTCTTTTTTGTGTTTTGCAGGGTTATGAATAGTGGCATGTCATAGTCATAAAGCAAGGGAATTATCCCATTTATCTTCACCCCTCAATCCATCCACTCTCTCTCTCCAGTACCACAACTTACCTCTTCATCCCTCTACACCATCCTAGGAGACCAAAAAAAAAAAAAAATTTCACCCTCTCTGTGGTGCTATATGAAGTTCCTTAGGTGGTATAGGAAGTTACAGTGAGCTACAGGAGGGTGGATCGAGGACAAAGAGAAGCCACCGACAGCCCTGTTGTGTCAAAAATTCATTTAGGAGAGTCTTTCTGCCATTTCCAACCACCCTCTAATCACTCCTCCATATTAACCACATATATTTTCCAATCAAACCCTACACATTGACACATTTGTAAAATATTTATTTTGAAAAAAGAACAGAGTTCCTCCACCCGATTTTTCCAAGGTTGCACCACTTCCGCATCATGCTAGCATCATCCTTCCATTACCCTAAGACTTCTACACACTCTCCCTCATCACCCTATTGGTATGTCGAAATGCTCTATTTTTACCCCCTTCCTATTATAAAACCATAATCATTAACCTCTGTTTTATCTCCATAAACCTCGTCATTGCTGCACTAGTCCAAGATTATTGTTTATTCCTACACAAAATTCATATTTCTTGTTTAAGGTTTATTTGGTGCTTAATTAATCATTCTAAATAGATTTCGTGCCTTTAAATATTTCTTGTAGCTTACATTTTCTTTCATAAAATGATAAGCTAAAGTATTAATCATTATATTAGCTTGATCTAGTGCAGGTAGATTCCTGCACTGCCGACAACTATCTGTTTCATGATCTCCAAAACAGTTCGATCACTTCACGTGGGCATCTTGGTCCACGATGTCTAGTTCAGTTGTGGTCATCCCAATTTGAACTCAAGCGAAGGGTAGCTAGGATGTGGTCGAGGATAAGGTCTACGGTCAACGATTAGTTCACATCCTATTATAGCTGCTGGCTTAATTTTGTAATTTTGTTTGTTATTCCGTTCAGCCAAAAGGCTCAAATTGGAGTGACTTTGTAATTTTTTATTATGGCCATAGGCTGAAGGGATGTATAAAGTATAGCTCTTAGATAGAAATTATTTAGCGATAAAAAGTGTAACTGTAATTTTGGTTGATTTGTAATCTCGTTGTTGCCCTTGTTCTAGGCTGGACTTGAACTAAAAAATGTATATTTGCTTATCGGAGTTAATACAAGGAACCGTGCCATGATTTTCTCACTCTGCATTTAATCTTTCATTGATGCGTTGCTAAAGTGCTAAAGAGTTGTGTTTCCTAAAACAGGAAATGAGCTGGTTGGCTAGGGCCCAACCAACCCAGCTCATTTAGCCTCATGCTTTCATTATCATAAAAGCGCGAGTTAACTTTGTTTATTTGCAGAGCATGGTTTAAGTCATAATTTCATTCTTGCTTAAGAATTATGATTTATTTCATTAAATAGTCAAAGTGTGAATGAATCTATTGTGTGGAAGAAAGATTGAATTAATTTATTTCCTGCAATTTATTTCCTGGTTTTCTTTCTCTTGGATCATATAGATAGATTTTCCATGCACCAGTGCATGTAGGATCCTGCACTTTATTTTTCTAGTTTATTTACAGTAAGTGTTTTATTATTTTTCCCTCATATGATTTAATCTATCTTTGCAAGCAAGAGTTTACCATCAGAAGGAAGCATTTCTAATATTAAAATCCAAACTATTGAGAATAAAAATGACTTCGTGAAATGGAAAATAACATTTTTGCAATATCTTAATTCATATCTGCATCTCATGTTTTAAGGAGAACGATTAAAATTAATCCAGAACATTACAGTGAACCTTTCTTTGAGTTAGATTTGGTCGCATGCAAAATCCCTTTGACTAAAGAAGATCTGCTTTAATTTTTGAATATTGTTTTCATCGTAAAAGTTTATTCCTATTGCAAGGTCAGCTGATTGAAGCATTCTTTTTCATGTGTAATTTATTTCATAATTATTCCCACATTTGCAATTATTTTTATAGTTAACGCGCCCTTTTGTTTTTCGAAAGTAAATTAGAAAACTTGGTGTAGGAAGCTCTATTCTGGTACATGAACCAGTGTCTTATTACAGGAATAGAGTGCTCCAAGCCTTGAGGCTTAGAGCCCCTACATGAAGACATAAGTCTTTAGTACAAGTGTAAAATATACTTCTCACATAAGTTCTTATTGGGTGTGGAGCCTGATTATCTTGTTTATTTTGTATCACAGCGTTGGACCCTTGTACCTTAATGGGGCGGCAAAGCTACCTGTAATTAAATGCTACAGTGCCCCCGAAGCTAAAGCAGATGTAAAATTGCCTTGTAAAAGTATAGTAATTTCTAGCCAATCTGGGTCGTTCATTAGGCAGATGATCTGACGGTAGAATTTATGTTTAGTTTAGAGTTTTTTTTTTCCCTAGAAGGCAACCCCTCTCTTGTATGAGGGTATTGTATTGTGGATTTGTTTTATATGTGTATTGTCTGAGCAAGAAACAGATAGGGAGAGTGTGAGAGAGAAAAGAGCATATTACAATGGATCTGTTGTAGGTTGTGTCTCTTCATTTTGCTGGATAATAAAAAGGAAGGACTGGTTATTTGGGGTGGACGTAGCCCAAACTGGGTGAACCACATATATCTGTGTCTCTCTAGTTTTATGTGTTTTTTGTGCTTGTGTTTTCCGCATATTTTATGTGTTGCATTGCTCTATAATATATAATTTTTTAACAACTGGTATCGGATCCGAAGGTCTATTTAGCTGATAAAATCACAGGAAAGAAAGCTTCCTGGTTCGAGTGGGAACAATGGTGGAAGATGGTAAGTTTAGGGTTGAGAAATTTAACATCCAAAACTTCCCGCTGTGGAAGATACAGATGGAAGATTATTTGTATCAGAAATATCTATACCTACCATTGAGTAGAAAAACAAATAAGCCAACGACTATGACATACATAGAATGGGAGGTTCTCAATAGAAAGGCACTCGGAACAGTACGGCTATGCCTTGTGGCGTCAGTAGCCTTCAATATTTCGAAGGAAACAACAACAGAGGGTTTGATTAAGGCATTGGAAAAACTATATGAAAAGCCCTCAACCTCAAACAAGGTATTTCCTGTGAAACATTTATTTAATATGAAGATGTCAAAAGGTGGATCTGTTGCAAACCATTTCAATGATTTTAATACAGTTACTAGTCAGTTAAGTTCTGTAGGGGTAAAATTTTATGATGATGTTAGGGCTCTGTTATTTTTGTGCTCATCGCCAAAAAGTTGGAATGGTTTCGTTATGGCCATTAGTAACTCTATCTCTGGATCTAGTACTTTAAAGTTTGATGATGTTGTCGGTGCTATCCTTAGCGAGGAAATGCAACAGAAAAGCTCTGGTGAGACATCGGGTAATTCTTTGAGTGAAGAGTCTAGGGGAAGAAAAATGGAAAGAGGAAAGAGCTCAAGATATTACAATAAATCAAGAAAAGGCAGATCCAAATCTAGATCGGGGATAGTGTGCTGGAAATGCGGAAAGAAAGGACACCTGAAGAAAAACTGTAGATCTCAGAATGGAATAGAAGGAGATGCACAACAAGAAAACACTCATGAACTAAATGTGATGGTGATGTGTTACAAGATGCTTTAATTCTTTCTTTTGAAAATGTTATTGATTCCTAGGTGGTAGATTCAGGGGCCTCATTCCATGCCACACTTGATAAGAAATATTTTCATGACTATGTTCAAGGAGATTTTGGACAAGTTCGTTTGGGTGATGATAAACCCTGTAAAATTGTTGGAATGGGTAAAGTTCTTCTAAAACAACATAATGGAAACCAATGGCTATTAAACGAGGTAAGGCATGTTCCAGATCTAAAGAAAAATCTGATTTCAATAGGGCAGTTAAGCGGTGAAGGTTGTGTGACAACTTTCATAGATAAAACTTGGAAGGTCACCAAAGGAGCCCTGGTAATAGAAAAAGGTGAAAAGGTTGGTACATTGTATTTATGCAATGGTATTTCTAACTATGTTAATGTTTTAACTTCCAAAGGAGCAGATGTAGCATTATGCCATCATAGGCTCGGACACATGAGTGAGAAGGGGATGAATATTCTTCACTCAAGAAATTTGTTGTCGGGTTTGAAGAATGTTGATTTAGATTTCTGTGGGAATTGCATTTATGGAAAATAGAAGAGAGTCAGATTTCTCAGAGTTGGGAAATAAAATAAGAGCGAAAAATTAGAGCTTGTGCATAGATATGTATGGGGAACTGCTCAGGTATCATCTCTTGGTGGCTCTCATTATTATGTTACTTATATTGATGATGCAACTAGAAAAACTTGGATTTATTATATTTAGAATAAATCTGATGTATTTGATACTTTCAAGAAATGGAAAGATTTGGTTGAGATTGAGACAGGAAACAAGTTGAAGTGTCTCAGATCAGACAATGGAGGTGAATATTGCAGCAAAGAGTTTGATAGGTACTGTTCAAATTATGGAATTCGTAGAGAGAAGACAGTTCCAAGAACACCACAAGAAAATGGTGTGTCAGAAAGGATGAACAAAATTATCATGAAGAGTGCAAGGTGCATGAGATTGCATACAGGATTGCCTTTACAGTTGTGGGTAGATGCTGTAGATACTGATGTTTATCTAATAAAAAAAGGGACTTCAAGCTCCTTGGATGGTGGTATTCCAGAAGAAGCATGGACAGGTAAAAAGGTAAAATACTCCTTTTTAAAGCCTTTTGGTTGTGAGGACTTTGTCCATATTAATAAAGAAAATAGAACAAATCTTGAGGCAAAATCAAAGAAATGTACCTTTATTGGATATGGTGTTAATGATTTTGGTTATCACTTATATGATTATGAAAATCACAAAATCATTAGGAGAAGAGATGTAATACTCATTGAAAAGGTCTTGTATAAGAATTAGTTGCAGGAAAAGGAGTAGGAAAAAGAAAAAAAAGAATACACAGTTCTTGATGAGATCACAGAAAAAGTAAGGGTGCCTGAAAATAATAATAATCAACAACCACAACAACAAGAGGCACCTCAAACACCTGAAAGTGGTGTCAGAAGATCTACCAGGGTAAGTAGACCCCCTAAATGATACTCTCCTTCATTATAGTATTTATTGTTGATTAATTCTGGTGAACCGAAATGTTAGGAAGAATCAATGCAGGTTGAAACCAGGAATAAGTCAGAGCTAGCCATGAAAGAAGAGATGGAATCCTTAATGCATAACTAGACTTGGGACTTAGTCAGGTTGCCTACAGGTAAAACAACATTGTAGAATAAATGGGTTTATAGGTTGAATGAAGAAGATGGAGGAAAATAGAGGTACAAAGCTAGACTTGTGATGAAGGGGTTTGCACAAAAGAAACATATTGATTTTGATGAAACACTTTCTCCTGTTGTTAAGATGACTTCAATCAAAACTATTTTAAGTCTTGTAGGAGCAGAAGATTTACATCTTGAACAGTTAGATGTAAAGAAAACATTTCTCCATGGAGATTCGGAGGAAGAGATCTATATGCAGCAACCAGAAGGATATTAGGTCAAAGGGAAAGAAAAATTAGTGTGCAAGTTAAAGAAGAGCTTTTGTGGCTTAAAACAGGCTCCAAGGTAGTGGTATATAAAGTTTCATAGCTTTATATCTGAACAAGGTTATATTAGATATCACTTTTATCATTGTGTTTACCTGAAAAAGAAAAATGATGGCATCTATATTATATTGTTATTGTATGTAGATGACATGCTTGTTGCAGGGTCTAACATGCAGGAAATAAATGTGCTTAAAAGAAAATTGGAAAATTCATTTGCAATGAAGGATTTGGGAGCTGCAAAACAAATCCTTGGTATGAGAATAACTAGAGACTGGAAAAATCGAAAATTAACATTGTCCCAGAATGAGTACATACAAAAGTTGTTGAAAAGATTTAATATGCAAAATGCAAAACCAGTTATTACACCTTTTCCTAGGCATTTCAAACTTAGTAAGGAGATGTGCCCCAAGACCCAAGATGAAATGGATTATATGTCTAAGGTTCCATATGCATCAATAGTTGGAAGCTTAATGTATGGAATGGTTTGCACAAGGCATGATCTTGCACATGCAGTGGGAGTTGTAACCAAGTACATGAACAATCCAAGAAAAGAACATTGGATGACAGTGAAATGGATCCTTCAATAATTGACAGGTACCACAAATCAAGCATTATGCTTTCGTGGTTCAAACATTTCTCTATAGGGATATGTTGATGCAAATATGGCAGGTGACAGAGATAACAAAAGGAGAACTACAGGGTATGTATTTACTGTAGGTGGAATAGTTGTTAGTTAGGTTTCAAAAATTCAAAGTGTTGTTGCACTTTCAACAATAGAAGCAAATTATATTGCTACTACAGAGGCTAGTAAGGAAATGATTTGGCTACAAATGTTTATGGATGAATTGGGTAAGAAGCATGATATGGGCACGTTATACAGTGATAGCCAAAATTCATCTTGAAAAGAACTCAACATTTCATTCCAAGACTAAACACATACAACTCAAGTTCCATTTCATATGGTCAGTGTTGGAATATGGACAGTTGAAGCTGGAAAAGATACACACTAGCTATAATCCTGCAGATATGCTAACAAAAGTTGTAACCAGGGAGAAACTAATATTATGCTCAATTTCAATTGGTCTTCAAGTATGACGATGAAGATGAGAAACAACTTGGTCCAAAGTGGAGTAATTTTCCAACAAATGAAGCAATGGTGGAGTTACTATAATTATTCTCCAAGTGGGAGATTGTTGGGTGTGGAGCCTGATTATCTTGTTTATTTTGTATGACATCATTGGACCCTCGTACCTTAATGGGGCGACAACGCCGCCCATAATCAAATTCTACCTGGGGGGTCTAGGGAGGCCGTTAGTAATTTCTAGTCAATCTGGGCCATTCATTAGGCGGATGATATGACGATAGAAGTTATGTTTAGTTTAAGGTTTTTTTTTAACCTAGAACGAAACCCCTCTCTTGTATGAGGGTATTGTATTGCAGTTGTGTATTGTATCTGTATTCTCAAAGCAAGAAACAGATAGGGAGACTATGAGAGATAACATCGGATATTACAGTGGATTTGTTGTAGGTTGTGTCTCTTCATTTTGTTGGATAATAGAAAGGACGGATTGGCTGTTTTGGGTGGACATAACCAAAACTGGGTGAACCACGTATATCTGTGTCTCTTTGGTTTTAAGTTTTTTGTGAGCTTGTGTTTTCTGCATATTTTATGTGTTGCATTTCTCTATAATATATATATTTTAACACTTCTGTGCATGTACTAGTGCAAGAAGATTGCAGGAGTACAGGAACGACCACTTAGCATGAGAAGGAAAATCATTTAGAAGGTAGATATTTTCAAGGGCCTACTTGATAAACTGCCACCACCTATACTGAGGATAAACATAGAATTCTACTTCAGCATTTAAGATTATATACAGTAGTGTGAAAGTTCCTTTATTTTATTTATTTGCAAATGCATTCTTTTACATTCCAGCACTAGAATTTCTTTGGTGTCAATTGTGTTTGAGATTTTTTTCCATTTGATTATGCAATATTTCAATTGAGAAGTAGAAATAGAAATAGGAAAATTCCATACCACTTATGGCATTACCTGTGCTTCGTCTCTAGGTTTAAAAAACCCCAGGGTTGACAATCAAGTGTTGAAGGAGTTTGCTTAAGTGCAATTCATGCACCCAAAATTTTGGCATCGTTTTCGGGGACACAATTTGAATTGGTAAGAATTTTTTGTTTTTTGCAATAGCAGTAAGTCTGCTATTATTTTTTCTACAGTGTGCTTTTATTGATTAAAGGAATTTTTAGGTGTCGAGTTACTTTTTCATTACAACATTGTATTGAATTCTTGTTTTGTCAGTTTTTGAAATGAATGCCTAAAATAGGTAGGGGTCCGAAGCCCACTAAGGGCCGAGGAAATACTGGTAAATCTGGAAACAATTCTCATATTGGGCCTTCTTTTGCAGGTAAGAAATCCAAACAAACCCAGACTCATCGCGCAGGAACTATCGACTTGGATTCTGGCAACAATAGTCCAGGAGTGGCACAGCCCCCGAAGGGGAAGAAGGAGACTATTAGAATCCATAGTCAACCTTCCCAGTCTGTTCAGAGTAGTTTGATTGGAGGAACAACAATGGCAGATCATGAGGACCACACTGAGGGATCTGGAGAAAATCAGGTAAATGGGGAACAATCCACTTTTGGATTCCTAATTGTGGATCTATATGTACTATACAAATGAAGAACATAGCACCATAAGCTCTTCCTCATTTCTATGGTAAGTTACATGAAGACCCAGACGCTTTGCTATTTTATTTTGACATTTTGTGTAGGAGCTATGATTATTCATCTAATGCTTAGAAATTAAAGTTGTTTCCCGCAACTCTTAAGGATGCAGCATTACGCTCGTTCATGGGACTAGGGGGGAACACTATAGCCTTTTGGGAACAAATGAAGAGAGTTTTCTTGTCGAAATACCAGGAATATTGTAAAACTAAAGATATTAAAGATGAAATATTTACTATTGTGCAAAATGATGATGAGACCCTAGAGAACTACTTAGAGAGATTCTTGTACATCCTTCAAAGGTTAAAGCACAAATTTGATCTAAGTACCATTAGAACCTTGTTCTTACGTGGGCTTACTAATGTTGCTAGGAATAATTTGAATTTTTTAGGACAAGAGGATATTGCACAGAAATATTTTGATCAAATATGTGACTTGTGCAGGAAATTCTCCAAAAACCAATATAGATCCGGTAAAGGAATCCGAAACAGAAATAAGAAAACCAAACCTACTGATGCTATGATTGTTGGATTGGAGAACAAAATGGACAATATTAAAATTGAAATAATGAATATTATTAGCAAACAAATATACACTTTGAAACTTCAGCAAAAACTTGTAGAAGAACAAGAGTCATTGTCTATTTTCTGTCCAAAATGTAGGAAAAAGCATCTTTTAAGAGAATGTCCTCTTGATATTAAAGGAACTAATAAATGTGCATTTTGTGTAGAGAACCATGCCATGAAAAAATGTCTCTCCATACCTGGGCTGAAATTTGTATTTGAAGGAGGGAAACCTGAAGCCGAATCATTGCATGTTATGGTAGCACGAAGGAATTGGCCTCAGGTAAGTGTAGGTCTGGCTCCTGAACTTCCACCACATTTCTTTGGTTATAATGCACATCCATATTCCTATCCTAACACTAGTCACTCTCAACATTGGCAGCATGGTAACCAATATCATTATGGACAACCCTCCCAATCTTGGAAACAAGGATGGAGAGGGCCAAAATATTCACACCATTCCTATCCTGAACATATTAAGTCATATCCACCTACGTATGCACCTTACACAATTCCACAACCATAATTACCTCAGCTAAGTCAGCCAATGCCACCATTTCCTTTACCTCCACCATTTCTACCTCCTCAACTACCTGCCCAACCCATAAAAAACCCCAATAATAAAGAGGTACAAATGATCCATTATATGAACCCGCTTTTTCCATCCCAATACCAGTCTATGCCAGTTGGAGTCAATGATCTTCAATTGAGATCGGGGAAGATAGTAACCTCAGAAAAGAAAAAGTAGCCCATGGTGATTATTGAAGAGAAAGGTGAGGAGGAAACTCCTGACCATTCTACAAACTTTTTTCACCATTCAACCTATACCCGTACCTTCAGAACCTTTTCCATCTTCTTCCAATTGGCCTCCCTACCCAGAGAGGCTAGCTATGGAGAGGAATGACCCCATTCTAGAATCTAGCTTGGCTTCTGAGCTTAGGAACCTTTTCATAAAGGTAACTTTGCTCCAATCTATCAAAGAGATCCCCATATGTACAAAAATAATTAGGGAACTCTGCCTCAAGAAGCCAGAAGGAGAATATTGGAACCTCAAACCATTCAATTTGTTAGTAGAGCAACAGAGTTAGTGACGGGGTGTATGCACATGGAGAAATATACGGACCCCGGAAACCCTGTTGCCTCTATTCAGATAGGTGATGTCCTTCTCTCTAATGTATTTATATACCTGGGGCCAACCATTAACGTTATGACCAAGAAAATCATGGATTAACTTGGATTGATCCATATTCGTCCTACTCCCACTGTGCTTTAATTGGAAGATAGATATAAAATCAAGCCAGAAGAGGTATTGGATGATGTGGTTGTTTTATTAGATTCTTGGTAATATCTGACATACTTCATTGTGCTTCAGCCAAATAATCCTGTGGGAGGACATCCCTTGATCTTGGGACTACCATGGCTTGGTATGGTTGATTCTTATATTGGATGTCGTTCTAGTGACATGTATATTTCCCATGGAGATTCTAGGAAAAGGGTCACCTTATATTCACTCACTAGATCCATTCGAGAGCTTTGAGACACTTTGCGATTAGAATATAGTAGTGATGAGGAGACACAATATTTTTCCATGATACATCAATATGCTGAGTCCTCACAAGAGGGTGAGATTCAAGACTTCCTAAACAATCTAGACACCATGTCCAATTTTGAGTCATTGAGTCAGATTTTTAGTCTAGATTTTCAGGAAAGTCACGACTCTATACCTCTCTCACCACCATCTTTAGCAACACCTCTATGTAATCTTGAGCCTGATACCACTCTTGTTGAGATTAGTCCGAGAAAATCCTTTCATATCAGTTCAGACTTAGATTCATCCCAACAAGAACATCTTGTGAATTTGTTGTGAAACCATCTTGATGCCTTTGTATGGGGCTACAAAGATATGAAAGGAATCACTCTTGAAACTTGTACCCACCATATCTATATTCAAGATGTAGCCTGACCGGTTCGATAACCCCAAAGGCGTATGAACCCAACCCTAAGAGATGTTGTAAAGGAAGAATTGCAAAAACTCTTGAATGTTGATTTTATCTATCCTATTTTTTACAGCTAGTGGGTCTCTCCATTGGTATTAGTCCCGAAACAATATGGGAGATGGTGCATTTGCATTGACTGCAAATAATTGAATAAATCCACTCTTAAGGATTAATTCCCCCTTCCTTTCATCAATCAGGTACTCGATACCCTTGTTGGTAAGAAGTAATTTTCTTTTCTAGATGGCTTTAGTGGTTATTACCAAATACAGATTGCACCCGAGGATCAAGATAAAACCACTTTTACATGCCCATGGGGTACATTTTATTACCGAGTTCTTCCCTTCGTGCTATGTAATGCCCTAGCTACTTTTCAAAGGGAAGTATTGGCCATTTTTGTTGACCTTGAGTGTGTGGAAATCTATATGGATGGATTTTTTGTGTTTGGTGATTCATTCTAGGAATATCTCAAAAATCTAGAAAAAGCGCTTCTTCATTGCCAAGAAGCTCACCTTGCCTTGAGTGATAAAAATTGTAGATTAATGTGCAAGGTAGGAGTGGTTCTTGGCCATCTTATTTTCTACAAAGGTATCCAGGTTGACCCTGCAAAGATAGAAATTATTTGAGTCTTATTGTACCCAAAAATAAAAAGGAAGTGAGAGGTTTTCTAGGAAATGCGGCCTACTATAGGAGATTCATTGAGAATTTCTCTAGGATATGTACCCCCCCTTTTCTGACTTTTGGCTAAGTATAGTGAGTTTTCTTGGTCCACAGGTTGCCAATAGTCCTTTGAGACATTGAAGGAGAAACTAGTTCAGGCACCAGTTTTGAGAGGAAAAAAATGGTCCCTGCCATTTCATATTTCCTATAATACCTCAGATACTGCTATTGGCATAAATTTAGGACAGGAAGAAGACAAACAATCCTATTTTACATACTTCAATAGTAACAACTTGTCACCCGCTTAAATTAAACTACACAGTTACTGAGAAAGAGTTTTTAGCGATAATTTTTGATATTAATAAATTCAGACACTACATTACAAGGTATGAAGTTTTTGTGCATACTGATCATTCCGCAATAAAATATTTTATGAATAAACCATTAAATAGTAGTAGAGTGAAAATGTGGTTATTATTGTTGCAGGAATTTAACATTACTACTGTTGATAGACCAAGAAAATCTAATGTGGTGGCAGATTTTCTTTCAAGAGTAAATAATCCTGGTGAAGAAATTCGTGTTGATGATGATTTTCCTAACGAACATATTTTTGCTGTGTCGATAGAATCCCTATGGTCACTAACATAGCTAACTATGTAGTCACTTGAAAAAAACCACCTCAATTATCCGCTTGTGAAAAGTGGAGTATTATACATAAAAGTGTTGCATATTCTTGGGTTCAAGGAGACCTCTTTTACAACTAGACCAGATCTTATTATCTGTTAATGTGTAAGAGAGGAAGAAGTATTTGATATCTTAAAATCTGCCCATGATGAATTGAGGAGGTCACTTCTCTAATAAGCGGGCCGCATACAAAGTATTACGAGCTGGCCATTTTTGGCCCTCTTTATTTAAGGATGCCAAAAAATATGTCAAGCGATGTGATAGTTTTCAATGAGTGGGCCAACCTAATAAAACCAATTTAATTCCTTTATGTCCTCAAGTTATGATTGAGCCTTTTGAAAAATGGGCCATTTATTTTTTAGGACCAATAAATCCAACATCATCAAATAAAAAACATATTTTGGATTGTATAGATTTCGTTACAAAATGGGTAGAAGCTAAAGTTGTTTCGTTCGCTACTGAAAAAGTTATTGTTGTTTTTCTCTTTACTGAAATGTTTACTAGATTTGGTATGCATAGAGAGATTGTTTCTGACAATGTCCACATTTTATTTCTAATCTGGTATAGGGAGTGATGGAGCAGTACAAAATCCGGCACAACAAATCTACATCGTTTCACCCGCAAGCGAGTGGTCAGGTGGAGTCCACAAACAAGGTGATTGAGTCCATCCTTACGAAGATAGTAAATATCCATAGAAAGGATTGGGCTAAAAAATTGCCAGAAGCCTTCTGGGCATATTGAACCACTTGGAGGAAAAACACAGGACACAAACCATATGAGCTGGTGTACGGGAAACAAGTCCTTGCCGATAAGGTTCCAGATCAAAACTTTCATAACTGCAATCCAATTAGGGCCAGATATCTTTGAAGCACAACATCAACATCTTATACAATTGAATTATTTAGATGAATTTCGAAGGGATGTTGTTCAGCAGAACATATTGGTTCAATAACAACGCAAAAAGTGGCATGATAAGTCCATCTGAAAGAATTAGTTCCAACCAAGTGATTAGGTACTCCTTTATGATTATAGATTTAAATATTTTAAAGTGAAATTCCATACACGCTGGATGGGACCTCATGAGGTATTCAAAGTGTTTGAGAATGGAGTGGTGGAAATCAAAACTATTGATGGAAGAAATTCCGTGTTCCTGGTAAATGGGCATAGATTAAAGGTGTATTTTCAGCCCCTTACTAAAGGAGATTTTATGCAGCAAGTCCAACAACAATCTGAAAGGAGATGGTAGGTGGCAACACCAACCTGTTGAAAATTTGATTCTTTCTTTTCCACATATAATACAAAAATAAAAATAAAAAAATGACAAATATATATATATATATATATATATATATATATATATATATATAAAGAAAAGAATTTGTTGTAATTATGAAAATCAATTGATTGGCATGATTGCAGAAGGATCAACCTAAAAACCAACATTCTCACACGAAGATCGAAATTTCAATAAAAGGGGAATGTTGTTTGATTTTTGGATATGTTGACTGTCACCTAGAAGAAGCAGGTTCAGATGGTAACCAAACCCTTACCCAAGTTTGGGATAGCTAACATGGAAATTTTTGTCCAAATAACGCTCAATTCCCGCTGCATTTACTTTTTTCCAACACTAGTGCGAGCAGATCATGAAGGTAAATTTTTCCTTTCTTCTATTTCCCATTTCATAATTCCCACTATTTTTCTTTTCTTAATCCCATAATGAATTACCCTCATTTTTCTTCTAAGAAACTATCCCTATCCAATTTCATGAAATCCCTCTTTTCCTCTTGAATTTTTTCCCACATCCCGTTTTCGTTTACCCCCCTTGGTATTATTATTCTTGGAATCCGTACTATAATATTCCTTCCCATTCTAAAACTTATCCCTTTTCCCACTTATTTGTTCCCTCATGGATCTATTTACGGATATGAAGCAGTCATATCAAAAAGCATGCTTGTGAAACACAAAAGGATGGTGAATAAAACTTCTCTTGTATAATCAGGAAAAAGAATTTTAGTCCATCCAAAGAACTATGTTCTATGAGAATTTTTCCCCTCTTTCTTCGATGCTACAGAAATTCCTAGTGTAGGAACGTGCATGATTAGTGTAAGCAGGAACAATGCAAGCACGTTGCAAAATCAGGTTCATTGCAAGCATGACTAGTACAAGCACGCACCCGACTGAGAAAACACTGTGAAAAAATATTTAACATAATACAGGAGTGCTTGATGAAAAATTCTTATTCGAAATTTAATTTTCATTTCTTCAGTTGAATGACTACCATAGTGATAGATCATAGCATCACATTATTTAAATTTTGGTTAACACTTTGCTTTATCATTTACTAACTTAGGGAGAAATTATTTAAGTGCAAGATATTTTAGGTTCTGAGGTCTAATATTTTTAATGATTATCGAATTACATCTTATGTGAATTATGAGGCAAAGCATGGGATAGTCCAAATCTACCCGAAACCCCATACTTACCTCCTTTTGAAAATATCCTCCATCACTTGTTCATAATAACCTTACCTCATAATCCAATCATCCATGATCATTACACCACCTCTGTAACAACCTCCGCCTCCTCCAATTATCATTACCTGCCTGTAGTGGATTGATACATGTGTGAATCCACCCAAAGGGATGATTTTAATGATTAAATGTGATTGTATGGATGGGACCAAAAATCTGGTGGATTAACAGATCTCCGTCATAAAATTCTCGGTAATCGTTTGGCATTTCTCAGTGTGAAATTTTTCTAAGGTTGTGACAGAAAATTGAAGTGGATTAAAAAAAAAGGCACCTGTGAGAAATGAACCATCACTCGCAAAGGAGATATAACAGACCGTGGAATATCGAAACAATCTTGCACTATTTCAAGAATCGATATTTCTCCCATTTTTGCAAAAATTAAATGGGTTCGATATGGCCGTGGCTCTGGAATTTGCAAAAACATTTGAGGGAGGCTGAGGTAAGGTAGTCTCATTAGAGTTAGATGTCACGGAAGAATATATAGCATGAGCTACAGGCTTGTCAACCATAAGGGAACAATGGTTCAAGAAGGAGATTATCGAAAGGAAGAGATGGCGCCAATTCGTGGTCGACCGAAAGCTCAAAGTCGACTGGAAGAAAGGGCTTATGCACAACGCCATAATTGGAAAATGGCAAGACCTCTTGTATATATTACATAATTTTTTGACTTATGAAGGATGTTATTCATTAACGTTCATGTACCATATTCGGTTATTGCTGCATTTTGAATCAGCGAAACACATAAATTTCCCTTATTACCTACTCCAAAGTTTAGAGAAAATGGGGAAAGGAGTGCAGAAAAGGGATGCAAGCCAAGTTACATACAAAATATACCATCACGGGCTCATTGAAATGTTGGTTAAGGGATATTTGGAGGCTAAGGAAATGACTTGGTTAGCGTTCTTGAAATAATTTCAGGGAAGAAGTGCAAGGAAGTCGGTTGGAAAGAGTGCAAGAAAGAAAAGAAAGGCAGAGACCCTGAGCCCTGCCAAGACGAAGAGCAAGAACAAATGGGTGGAAGAAAAAGAAAATTATGTTGAAGAAACTCCATCATCGGCAAAAATAAAAGTGACCAGGACCTCGACCAAGAAAAGGACTGTCTCTCCGGGGACAAGTCACGCTTGGTCGAGCTCCCCGATTTTGATTGATGAGTCACCCCAGGCTTCACCAGGAGATCACAACCTCTTAGTTCTTGTGGATGCAACATCTCATACCATGGTGAATGAAGAAAATTAAGAGAGGGAGGATGACATATCTTTGTCGGCCTTCCTTCATAAGTTGAAGAAGAAAAGAATGACGACGAATACAAGAAGAGACACGACAGAGGGTTAGATAGATGACAAGGTGCAACACATAGAAACCATGGACAGTTTTGATGAACATGGTACTAAAGCCCCTGATGTGTTTGATGAATAGGGTACTAAATCCCCTGATGAGTTGGATGTACAGGGTATTGAAGCCCTTGATGAATTAGTTGCGCAGGGTACTAAAGCCCTTGGCAAAATGGACGTGGAGGATATTGAAACCCTTGGTGACATGGAAGCTCCTGGCACAGAAAACCTTGGTGATATTATGATGCAGACGTTGGAGGTCCAAGATAACTTCGATCTTGGCAAAGATGGTACATGCTTTGAATCTGTTACAGAAAAGGTGGTTGCACTAGATAAGCTAGACATGTAGACCTCTACCCTCTATCTAAATAACTAGATAGTAGAACTGGAACAACAATTTCACAACTTGGAGGCATTAAACCAGGTCATGAAGGAGCAGAACTAGCAGAAGCAAGGCAAGATAGAGTTGGAAAAAGAGGTTAAACAACAGAAACATCAAGTGAAGGTATGGAAGTTTCAGGTTGCTAAATGCTACAAGCACCTCAAGAAGGTGACCAAATAACTTAAGGAAGCCTGAGGTAAGAAGATAAAGGTAGTGAAAGCAGGAATCAGTATCCAAGTGCAGGATTGAAAGATGGCTCCCTATTTTGAAGATTTTTTTGTAGCAGGTAAAGGTTGTGTGAGGACACACAACAATTTAGGGATGGGAGGATGTTGGTATGACGAAATGATCTATTTTTACCCCCTTCCTATTATAAAAAACATAATCATTAACCTATGTTTTATCTCCATAAACATCCTCATTCCTGCACTAGTCCAAGATTACTGTCTATTCCTACACAAAATTCATATTTCATGTTTAAGGTTTATTTGGTGCTTAATTAATTATTTTAAATAGATTTCATGCTTTTAAATATTTCTTGTAACTTATATTTACTTTCCTAAAGTATTTTATAAGCTAAAGTATTAATCATTATATTAGATTTATCTAGTGCAGGTAGATTCCTGCACTGCCGGCAACTATCCATTTTGTGAGCTCTACAACAGTTCGATCACTTCACCTGGGCATCTTGGTCCACAATGTCCAGTTCAATTGCGGTCATACGAAGTTGACCTCAAGCAAAGAATCGCCAGGTTGTGGTCGAGGATAAGTTCTTCAGACAATGATTAGTTCGCATCCAATTATAGCCTCTCGCTTGATTTCGTAATTTTTTTTATTATTCCATTCAGCCGAAAGGCTCGATTTGGAGCAACTGTGTAATTTTTTATTATGGCCATTGGCGGAAGGGATGTATAAAGTATAGCTCCGAGAGAGAACTATTTTAGCGATAGCAAGTGTAACTGTAATTTTGGTTCATTTTTAATCTCGTTGTTGCCCTCATTTTGGACTCGACTTGAACTTAAAAATGTATATTTTCTGATCAAAGTTAATACAAGGAGCCATTCCATGATTTTCTCATTGCATTTAATCTTTCATTAATGCGTTGCTAAAGTGCTAAAGAGTTTCATTTCCTAAAATGTGAAACGAGCTGTTGGCTAGGGCCTAGCCAACCCAGCTCGTTTACCCTCATGATTTCGTTATCATAAAAGTGTGAGTTAACTTTGTTTATTTACAAAGCATGGTTTAAATATTAATTTCATTATTGCTTAATAATTCTGATTTATTTCGTTAAATAGTCAAAGTGTGAACGGATCCATTGTGTGGGAGTCAGATTGAATTAATTTATTTCTTCTAATTTCTTTCCTGGTTTTCTTTCGCTTGGATCGTGTAGATAGATTATCCCTGCACTAAGGCATGTAGGATCCTGCACTCTGGTTTCCTAGTTTATTTACAACAAGTGTTTCATTCTTTTTCCCTCGTACAATTTAATCTATTTTTGCAGGTAAGCGTTTGCTATTAGAAGGAAGCATTTCTAATATTAAAATCCAAACTCTTGAATATTAAGAATGACTTCGTGAAATGGAAAAGAACATTGTTGCAATATATAAATTCATATTTGCATCTCATGATTTAAGGATAAGGATTAAAAGTAATCTGGAACATTACTATGAACCTTTCTTTGAGTTAGATTTGGTCGCATGCAAAATCCCTTTGACTAAAGAAGATTCGCTTTAATTTTTGAAGATTCTTTTCATCTTAAAATTTTACTCCTATTTCAAGCTTCAGTTTATTGAAGCATTATTTTTATGTGTAAGTTATTTCATAATTCTTCCCACATTTTAAATTATTTTTATAATTAACGTGCCCTTCTGTTTTTCGAAAGTAAATTGGAAAACTTGGTGTAGGAAGCTCTGTTCCGATTCAAGAACCAATGTCTTCTTATAGGAACAGAGTGTTCCAAGCTTTGAGGATTAGAGCCCCTACATGAAGACATAAGTCTTTAGTATAAGTGTAAAATATACTTCTCACATAAGTTCTACACATGTACTAGTGCAAGAAGATTGCAGGAATATGGTAACGACCGCTTAGTGTGAGAAGGAAAATCATTTACAAGGCAGATCTTTTCAAGGGCCCACTTGATAAACTTACACCACCTATACTGAGAATAAACATAGAATTCTACTTCAGCAGTTAATATTATTTACAGTAATGTGAAATTTCATTTATTTTATTTCTTCGCAAATGCATTATTTTACATTCCAGCACTAGAATTGCTTTGGTGTCAATTTCCTTTGAGATTTGTTTTCGTTCAAATCTGCAATATTTCAATGGAGAAGTAGAAATAGAAATAGGAAAAGTTCATACCACTTCTGGCATTACCTGTTCTTTGTCTCTAAGTTTACGAAACCCCCGGGTTGACAATTAAGTGTTGAAAGAGTTTGCTTAAGTGCAATTCCTCCACCCAACACACCCATGCAATGTTAGAGTCCAAAACATGAAAAGAAAGAGATTGCTACAAGAAGAAGCAACTTCGTATAGCAGGCCTTGTGTAAGAATCAGAAAGGCCTTGAATTTGTCTTTTATCACCCATGGAGTCAAGGAAGACTTTTGAGGTGAATATGAAGAAAAAAATGCCACTCCAAGAAGGATTATTCACCAGAAACCACATACTTGAAGACTCAACAAGGTACCTACACACACAACAAACAAATATAGTGAAGCACCTCCAAAAAGAATGAAGACACACATCAAAAGCTCAAGAAATAATAAAACTCAGTTGATGCCACTCCGATTGTCCAACTCCGTCATGCAAGGTCCTGCAATAATTCCACAAGGAGTTAATTCTTAGGTATGGCACTCTTTCACCCTCTCCTTGTCTGTAAGTGACTAAATGAATGAATTTCAAGAGGCGAAACTTTAATAAGATGAAGGTGGCCAGTTAACTTGGACACCCTCAACCAATTGAAAAAGAGGTGATTGGTAGAGTCCTCATGCAATGTGGAGCTGTCAAATAAGTTAAAGTATGACCACCAGGAGTGTGTGTTGATTACGAGGGAGGATAAAATGATAAATTTTAGTGGGACCATCAGTCCAAATGAGGAAACATCATGTGAGGGACAGATTAGAAACACACTCCAAGAAAAATTTAAATAGAATATAACATACTTGAGTGTTCTTCCCCTTAGATCTTAGGCCATTCCAAGAACAACAAGAGAGAGGAAAAAGCTTATTCGCCATTGAGGAGCTTCGAACCTCAACCCACTATAGCTACAGGGAATTTCTATAGGAATTACTCTAACTACAAGAATTCTTGTGATGATCCAAGTGGATATTTGTGGCCACCCACCTATTCCACATATACCTCGAGTTGGTTTAATCAGTTTCCTTGTTTATGACAAAGTTTACTATTTTTAGCAGTTTTTTGGATCCTAATCTTCAGGAGCAATTTTAACCCCCTAAACGACGTTTTTTTGAGGTCTGCAGTAGGCTAGTAGTCATGGGAAGAAGCCTAAAATCATAGGTAGGGGACTATGGAAAATATTGTAATACTCGGAGAGATATTTTCAACTATATATCATATGTGCAAAACGAAGATAATTTGACCAAGTTATGACCCCGGGAAGTTGGCTGCCCAACTAACCCCAATGAGGCCCACAAAGTCTTGGTGTTCCATCTCCTCGGATCAGGGTTTTCCCATTTTTTTCAATAACACAAAGTCCCTTGACCCTCATTTTAGCATAGTTCCGAGGCATGTAGCCTCCACATATTTTCTCAGAGATAAGCTACTGTCACCCGAGCTAGTTTATTTACATTCTATTTGTAAGCTTGTTTCAGTTATTTGATATTAATGAAATGGAGTTTATTTTCTATTGCATCTCTGTGTTTATGTATATTTCTATATTTTATTACATTCCTGCATAAATACAGACCAGTGGTATCACAGCGGTCTTCTCTTGATATTTCTTTGCATGTCCCCAACAAGATCGAGGTATAAGGGATTAGGGCTTCATTCGGTTGAACCTTTGCAAGCTTTCCCTTGCACACCCCGATGACCTCCCATGGTGGAGGAACATAAAGATAAGGGATCAAGAGATCCTATAAAAAAATTTCTCGAGGAGGCCCTTGAGAAACAGAGGAACGCGGTGATGAATAAATTTGTCGAGATCCTTTGACAACTACCCACCTGCGATGCATCTTCATCTGGAAGCCACTCTAGAGGCGCCACTCCTTTTAAGGTACACTTTAACTTTGAAATTCCCCTATTTTAGGGTCAAATAGATGCATCCATTGTAGATAGATGGTTTAATCTATTAGAAGGATATTTTTCGGTTCATGACTTTTCCAATTGGGAAACGATTACTTTTTCTCTCCTCAAAGCCACCCCCCATGTCAAGGACTGGTTGTAAACCTACTATGAGCAAAATAATGAGGGGGAATCCTCCCTATACTTGGTCACACCCACTTGCAATTATTTCTACGATGCAATCAAGGAACAATACTACCCCATGGGGAGCTATGAGGACAAGTACATACAATGGACTATGCTACCGAAACAAAGGGATCAAGATGTGCATGAGCTAACGAATCTGTTCCATACCCTATGCACAAGGTTGGGTATCAAATATTCAGAGAAACATTTGGTTCTTAAGTACCGTAGGTTTTTGAATATATAAATCCAAGAGGAAATGGAGTTCCTCAACATCTCCTCACTTGGTGTAGCATACCGGTATGCTACGAAGATTGAGCATAAATTCAAATAGAAGAAGCGAGACTTTGGATTGTGAATCAGAAGGAAGGGCAAGGTGTTGCCAAATCATAGAAAAAAGGACAAGGAAAAGGCAGGGTGACTTAGGACAACTCATCGAAGCCACAAGAGAAGAAAAACACCATGAATCCAAAGAAGGACATGGTAACTTGGTGTGAGTTCCATAAGAGCTCCACTCACAATACAAGTGAGTGTTGGGCCAAGCAGTCACTAGTGGTCACACTGAAGGATTCTGAATCAAATGAATGTTCTCACTTTGAGTCAGAACCTAACAAGGGGAATGAAAAATGGAAGCAGATTATTGATGCAGAGTCTAGTACCATTATTTCCAACACCAAGATCCAGAAGGAAGAACCCAAAGATCTATAGGAGGGGGCGTGCCTCTTTGATTCCCAAATGTGGGTGAAAGGTTCCTCGCTACAGTTCATTGTTGATAGTGGGAGAAAAAATAACCTCATCTTAGCAGAGGTCGTGAAGCAATTGGGCTTGCCGATCACAATGCACCCACAACCATACACGATCGGGTGGATTCACCAAGGATGATATCTCCACGTCATCGAATAGTGTCTCCTTCCCTATAACATCAAGCCCTTCACGAATGAGGTATTATGTGATGTTGCTGCTTTTGAATTTTGTGATGTATTATTAGGCAAACCATATGTGTGGAAGCGACATGTTGTGTATGAGTCTTGGCCTCACATTGTTATTGTTACTTTGGGTAATATCTTATAAAGGATATCAGAGGTAGCATCGCCTACCTCCATCTTTTTTATCACTGTGAAGCAATTTTATTAGCTCATTTACCAAGCAAGGAAATTGTTTCTCCTTATGACCTTCCCTCAGGGAATGAAGAATACTATGGCCATGACCTATAGACAGGGCTACTTCGAATGGCAACAACAGATGAACAAGGTCGTGGAAGAGTACAGAGACATCTTCACCTCACCTGGAGGGGTGCGTCTGCACTTTCAGGTCAAGCACTTCATCGATCTAAGTGCAGGCACACTGCTACCCAATGGACCAATATATTGGTGCTCTGTTTTGGAGAATGATTAAATCAAGAGGCATATTCAAGAGCTACTGGAGAAAGGTCACATCCGTCCGAGTTCATTTCCATGTGGGAGCTTCATCGTGTTGGCATACAAGAAGGATGGGACTTGGAGACTCTGTATTAACTATCGAGCATTGAAAAAGATCAATTTCTGAAATAGATATTAGATCCCATGGATTGATGACCTTCTGGACCAACTCAAGGGGGCCAAATATTTCAGCAAAATTGACTTTAAGTCTATGTATCACTAGGCACCAATCGAACCCTCCGATGTGTGGAAGATTTCCTTCAAAGCCAAGGAGGGCCTTTTTGAATGGTTGGTCATGCCTTTCGGGTTGAAACATCCTCTAGCAACCTTCATGAGGTTGATGAATGACATATTGTGACCATTCACTAACTTATTCGTGGTGGTATATTTGGATTACATCCCGATCTTCAGCCAGAGTTGGGAAGAGTGCCTCCACCACATTAGAGAGGTCCTCCAAATATTGCGACAACACAAGTTGTGTGCCAATTTGGAGAAATGCCCTTTTTCCCTGACTCAGGTTCAATATCTCAGGTAAATTATTCATCAGAGGGGGTTGCATGTGGACCCTTCCAAGATCTAGGTCATTCAAGATTGGCCAACCCCAACCACTCTACTAAATCTTCGTAGCTTTCTCGGTCTTTCCAATTTCTACCGCAGGTTCATGTTGGCATTCTATCATATCACTTGACCTTTGAGTCGAGTCACCAAGGGAGGAGCGAATGAATTTTTTTTTTGGAATGAATCTCAGCAGAAGGAGTTCGTAGAGTTGAAGCATCTCCTCTACTCTACACCCGTGCTCACATTACAATACTTGCAGAAACCATTTGAGATCAAGACATATACCTATGACTATGCTATCAGGGCAGTACTTACTCAGTAGGGGAATTCAGTGGCATATCAAAGTGAGACACTTTCAGACACAGTCTGAAAGTATCCTACCTATGACAAAGATATGTATTCCAATGTGTAGGAATGTCAACAATGGAAGAATTACATTTTGAGGAAGGAAATGATCGTGCACATAGATCATAGACCCCTACAGTTCATACAAACACAAGGGAAGTTTCATAATGATCACCATCATAAATGGGCCACATACCTACAATAGTTCCATTTCAACATCAAGTACAAGAAGGGAAGCATCAATAATTTTGTAGAGTGACTCAGCTAATCGCTGATCATGGCGTTAGCTACTATGCTCGTCTCTTGTGGGCAAGAGACTTCGGGTTGGCTGCATCTCTAAAAAAGTGATCCAAAATTCAAAAAGACATACCAAACACTCCTATAATGTAAGAAAGTTCCAAATTTTTGCTTCCATGATGCATTGTTATGCCACCTGGGACATTGTTATGTTCCTTCAAGCGAGCGTACCAATATGATTTTGGAATCCCACTAAATTTGGGTCGCTGGTCATTTTTTGGTCGACAAAATAGTGGTAGTACTACAGAACTATTTCCATTGGCCAAACATTCAACATGGTTTTGGGAAGTACATCATATCCTGCACTCCCTCCATCATTTCCAAACTGACCATCAAGAAGCAAGGCCTATATACTCTGCCTCCTAACCCTAGTCGGCTGTGGGAGTCCATCTACATGGATTACATGTTGGACCTTCCTTATACCAAGCATGGAAAAAACTGCGTTTTTGTGGTCATCGATAGATTCTCTAAGATGGTAATTATGGCAACCTGCAAGAACAATATCATAACAGAAGCCACTGCTAAACTCTTCTTTAAGTGAGTGTTGGTAAAATTTGGGATCCCATATTCCATTATCTCACATCAGGATAGCAAGTTTCTCAGTACATTTTTGGTCAATTCTCTAGTCGATCCTGGACACCAAGCTCGCTAAGTCCACAACTTTCCACCCCCAAACTGATGTCCAAACAGAGGTTATCAACAGGATGATCATACACATTCTACGCATGTACAATTCAAATTATCCACACACATGGGATGAAAGACTCCCCTATGTCCAACACATTTATAGTTGATCTCTCCAAAGCTCAACTAGCCATAGCCCCTTTCAGGTGGGTTTTGGATTCTAGCCATTATGTCTCATTGATGTGGTCATACCATTTGCAACTACTAAGGGATATTAAACTCATGTCCAATCCGAATTAGACAAGGCAAACATATTCATTGAGAACATTCAACACATTCGCCAATAGGTCAATGACATATTGGATAGAGAAAATGCTAAGTACAAGCAACTACATTATCAACATCGGGTGCCATACAAGTTCCAGGTGGGTGACAAAGTTTGGCTACATTTCCAGAAGGAACACCTTGATGGGCCCCACCATAAGCTTCAGCCGCTCTGATATGGGCCATATACCATCACCAAGGTTGTAGGGGGGAATTCCTTTGAGCTCAGTATTCCACCATTCATTGGTTTGCACCCACTATTCAATGTGGACCGCCTTCAACCCTACTTTCCACCATTGTTGGATACATCCGACATTGCAGAAAAACTCACACCAACAGATTTAAACCCACACTGCATGGAAAATACCACAACTGATTGGATCATGGACACACAGTTCAATAACACCTTCCAATAGAGGATCTAACTATATCAATTTGTCAAAGCAAGCCAACTCCTTCCCCAGGGAAAGTGGTTCACAAGGGACTAAAATCAATAGAAATTTCCTCACCTCATCGAGGCTCTGCACGCAATGGGAACCATTTATTCCTAAGGAGGGAGGAATGATCCAGGTGGATATTGGTGGTCACCCACTACCTATTCCACCTATACCTCTAGTCGATTTCATCAGTTTCCTTGTTTATAGCAACATTTACTATTTTTAGCAGGTTTTTCGAGTCCTGAACTTCTGGATTAGTTTTGACCCCTTAAATGGAGTTTTTTTGAGGTGCACAATAGGACCATAGCCATAGGCAAGGGCCTAAAAAAAATTCTGTAGTATTTGGAGATATATTTTTGATGATATATCATATGTGCCAAACAGAGATATTATGACCAAGTTACGACCCCAGGAAGTTGGTTTCCCAAGTAACCCCAACAGGACCCACAAACTCTTGAAGTTCCATCTCCTAGGGTTAGGGTTTTGGTTGTTTAGGGTTTTCCCTTGGTGTTCAATAATAAAAAGGTCCTTGAGCCTCATTGTAACACATTTTAGAGGCATGTAGCTACCACATCTCTTCTAAAAAATAAGCTACCATCGCTCGATCTAGTTTATTTCCATTATGTCTGTAAGCTTATTTCATTTATTTGATAGTAATTAAATGAAGTATACTTTTTGTTGCATCTTTTCGTTTATGTTTATTTTTGTATTTTATTTCATTCCTAAAGAAATTTGGATCTTGTGACTGTTGTAAGAAGATTGAAGGAGTGCTATAGGAATATAGAGGAGTTATATGCATGCAACAAAAGGCCCAATTGGTTCACGAATGTTAGGTCCCTATACTACTAGTATAGTCCTTTATTGTTGTTAGTGTAACCCCCTTATTGTTATTATTGTACCCTTGTAACCCCCATATTGTTATTATTGTGCCCTTAAATTATTATTGTTAGGTCGGCTAGGATTACATTGTGGCCCCATGGACTCCTATATATAGAAAAGAGGTTTTGTAATTTGAATCATCCAAGAATTTTTCATTCATGTAATGTATTGGAGGTTTCCCCCTTGAAGTGGCTTATTTACAAGGCATTGATATCTCTTTTCTTCTCTTTTTGGAACCGGTTTCACAACATTTGGTATCAGAGGTTTGAGATTCTAGGGTTTCGCTGCTCCAAACAGGTCATCGTGGAATTTTCGCTATAAATTTTTTTATACGAAGGTTCAGAATCTGAAAGTTTTAGAGTGTGAATACATAATCCTGAGGAACATCGTCGCACAATTTCAGAGCTTGTTTTGAAACATTTTTGGAGATATGATCTGTGCAAGTTAGGTCATTTTGCAGGCTCCTGAATTTAACCTAAACAGGTCATCGTGGTATTTTCGTAATAAATTTTTTTCTACAAACGTTCAAAAGATAAAAGTCTTAGAGTGAAAATCCACAATCCTAAGGAAAATCTTCACAAAATTTCAGATATTGGTTTTCATTTTTTTCGGAGATATGATCTGTGGAAGTTAGGGCTTTTTGAGGCTTCTAAATTTCATCTCAAAGAAGTGATCGTGGGAAAATATTCATAGCTCTCTCTCTCTGAGCATCGGATTGGAATTTTGTAAAAAATGGCCACAAGTACACAGACTGTAGCTTTTGGTCTATCAATTTCAGAGCCAAAGGAGGAAACAGTGACACGTGGCAAGTCGTACAAGTTCGCTCTACTGAACCAGTCCAAAATTGGGTCATTGTGGGAGACTGGAGATAGCTTTGCCTTGAAGAATCCAAATCAGATCAGACTTATGGAATTTGAAAGAATATTTAGAGGGCTACTACAGGGATAAATTTCAAATATTGAGGATCTGCAATTATAGAGATTATTCAATTTCAATATCAATCTCCTCAAAAGCAAGTAAAAGGTGTGTATTTTTTTTTCCCAAATTGCATAAGTCTTGTTTGAAGAATCAAGTTGAATTGATTCCAAGGGCATATTGTAGAATATATATCAGTATTGGATTCTAAAATGGCCCCTAAAAATAATTCAACACCCATTAAGCCTTTAGAAAGCTCTACTATGACTCATGAAGATGAAGAATGGCAACATGACACCCCACGACTATAAAATGATGCAACAAAAAAATTTAGTACCTCTCGTAATTAAGAACAAAAAATGACATGGAAGTTTTTAATAAAGGCGTGGAAACTAATATGGATGCTTTGAAGAAAGGCATGGAATCTAAGATGGATGGTTTGAAGAATGGCATGGAATCTAAGATAGATGGCATGGAAGCTGGCATGGAATCTAATATGGATGACATGGAAGCTAAGATCGATGAGAAAATGGAAAACATGAATAATGATCTAAAATCAGGCATGGAAGGTTTGACAAAGTTGATACAAGAAATGTTTCCTAATGGTGAAAATATAGTAGAGGAAACTCATGATGAGAACAAAATAAATTTTAATCGTGATTTCATAAAATCTAATGTTGGCGGGAAGAACCACCATATTCCAATAATGTATATGAGGAATTTTGATGCTCCCGTAAAAATTTTGTCACTTGGTCAATTTTTACGAAGGAAATGATAGCACATTATGAGGATACAAAGAGCAACACCTTCTTTATCCAATTGATAAATCTCAAACAAAAGGGTTTAATGGGGGAGCACATTGAGGACTTCCAAAAATTGAATATAAGGGTAACTGATATTCCAGAGGAACACAGGATTGATCTCTTCATAGGCACTTTAAAGGATAACATCCAACATGAAGTTCGCGTTTTGGAACCTGATTCATTGGAGAAGGCATTCGGGTTGGCAAGAAAAGTTGAATGTAAAATTATGGCGACAAGGAAGCCTACCACTCAATTCTATAAAGAAGGAAGTGTTGCTACGCCTAGATTTCCACAACCTACAAGGTTGACACCACAACAATTGGAAGAAAAAAGAGCAAAAGGGCTTTGCTACAGTTGTGATAGCAAATACACTAAAGGTCATAAGTGTCCTGAGAAGAAATTATTTTACATAGATTGTGAAGAGGAAGAAGAAAATGAACAAGAAGAGGATATACACCAGGAACCAACCCTAGAAGAGGAAGAAATGAGTCCGACCATATCATGTAATGCATTGGCAGGAATTACCACTCCTCAAATTCTCAAGATAGAAGGACATATCAAGAACAAAAAGGTAATAGTGTTGATTGATTCAGGTAGTACCCATAATTTTATTCATTGTAAGGTAGCCAAGGAATTGAATTGTTTCCTATACCCAGCACCAGAATGTCAAGTGATGGTTGCAAATGGAGGAACTATAAATTGCTATGGAAAATGCCATAATATCAAGCTAATCATGGGGGAATATGTATTGAATATTCCAATGCTTTCCATTCCTATGGGAGGTGTTGATGTTGTACTAGGAGTACAATGGTTACAATCTTTGGGGACAGTAGCTTTTAATTTTCAAGAACTTTTCTTGAAATGTTTTTCAGAAGGAAAGGAATTCGAATTACGGGGTATTGCAGGGAAGTCGAGAAAGATAATAAGATCTAATGTCATGACAAAGCTTCTAAAGAAAGAACAACAAGGCATAATTGCACAATTATGCTCACTAGAAGTTCCAACATCAAAATCATCTATTTCTGCAGATCTCCAAAAAGTCTTGGACAATCATTCCAAGGTTTTTGAAACTCCCAAAGGACTCGCACCTATTCATGATCATGATCATGCTATTCATTTTATTCCAGGAAGTTTTCCTCCAAACATCAGGCCTTATAGATATCCTTATGTCCAAAAGAGTGAAATTGAACGTATGATTGCAGAAATGTTAGAGGCGAGTATAACTCAACCTAGTCAAAGTTCTTTCTCTGCTCTTGTAGTATTGGTACACAAGAAGGATGGATCATGGCGCATGTGTCGGGATTATAGGGAGCTCAATAAGCTCACCATTAAAGATAAATTTCCCATTCCTATGATTGATGAATTATTGGATGAATTACATGGAGCAATTTATTTTACCAAGTTGGATCTTCGTTCAGGATATCATCAAATTAGAATGAAGACTGAAGATATTCCAAAAACAGCATTTCGAACTCATGAGGGTCATTATGAATTTTTGGTCATGCCTTTTGGCCTTACCAATGCACCTTCTACATTCAAGGGTTGATGAATTCCATTTTCAAACCCTTCCTTAGAAAATTTGTGCTAGTATTTTTTGATGATATACTAATCTACAACAGGTCTTGGAAGGATCATGTTCAACATGTTTACAGGGTGCTCAAACTATTGTAGGAGAAACAATTATATGCAAAAACATCCAAATTTTTCTTTGGAGTACAAGAGGTGGAATATCTGGGTCATATTGTATTTCACGAGGGTGTTAAGGTAGACCCTAACAAAATTAAAGCCATTAAGGAATGGAAAGTACCCACAACCATAAAGCAGTTGCGAGGACTTCTAGGGTTAACAGGGTATTATCGAAAGTTTGTTAAGAATTATGGGAGAATAACAGCACCTCTAACAACATTATTGAAGAAAGATGCATTTTCATGGACTCCTGAAGCAACTAAGGCCTTTGAATATCTTAAAGAGGCAATGTGCCTAGCACTCTTAGCTACGCCAGAATTCACAAAAACCTTTATTGTGGAATGTGATGCCTCAGGAAATGGAAATGGTGATGTTTTAATGCAAGAAGGAAGATCCATTTCTTTTTAAAGTCATCTAATCAAAGTAAAGTATTTACAGAAACCTATTTGTGAGAAGGAAATGTTAGTAATACTGCATGCACTAAAAAAATTGAGAACTTACCTAATGGGAAGACACTTCAAGGTAAAAACTAATCATGATAGTCCTAAACACTTTTTGGAACAAGGATTATCTTTAGAAGAGCAGCAAAAATGGGTCACAAAGATGTTGGGTTATGAATTTGAGATAATATACAAAAAAGGGAAGCTAAATGTTGTTGCAGATGCACTCTCAAGAAAGAATGAAGAGGTGGAAGCATTGCTTTGTGCCATTTCTATTATCCAACTAGATTTGATAACCGAAGCAAGAGATGAATGGAAGAAGGACGAAGAAGTGTGGACACTCATTCAAAATTTACAGCAATATCCTAGTACATCTGATACATTTAGTTGGAAAAATGATTCCTTATGGTACAAAGATCGCTTATATCTTTGTAGGAATTCCCAACTAAAACAAAAGATTCTTTTGTAATTGCACACTTCTCCTTTAGGAGGACACTCAAGATTTTTAAAAACTTACCATAGGGTGAAAAACGAATTTTTTTGGGATGGCCTTAAATCTGATATTCAAAATTTTGAGGTGAAATGTTTGGTTTGCCAACAGAATAAAGTTGAGACAATTAAGACCCCGGGTCTTCTACAACCTATATCCATTCCAAGTCAACGTTGGGAGGATATTTTAATGGATTTTATCACAGGTTTACCTAAGTTCAAAGGAAAGAGTGTCATCATGGTGGTAGTTGATAGACTTACCAAGTATGCACACTTTTGTGCATTATCTCATCCATTTAAAGAAAGTACAATTTCTACTACATTTATGGACACAATTCAAAAGCTACATGGAAACCCAAGGGTTACTGTGAGCGATAGAGATCCCATTTTTACTGGAAATTTTTGGACATAGTTATTTTATTGTTTGGGTACTCAATTAGCTCATAGCTCATCTTATCATCCTTGATCCGATGGTCAAACTGAGATAGTAAATAAATTTTTGGAAGGATATCTTCATTGTTTTGTATCTGATAAACAAACACAATGGGTTAAGTGGTTACCTCTAGCTGAATGGTGGTATAACACTTCCTTCCATACTGCAAAAAAAATGACCCCATTTATGGCACTTTATGGATATCATCCACCATCCATCACATCATCTTTAAGTGAAAATTCGAAGGTTCAAGTAGTGGAAGATCACATCGAGCATCAACAAGAAGTTCTTGAACTCTTAAATGACAACCTGAATTTGGCACAAAATCGAATGAAACAATAGGCAGATCAACATCGTAGCGGGAGAAGTTTTGATGTAGGAGACTGGGTATTTTTACAGCTAAAACCATACAAACAAATGTCCCTCAAGCAAACTAAGAAGGATAATAAATTATCACCAAAGTACTATGGTCCTTACAAGGTGTTGCAAAAGATTGGTACTATGGCATAGAAATTGGAGCTTCCTGCTTCTTCACGAGTGCATCCAATTTTCCATGTTTCATGCTTAAAGAATGTTATAGGTGAAAATATTCGAGTTCAAACAATATTGCCAGAACTTGATGAGGAAGGAAAAATCATATTGGAACCTAAAGCGGTCACGGAAACAAGAACTCGATAGTTATGGAATCGATCAATTTCAAAGTATCTCATCAAGTGGAAGAACTTATCCACTGAAGATTCTACAAGGGAGGATGAGAATTTTATATAGAAGAACCCAGAGCTACTCAAGCGTTGAGGAAAACACTTTTTTGAAGGAGAGGGGCATGTTAGGTCCCTATACTACTAGTATAGTCCCTTATTGTTGTTAGTGTAACCCCCTTATTGTTATTATTGTGCCCTTAAATTATTATTGTTAGGTCAGCTAGGATTACATTGTGGCCCCATGGAATCCTATATATAGAAAGGAGGTTTTGTAATTTGAATCATCCAAGAATTTTTCATTCACATACTGTTTTGGAGGTTGCCCCCTCGAAGTGGCTTATTTTTAAGGCATTGATATCTCTTTTCTTCTCTTTTTGGAACTATTTTCACAACAACGAAATTCCCATTTTTCGTCTCACAGAATTAGTCTAAGAAGTAAGTTTCTGTGGCCTCACATATCCATCATAATTTCACACAAATTCTCTTAAAAATGTTTGTGGTCAATAGTCATAAAATTGTGAAATTGAAGAGTTTTGTGTGGAGGAAATATGTGGTCAGTACATAGAATCGGAGTGATAAGAAGCTTTATGTCCCTCTGATACCACTGCATTAAACAATAAGGCCATAAAATAAACACCTATCCTACTCCTAGTAAAGAGAAGCAAGAAGAGATGGAGGGTGGGTTTAACCGGAGAGAACCTTCAGAAACCAAAATGACTCATTTACACCCTCTTGTAGCAGATATCTTTATGATACATCAATGGTTAGGCTTCTTTGAATTTTTGAAGGGATATGATGATGGTGTTTCCTTTGAGTTTGCTATGGATTTAAATTCCCAATCAGATGTCAGTTCCACCACTGTAATAAGAGACATAGCCATTACCATAAGTCCTAAAGTGATAAACAGAGTAACAACAATACCCCTGGGCATCAAATAGAATAGGGAGGATGGGGCCACTAGTGCCACTGCAAAGAAGAATTTCCTTAGGTACAGGGAGAGACCTGTGGAAGAGAAGAATGGGTTTATGAGAGAAAATTTTCCTTACCCATGGGATGAGGTAGCTTATAACATCTTAGGATACATCTCATGTGAAGGAAGACTAGGTGTAGTGTATGGCTATCACTTTAGGCTATTGCATGAGCTCAGATACCAAGAAAATTTTCCTCTTACCAAAGATTGAATGTATCTTATTTCCTCCTCCAGTCCATCAAGGACATGAGCTAGAAAGTTAGAGAAGGGAAGCATCAACACTTAGCCCATTGTGACCTTATTAAGTTGATAGTGGAGGATGCCCTAAAGAACTTTAGAATTCATGTCCCATGGTCCAAGTTGAGAGATATGGATAGAGACGCACTAATATGAACCCAAAGAATTACTCCTGGGGAAACCCATATATCTAGCATTGGGGGTAGAGACACCACATCAAAAGAAAAAGAGACAGAGGGGACAACAAAGATGGAAATAGATGAAAAGAAATCAGAAGAGACGGACGTAGAAGAAGGAGGTGATGAGGAAGAAAAGTAAGAGAAGTTAGAATAGGAGGTCGTGAGTCGTAAACAGACCACTGAATCAAAGGAAACTGAGATATCCCCTCGAAAAAGTAGTCTGTCATGAGGGAAAACTGAGGATGAGGTGGTTTCCACTTTATCTACCTTGGGTACTCCTCTGAAATCCAAGAAGAAAATACCAAGACAAACCCCTCTTTACCTTAAAACAAGGAAAAGCACTAGAGTGAGACAAGGAACACCCCAAACTCCCACAAAAGTGCCAATTACCATTGAGGGGTCCCCAAGTAATAAATAAGAAGTAGGTCCAGATGAGGGAAATATTGAGGAGGTCATCTCTCAAAAGCCAAAACCTAAGACTCCCATAGCCTATGTAAGGCGGTACATCACTAGAGCATCACCCTTCAAGAAACCAGAAGCACCCACTGGCATCCAAAAATAAGGAAAGGGAGTGCTACAAGAAAAATAGAGCATGTTATAGGAAACATAGGAGATGCTACAGGAAGAGAAGGATGTGTAGAAAGAAGAAAATAGGAACAAATTGAGGGAAAAATTGCACCAATGGAAGGAAAAGATGTGCAACTGAGGGGGTACAAGGTGAAAAAAAACTCCAAAAGATAGTAGCCTCCCCACAAACCTTTGAAAGACAAATCACAAAATTTCAGGAACCTACCCCACAACCTAATTTGGGATCCTATTACAAATTCATTGAGGGAAGGAGACTTATCCTTGAAAAATTCACAATCCCCCTCGTACATGTGCTGGAGACGGAAAGAGGGCACACCCACAGATGGATGCAGATATCCAAATAAAATAATTTTGAGGATGTGGGGTTGATGGAATAAATACTCCTTGAAATGGTAAAAGTGTTGGCCAATGTAAGGCTCAAAGAATCTGTGGTGAAAGAGAAATTGCAAGCAGTGCAAGCAGAGAACATGAGGTTGCAGGGGCAGCTACAGGAAGAGGAAAACCAACTTGCCACTATGGCTAGCATTTGCATGGAGACCATGTAGTGTAGGAATATTTCAAAGCCCTACAAAATTTATCTCAAGGAGTAATGGTTACAATTCCAAATCAAAACCTTGGCTCAACATGGGTCCCTACCCTTTCAAAACTATAGATAGTTTAGAGATGAATGTTTTGGATTATCCATAGTGTTGAAAGACATTTGTCGACATTTCGAATCCCAATGAGGATACATCTTCAGGACATAAATTTCAAGAATGATTGAAAGAGAGACCAAACCATTAATAAATAGTAGAAGAAAGAATTAAAAAGCCGACCAAAAAAAAAAAAAGTATTACTAATAAAATTTAAAAAATTATTCATAATTAGTAATAATATTTTTGAAGTATTCATAATAATAATAATAATTATATAATTTCAATAAATTTTTTTTTCTTAATAATACTAATTCTATTAATGAAGCATATGGTAAAAAGAGAGAATACAATCATGTGTAGTTGAATATCAGGGAGCCGGAAATGATGAACCATCAACCTTAGTCCCGAAGAGTAACCATGGAGAAAGCAACAAGATAGCAAGAAAGGATCACAGAGGAAAACAAGAAATAGAGGGCTAGACAAAGGAGTCTACCCAGAATGGGACAAAACTTCTAAACGAAATTTTCTCCCTTTTTTCTTACCGACTTTGACCCAGCCATTGTGGGGCAGATGGGTAGGAACCACTTGGAGACTATTCTGTACTAAAGGTGAAGTCTCCTTATCTGAATTGGATGAGGAAGAATCATGTGTGCATTTCTGGGAAATCAGAGGTTCAGGGGGCACCTCAGGACTAGATGAAGGCGAGTCCTTTGTGTGTTCAATTTCCTCCCCTTCCGCTTCAAAGTACTCTTCATCCGAGCTGAAGGACTCAATGTCATCCATGGGAGGTGGATCACATGGTTTCTAGCCTTTGGATTTTTTCTTGCGGATGGTGTTCTTCTTTTTGGCGGTGAACGTGGCACATGTGTTCTGAAGGTGCCCTATCTGATGGAAATGGCGACATCGGAATGCGGTGTTCTCAAAGTTTTGAATCTGAGTCTGGTGAAAATCTCCAACTTTGAGTTTTACTTGATTAAGAAAACGTTTTCTTATGTCTATTTCCACGCATATTCTACCGAAGGTGTATATGCCTTTCTCCCCTCTAGAGGTATTTGTTGCCAGGAATTGGCCCAAAGTGTTTCCAATCCCTTGGAAGACAGAGAAGTGCCATAGATGTGTCGGGAGGTTTGGAAGTTAGACCCATATAGGAAGCTTGGTGATGACTGTTGTAGTGGGGTTAAAGTCTGGGAACCAGGGAGTGAGGAATAACCCTGTTGTTCCCCAAAACCAAGGGCCTCCTTTTAAGGATTTCTGATAATCGTCGTTGAAAGCAAATGCCAAAGTGAAGAAAACCTTCGAGCAGAGGAAGACTTTGTTGTTGTTGGTCCAGTTGGTGTGGATCCATTGATATAGATCTGCTATTTGAGGCCATATGCCATTAAATCTAAAAATGGTAGTTGTTTTTGAAAACGTTTGGTATTTATCATCGAGCGATGGATGTGAGATTTCGATGGAGGGGACTTCCTCCATTTTATCCACCAGGAAATACTTGGGAGCCTCAGGTGGTTGTGCAGATTTCTTGGGCATCTATGCATGGACCGCATCTTTGTATGAGAAAGCAGGGGTAGAGGATGGTTGCCCAGATGCTCCCCCTCTTAGACGCAGGGTTAGCATAATTGAAGCATATCTATTAATACTGTAAAAAGAGAGGGGAAGAGGGTCCTCTAGCTTTTTACCTTTATAGAGCAGTCCCTGAAGAGATGAGGGAATCCCCATCCTCAGTTCAAGATTGCGTGGGAGATCCTGCACCAGATCCACTGCACGCACCCAATGCAACAATGTTTTTCCTGAGAGTAGCAGAATCTGAATTTGGTAAGAATGGGGGGAATAGCCTAAAATCCCCTACTTTTCGTTGCAAGTTTTTGTGTGTACCACACTTTATCCTTTTATACCCAAATTCTTCATGCCAAATTGAGTATTGAATGCGGTATGTTCAGTCGGTAGTGATACCCCAGCACCCCAAGCTTGTAGATCTGAGGGGTTGTCCTCCTTTAGGGCCCCTGCTGCGGATAAGGCAACAAGACTGCCTATTTCGAGTTGATCAGTATTGTGCATGGTTTTTCCGTGGAGGAGAGCTGCGCCTCTTGTTCGTTTTGCATGTTTGCTGAAAATGACGACCGGAGCTTGCTTCCCTTGTGAGGCGGTCTTGAAATCGGCAGTGGGAATGGTGGTCTTCTCCCTGCATTCGCCTTCAATGCTGTTGGTGGCCACATAGTGTATTGAAGCTTGGAGCCAGAGCTCAAAGCCATGGGAAGCAGCCAGACCATCCTCTGGAGCATCGAGGTACTTTGAAACGGTAGCGACCTCTGAGGCAGCATGATCGATTGTGGAGGTGGCAGCAGCGGAGTCGAGTGAAACCTTCTCCGGAGTTGCAACAGCAAGGTCAGCGTCGGCGTCAGCAGCAAAGCTTCGCAAAACCCTAGCGGAGGCCATTTCGCTCCCAACCCATAATTTCAATAATTATTAATAATATTATAAATAATTATTAATATTAATTATCAATTATTTCTTATTTTAATCAAGATTTTTATTTATTTAATTTATTTGTTTTATATTGATATTAATAATTAATATTAAGTATCTTACATTATTAAGAAACTTAAATGTTATTTTATTTAAAAAAAAAATCATTTATTACTTAATATTTATTTATTCATACGAATAACCAAATATTAATACAAATAAATAATTATTTATTTTATAAGAATAATAACAATGCTAATTCTATCATGTATTTTATTTAATATTAATAATTAATATTATTTATCTTACTCATTATTAAGGAACTTAAATGTTATAAACTCTTTTGAAAATAATAATAGTTTATTGCTTAATATTTAGCTATTCAGTAGAATAACTAAATATTAATACAAATAAATAATTATTTTTTTTAATAGAAAATAATAACAATTTTAATTCTATCATGTATTTTGTTTAATTATTTTTAATTAATTTTTAATTTTTAATTTCTTATTTTTGTTTAGAATTAAAAAAAAAATCATATATTCTAAAGGCGAGAAACCCATTAATAATTATCAAATGATTATTTTTTATTTACTTATTGTCAAATACATAAAAATTAATACGAAATAATTATTAAAAGTAAATTAATGGTTCAAACTAACTATTATTACATTTTTTATTTTCTTTGTTATTATTGATGTCTATATTATTTCTAATATTATAATTTATTTATAAAGTCTAAACCCAAGAGTACAAGGATACAAAATAAAATGGGGGCAAACCTGAGATACTATACATAGGATGACGACGAACCAGAAGAGAAAATTTGAATGATCAGAGGAAGCCAACTATCATTGATTTCACTCCCTCCATCTTTGTTGAGATTATGAGGATGCTTAATAATAAGGACTTCTCTGATTTTTCTTCTTTGATAGTGTTTCTCTGTGGGGATAATTTTGGCATGTTGTAAAGACATGTGATGCTTAGTTTTTGAGTATTGTTCTGTTAGGGCTGAGGTGCAGGATCTCCCATTCTTAATATCTTCTCCACGCTCTTTCAATAATTTTTTGCAGCAAATGTCTCATTTCCCTAATATAACTTTTTCCAGACAAACAATCAATCTTATAAACTCCTTTAAGCTACTCTTGGTTGATATTATCCTTAGCAGACCGCATTCTACGTGTTATTGTTCACGTATTTGAAAATTGTGCGACTATGTCCTTCTTCCCCAAAACCCTAGCGATCTTATTTGTAATACCTTTTATGTATGGTAGGAAACCCTATCAAATTTGTCGAGGTTGTTGGTGCTCATGTGAAAGGGCTGAACCCTATGCTCTTCTTATGGATTTCTTAATATCTCTTTCTTTATATCCTATACCCTTAAATACAGAATTCAAGTGATTGATCTCCTCATTAAGGTACTCCGTGTCGGATTATATTTCCAAGTGTGCCATGCCATAAGAGACAATATAGCGATATACCTTCATTATGTTGAGAAATTTATGCATAGTTTTGTGCACAAGAAAACGTTCCTAAAAACTTCGAGAGTTGTACTCTCTTCTTTTATTCCCATCATGACAAGTGAGTTGTACAATTATTTTCTCACTTCAAATTTTCCATCAAAGATATGGATTAAGCGACTTTGCTAGAGAATACAAATCAAGGACAAAAAGTTTCTCTTCAGCTCTGGGAGTTAGAGAACATCATGTACAAGAAATTCATGGAGAGTAGGTAGTTTAAACCTAATGGTTCCAAGTCCAGATGGTTTGAGTCTTGACTTGTCTACAAAGTAGACTACTCCATCTACATTATCATTGAAATCACCAAATAAATCTTTCTAAAAGTTCATGTGGCAAGTTGCACTTGTATCAAGCAACCATGCATGTTTCCACAAATAAAATGAAGTATTAATCAAGTCTTTAGTTATTCCAATATTTCAATGTGCCACAATATAATAAGAAAACTTTGGTGCTTTACCTTTCCATGGATCTGGTGTTTTACCTTTCCCTTCACTTATTTCTTGTTAGATTATGTCCTAAGAGAGCTTGCATGTAGATGCATAATGCTCATTTCTATTGTAGTGAATACAATGCAGATCAGGTCATCCTCCTTGATAATGTCCCCTATTGCCTTTGGTATTCTTCTTTCCATGTCCTCTTATGCCACTTCTTCCTCTAGAAGAATATTGTGTTTGGTTCCTCTCTTTTTAGAAGAGGAAGCCTGAGCCGTTGTCTTCCTCTTCTAAAACATTTCTCTCTTTCTACAAACTTCTCCACAAGAGTGTCAAACATAATATTTTCAAGTTGGGCATTAGCATGTGATTATTCAAGATAGTGAGAATATGTGGGATATAGTGCCTTGACAAAAGTTGTGAGAGGAACATCCATTTTAACTTTGGTGGCTTTTACATCATGCATAATACATCTGATTTCAGAGGCTATAACAAGGGGATCATAATTTTTCAATTATATATTGAAGAGCTTGATCATTAGTTGGACTACCTCAAGCTCTAAGTTTGAGGCATATAAGTATTTCAACTTCTTTAAATCTTTAAAATAATTGGTAATTTGTGCAATGTTATCACTGACCTCTTCATTTACTGATGTAGCAATCAAGGCATAGGCCTTGTTTTTCGTATTCTCTGATACAGCGAACACCACTTTTTCTAGTCTGGGCTTTGTAGGTGGATTTCCATCTTCTCCTTCACAAACAACTTTCCATGAGTCATTTAAGATGACGGTATGATTTATCTTTATTGACCATTCATGGTAGTTCTCTTTTCCAGTAAGAACTACTCCAACTATTGAAATGATAAAATGCATTATTAAATAAAATTATGAGTTGGGCCCTAAATAGTCAAAATACTTGTAGAGATAATCCCTCATAAAAAAAAGTTAATATACCTCTATAAATAGTAGAATTCCATCAAACAACTGGGCTCTGATTCTCATCAATCAAAGTAACCCAAAAAGTGATGCATTTTTTTTTATCTCAAATAACCAATTTGACATAAACTTGCATATAGGATAAATCACCTCAATGCAGAAATGCAGAGAGTATACACCAACGAGTATTTAACGTAGAGAGAATAAGCCAACTCACAGATACAAAGTATAGAGAATAATGCATTATGTAATGTAGATAGGATATGATGCATTATTTAACCAGCATATAACTAACTCATCATACAAATAATTGTTCAATGCTTGAATGGGATTACAACTTACGACTTATAACAAAGGGAATATAACTCTACAGACACCGAAGAGACATGATCGACCATATTCCCTTTTTTATTTTGTTATAAGTCGTAAAGTGTAATCCAAGTAACATATACCAACGGCTCCTCCACATCCAAACTCTTATTTGACAAGGAGCGAGGAGACGATGAGTACACTAACGTTTTTTGGTTTTTCAGCGACTAACCTGCCTACCCAACATCTCCAACGTTCAACACTCCACTCAAACCTTGATTTCATTGAATCATGTTTTGCAGGATTGGTCACACCACTGTCAAATTGTTCAATAACAATGCTCTAACACTTACAATGCTCCAACAATAATCTCATAACAGTGTTGGATAACAACATTCAACTTGCAACTCCACTTATTGTAGCATGTATCCAAAGTGGGAGAGTATATGTAGAAGGAACATGAATCAGAGTGATACACAGATGCCTTAATCGAACATTATGCATAGTGTAAAACCAGGATAATGTAGAGAAATAAGTTATTATGACAAGTAGACTAGCGTAAGGCATAACTTAGAAAGGACTACAACAATGAAAGAACCGAGGAAAAAGAGTTACAGAAGGGACAAAAATTAGGGACCTATTCAGGCAAAGTATATGATAACTCCAAAATTCAATTCTTCATCAAGATATTTTTCGTTAAATACACTTAGAAGGGTAGCTCTTAGGATTCATATTCCAGGGACTTTCCATATTCTACGTATGCTATCTACATATTTACAAGATAATATTTGCCCAGTATCAAAGGATTAGGTATCAACATATACTAAAAAAATAATTAATTTAATTTACTTAATTTACTTAATTGTTACCTCGATAAAGTTGATATAAAATTAGGTTTTTCTGCTTTTCGGTTCTATTATTTCAGAAAAATATATATATATATATAGTAAAATTTGACTTTGTGTTACCAGTCTTCTTGATGGAATACCTGGTGAGTAGCCCATATATAGTACCTTGGTGTTACATTGTCTGCTTCTAAGCAATGCATCAGAAAGAATGACAAAACTAGAGATACTATGAAAACTATATGTTTGTATACACACACGCATGCCTCACATTAAAAGTAATAAGGGAAATCAGTATGAAAATATTCATCTAATAGAACCATTCAGACATTGAGTGAGACATAGGACACCACACTAGCTGGTTGAGGATGGACTTGGCCCAGGAGTGTGACAAAGGACCAAAATGACTGAGTACCTAGTGCTGATGACGTGGAGCTTGGTCATGAACCTTGCTAGATGTGGATCTTTGGCTGCTTCCTGAACTTGAATTTGGTTTGATGTGGTTCCTATTACATTGCTGGAACCTTGCCATATAGCCTTAAAGGGAGCCAGATCCCATGGAGTTCCCTGTCAAATTTCCATGGCCTCGAGGTCGCAGAATGGATTGAATACCCCATGAATGGAGTATCCATAGAGTCCAGATGAGACACTTTGTGCCAAAATTAGACCACTGCATGATATATGCCATCCCAGGTGTGAGCCCCAACGTAATTGCGCCCAAGTGAGGCGAGTTGAGGCTTTTGAGAGGTAGCAACTGGAGTACCTTGAAGACTAGACACTCACCTATGGCTGCCTTATAAGCATTGAAACACTGACTCAGTTGAAATTGGGCAATTTATTGCAGGGAGTTCGAACTCTTATAGTGTCCAATTAGATTTCCCAAGTGCTACTGCAGATTATGTAATTGAATGCGAGGAAGATATTCAATGTAGCCAGAGAGACCCTGTCTCTTAAGAATGTTTTCACATTGTAATTAGCCATGAAAATTTGTTGGTGATACGGAACCAGAAAAATATGTACATTCGACAGTTACAACCCTAGAGGAACCAGGAGACTTCTACAAGAATGAGGGAGCTTTGCACCAGGTGAAGAGCGATGACCATTATCCATTGTCTTGAGAGTCAGAAGACTCCCACAGTGGGATGAACCAGGGAATGCCTGAACATGGAGAAGAAAAACGACATGGCTCATAGCTAAATTCAGGCCAAATGTGGCAGAGTGATTAGGCATGGATACTAACGATTTGCAGTGCCTATTAATAATGATATCAAGCGTGAGGTGATCTGGGATTGCATTGGTACTGTTGTAACTTATTTTCTCCTTAGTTATATTTCTATTTTTATGTTGAAAAAAGAAAATAAATAAAAAAATATTTATAGAAAAATAAAATAGAGAAGTAAAATAAAATGTAAAGAATAAAAAGGGATATATAAAAAATAAATAAATAAATAAACAAATGCACAAATCAAGATGTCAAGATATCTTTATTATATAGTTTAAATTGTAAATAACATATGTTTGACGTTTTTGTTGTCTTGCAATAAAGATCTGATTCGATCCTATGGAGGAGATCATCCTCGCCCCGATCAATGGCAGAGGATGAAGTTAGGATCCCCCACCCTCGGCACTCTCAAAGTTTAACGTAGCAGGAGTTCGAAAAGTTGATTTCCGATTACTGCTTTCTATTATGTGGTGCTCCACATCGATTTCGGGGCCCCCCTCTCCAATATCACAAATTTCCTAACCCTCCCCAAAAACCACCTTTCACATCAGCTTCACTCCCACTATCGCTCTCAACCTCCACTACCATCCTGCCACTTGTCCTCATCCTATCTGTCCATATTGGTTAACCATTCCATAATTAAGTTTCATGCGAACATCTAGTAAATCAACTAGACACGCCTAAAAATGGTTAATTCGTTCAAAACCCCTTTAAATCTTTTTGCTACCTTTCATACTCCCTTTCTCAAGTTTTCTTGCAGCAGTGTAGGCGTGATTCAAATATTACCATATCACAACAAATTTCTACATCAGTAATCGAAATACCCTGGTAATTTAGTAACATATGCTTGTAATTCTCTTTTACAATGTCGTCAACTAAAGGAAACTCAAAAATAGTGGTGGAAATCCCAATGTTACCGCATGTAATCAATCTAGATGAAATTTCCCTTGCGGATAAATGGTATAAAATTTCTGAAACCCAATGTTTGTTAGATCTTTATGAACTCCACAGCTGGAAAAAACATAAATTTTTAGATACTACTTATGAGTTAAGCATATGAGAATCATTCCTACCCCAATTTACCTTCCCCCAAACTCATTGCTTCCCTGAATTTTTTACTTGGCGTCATCTTAGGTACCTTCATGTTGAATTTCGATGAACTTGGTTCTAGGTTAGAGTCCTAAATCAATGACGCTAATAAACGAAGAATCTCAACCATAAACTACTTTTCACAGTGGAAATATAAAGCAGTAAATCACATATGCACAATACACATAGTTTCAAACAAAATTGTACAATAATGTACACTCACCAATCATTGTTATATTAAAACAAATCTGAATAATACAACAGTCTATGGTATACAAGATACAATGAAAAACTCGATGGCGTATCTTGCCCTTTTGGTCCTTCGCTTCTGTACTGCTCACTAGTAGTTCCTTAGTTCATCAAGCCATCTACACATCAAGACTCCAAGATGGCTACCACCTAACACTGTTGCACATCCATATGTAGAGTGTACATGAGATGATCCAATTTTCTCTCTAGGTTGGCCAATATCCAAGCTCCAAACTGCCACGCTAGCAACAAATTTTGTCCATCAATTTGTTTCTCTTTAGTGCCTATCTTCACCCAACCTTCAGCTTCTCTTCGTCCTTCAAGTTAGTTCATCTAGGGCTACTTTGGGTAGCCAACACACTGCCCTCCAATAGACCTATGGCACCCAATATAAACACTACTAAATCTTCTCCTAGTATGATACTTCACCACATTGGAAGGTCATACACATGGCATCAACAAGATTCTCAACAAACTTATCAAATCCAGTCACATCTTGACCCAACACTCCTCCCAAAAACATTGATGTCCTTCACAGTTAGATGTTACTCCTGCAATAGTAGTTAGGGCATAATATGCAGCCCTTAACCTCCACGCTGTCAGAAAAATATGCCCTTCTAGGGTTGCAGTCCACCTAGAAAAGACCCTTGAAGTGCCATGTTGTCCCTTTCTACCTTGTCCACCTCAAAGTTGCACTAGAAGTGCCTCTAGTTGCTTGTTATGGCCTGCAGCCTAGCACAACAAATAGCTATAGCTGTGGTCTCTTCAACAGGCCCAAACATCACCCTAACTAGTAGAGTTATCCTCCTATCCTCCTCGGCATAGCTTCTTTCCTTTTCCTCCACTAATATGCACTCAAGATTAGCCCATATGAATCTGTCTTTATCCCATAAACATTCCCAAGCATACACTGTCACCTACAACTCCTTGCACACTGTTTAGGGTAGACTCCTCCACACTAAACCTTCTCCTTTTTGTTACGACTTAGCTCCTCTCTCCACCGAGTTCACTTTAGAGGATGTTTTGCACACTTGGATGCTAAAATGACATATCTACACCCTTAATTTATAGACCTCTAAAGGGCTCCAACGAATCATTTGAAGAGACACATCTATTGGATTGTTTTTACACCAAGCCCACATGACTTGGTAACCAATAATTACCTTGTCAACTTCAAAAATTCATTTCTCTCTAATGATAACTCGATTCAAATGATTTTCGATGCGTTGGAATAGTATCATCGAGCACTATCAGCATCATCCATCACATGTCATACCTCCATCATGGTTTTGGCCCAAATCACGATGGGTGCAAAACCACACACTTGGGTTCCAAGCCCTCAAGCTGCCCTTGTGGTGCTTTGTCCTCCAAACCCTGAACCATAAGGCTTGGAGTACCTCCCAAGCTACAAAAATCAACACTACCTCTTAGAGAGGGAGGTACCTCCACGACTAGGAATTACTTCATCATCATCATCATTGCTTGCAACACTTTCCCAACTCTTGGTACTCACAATCGCAACAATCCATGTATGGTGAACTACGCCCTCCTCGGAAGTATCACTGTCACTGGAAGCCTCCTGATTTTTTATTCTCCTATAACACTTTCTAATCACGCCATGATTTCTTATTTCCATATGTGGAAGCACCCTTCCCCCCCACAAACCAAGCGCTCTTCTTGGGCTGTAGATTTTCCCTCTAAAAATTGAACTCCCTCTACAACTTGACTCCCTTTCAGCCTTTGGAACCTAGACCTTCTTGGAAAAGTGTACCTTATTCTCAAGAATATGTACCTTCTCCTCTAAAGCCTTAACCTCTTTCTCTGGAATCTCCACTTGCCCCTGCTTCTTTCCATGATCCTTAGGCTTGCTCGTCACCTTGTAGAGACCATTCTCCCTAACTCCTAGAAGAATCCCGTTAGACTTAGAGTTTCTAGGCCTGATTCTCGCTTTCTCATCTTAGAACAAGACCTCAAACCCTTTCCTCTCCATCATCGAGATGGATATCCATTAAGGGAATTTTGAGGTGTAAAATGGCCCTCCTAAGAAAAATGTACAACCAAAATAAAATTCATAAGAACCAATATGATTCAATATGATGATGTCAACCATGGGGCATGATTCGACATTTTTAGAGTAAAAAAGTAAAAATAATATAAAACAATAAAATAATAAAACTACTTTTTGAACCCATATTTTCAACTTATCTCCCTAAGTTTTTACTCAAATTCCCAGTGGGAGTACTCGTTGGATGTATAATTTAATTCCTCGCCCAAGGAATACCCATGTTGCATACTTTTGATAGACCCTGCTACACCAAAAAAGAGAAATACATGGAAAATGTGATTGCAATCACGCTTTTCATGTATTTCTCATCTTTCGTGTAGCAGGGTCCATCCAAAGTATGCAACATGGATACTCTTTGAATGAGGAATTAAATTATGCATCCAACGAGTACTCCTACTCAAAATTAGAGTAAAAACTTAGGGAGATAAGTTGAAAATACGGGTTGAATAAGTAGTTTTATTATTTTATTATTTGTACTTTTCTTTTATCCCTCTAAAATTTGATGATGCAATCTAATCTTATTTTATTATTTCCATTATTATTTTATAATTTCCTTAGGAGGCCCATTCTAGATCTCAAATTCCCCTAATGACACTATATCTGAGTATCGATACAAATAGTACATCCTGGGCCCACATCATACGTCTTGTCTCCATCTTCAATGGCACAACTCCTGAGCTTCGGATATCCAACTGACTCTCGTCACCCAACACCATGTGAAAAATTGAGTCCCATTTAGCTAGAGTCTCAAACACCTCCTATGATCCTGTCATGTACTTCATTGTACCACTTTCCATGTGCCATCCATCCTCTTGGATAGTACCCTGTGAGAAATGAGAAATCATAGTGAAATCCTCCTCTTCCAATCTCTAGGAGATATCATTTATCTCTGCTGAAGCGAAGATGTGCTCTCCTTTCCTTTTTCCTTTCTCATCATACCCTATCTTCAACATACATCTCGAAGAATAATGACCCATCTCTCCACAATTGAAACACTTGAATTTACTCAAGTCCTTCTTCGGCTTACCCTTCATTCTCGCTGCAAGTGCCACGTCCTCATCTGAGTTCCTCGATGGCTGAAGATTCTCATCTTGCAACTCTTCCTGAATGAAGTTGTCCCAATGTCTATTCCAGTCTAGGGACTTCTCCCTAGCAATGATTAATTTGATGAAGGGATTCCATTCCTCGGTGAACCCTTTTAAGGCAATCCTTACCATCTCTACATCTGAAACTTTTACACCGACGACATCAAGCTCATCTCAAAGCATGATAAAACCTCGTTAGATACGAATTCGTTCCTTCACCCTTTATCATCTTAGTGGACTTCAACTTATCCTGTAATACCAATACTCGATTATCATTCTCATTCTAGAAAAAATTATAAAGATCCATCCACATCTCATGTGCATTGTTCTTCTTGATAAAATGACGTATTAAGGACTCCCTTACACCATCAAGGATGATCAACCTCGCTTTCGTATCCAAATATTCCCATATTTCTAGCTCCTTAGGATCAGTTGGCATCTTGATCTCTTTCATGGCAAAATCCTAGATCCTGTTGACCTGCAAGACCAACTTGATCCTTTTCTTCCAAGGAGTGTAGTTGGGAAACCCTTCCAACTTTTCCTCATACCAAAGACCTGCCTGCAAGTTCGACATTGTATTAACTCCTTCACTCACAATATGACCAACTCCCTCTCTCATTCTACTTTGCTGCACAAACTATGATTTACTAACTTAAAAGTAGCTCATGTACGCTCTAAAACCATGTTGAATTTCCACGATCTTGGGTCTAGGTTAGAGTCTTAAGTCACTGATGCTCCCAAACCTAAAATCTCAACCATAAACTACTTTTCACCCGGAAATATAAAGCAGTAAATATTATATGCACAATATAAACATTTTTAAACAAAATTGTACAATAATGTACAATCACCAATCTTCATTATATTAAACCAAATATGAATAATACAACAATCTATGGTATACAAGATACAATGAAAAACTCGATGTCGTATCTCGTCTTGCCGCTTCATCACCTCTGTAATTCTCACTAGTAGTGCCTTAGTCCATCAAGGCATATACACATCAAGACTCTAGGAGGGCTGCCAGCTAACATTGATGCACGTTGATATGTAGAGTGTACGTGGGCTGATCTAATATATTCTCTATGTTTACCAATACCCAAGCTTCGAACTACCAGGCTAGAAACAACTTTTTTACATCAAAGTGTTACTCTTCGGCACCTAGCTTCACCTAACCTTCAATAGACCTATGACATGTTAGAAAATTATATATTACAGAGAAATGCAACACATAAAATATGTGGAAAACACAAGCACATAAAACACATAAAACCAGAGAGCCATAGATATACGTGGTTCACCCAGTTTGGGCTACGTCCACCCCGAACAGCCAGTCCTTCATTTTTATTATCCAACAAAATAAAGAGACACAATCTACAACAGATCCATTTTAATATCCTCTGTTCTCTCTCACAGTCTCTCTATTAGTTTCTCGCTTTGAGAATACACATATAATACACATCCATAATACTATACCCTCATAAAATTGAGGGGTTTCCTTCTAGGGAAAAAAACCCTAAACTAAACATAACTTCTACCATCACATCATCTGCCTAATCAACGACCTATATTGACTATAAATTACTATACTTTTACAAGGAAATTTTACATCTGTTTTTAGCTTCAGGGGCGCAGCCTCCCCCCTAAGACCCCCCAGGCAGCGTTTAATTACAGGTGGCGATGTCGCCCGATTAAGGTACAGGGGTCCAAGGTTGTTATACAAAATAAATAAAATAATCAGGCTCCACACCCAATCCAATCACTGTTGAATATTCTCCTACTATGATACTTCACCACCTTAGAAGGTCATACACATGGCATCAATAGGTTGCTCAAAACATTGATCCAATCTAGTCACACCTTGACTCAAAAATTCTCCCAAAAACATGATTCTCCTTCACTGTTAGTTTTTTCTCTTTAAATACTGGTTAGGGCACAATATGCAGCCCTTAACTTCCACATTGTCAACAAACTATGCCCTTCTAGTGTTGTGGTCCACCTATAAAAAACCCTCCAAGTCCCACGTTGTCCCTTTTATGCATTTTCCACCTCAAGAATTGCCTTGGAACAACCTTTAGTTATTGGTTATGGCCTACGGCCTCGCATAGAAACTAGCTATAAGTGCAGTCTCCTCAACAGACCCAAACATCACCCTAACCAGAAGCGTTATCCTCCTATCTTCCTCGGCCTAGATACATACCTTTTCCTACACTAATATGTACTCAATATCAACCTATATGAATATGTATTTAGCCTAAAAATAGTCCCATGCATAAGCTATCACCTAAAAATCCTCCCACGCTATTTAGGGGAGACTCCTCCATGCTGAACCTTATCCTTTTTATTGTGGCTTGGTTCTTGTCTCCACCGAGTTCAATTTAGAGGATGTGTTGCACACTTGGATGCTCAAATGACATATCCACACCCTTAATTTATATACCTCTAAGGGGATCCAACAAATCATTTGAAGAGACACATCTATTGGAATATTTTTACACCAAGCCTACATGATTTGGTAACCAATAAATACCTTGTAAAATTCAAAAATTCATTTCTCTCTAATGACAACATGGATTCAGATGATTCTCGATGTCTTGGAATTGTGTCTCGAAGCACTATCATCTTCATCCATCACGTGCAGTACCTCCATCATGGTTTTGGCCCAAATAACGATGGGTTCAAAACCCCAAACTTGGGTTCCAAGCCCACAAGCTGCCCTTGTGGTGCTTTTCCCTCCAAACCCTAAACCCTAGCGATTGTAGTACCTTCAAAGCTACACAAATCAACACTTCATAGTCAAAGGGTCGTAATTGCCCAAAACAATGAAATTTTATTTGCCATTACTTCTGAGTCTCTATTCCAAGCTCTCCATATCAAGCCTATAGCCCCTATTCACCCTTTTTTTGCAAATTCCCTCATGGAGATTTACCAAAAACTCACTGGCCCTCAACGATCCAAAATATTTGAGTTATTTTACTTGATAATTTTGAGTTACCAAGAACTAATATACCCTACTCTTCTACAATATTCCCAGAAATGTCTAGGCAAGTCATCTCTATGGTTTCTTGTATGTTAGGTTACCCTAGTGTTCAGTGGGCTACTCAGGTAATATTATCATTTTGATCAGTATTCTTAGCAGATGATAAACCATCATTCATTTTCAACTACAATCAGTTTTTGGAAGGCAACGTTCATGAAAAAATTTTGAAGTTTGATATTCAAGGTGCTTTTAACCATCAATCAGTCCTTGTGTATTTGTTTTTGTTTTATCAAGCAGATAGATTCAAATTTACATTACAGAATTTAGATGCACAGGGGAGCCCTTAGCCAATTATTCATTGGACTTCCTTAGTAAGGAAGAGCACAGAGGAGTATTCCTTTAGTGATTATGTAAATTGGTTTTTACATATGGCTTTGATTCTTCTCAGCAGTGATGTTATACCTATAACTTCAACTGAAATTAGAAGAATCCTTCACCTCACTAAGAAAAATAATATTGGATACTGGTACCTCTACCATAATTATGCAAAAATCAAGATATATAGATGTGATATTCCTCCCTATAGGTTTCCAATATTTGTACCAATCAAAATTTTTGCATTGGAATACATCAGACAAATGATGAACATGGATGATCTACATTTTGTATCCAGCAAGAAGAAATCTCAATTTAAGTTAAAAGAATAGATTGACCCTTTTATTGTCAACACCAGGGAAACAACAAAGGAGGAATATCTTCTACTAAAACAAATGAAATTCAAATTAAGTTTCACCTGGTCTTATGATCCCTTGGGGATTATTTCAAAATTGAGAGTTGAACATAAGACTACACCTTATGCACACATAGCTAGCCCAGGAATATAAGAGTATGCAAATAAAGAGGAGTGGCAGGAGAACACATTACAAGAGGAAGAGGAAAAAAATGTGACTCAAACAACATCACAGACTCCAGTTCCTCAAGAAAAGGAGTCTAAGAGGTTAAGATAGAGTTTGTCTCCTTTAGTTTCAGAAATTCAAGAGATAGATTTCATAGTTTTTAAGAGAAGGAAGAATACCAATACAAATGAAGAGACATTAGAAATACAAAGTTCACAAGAGCAGTAAATAATTGTATTAACAGGTTTTCACACTTCAACCTTTCCAAGGATTGAGGAGATCACCACAAATTCTCCAATGTCATTTATTTCTCAGGGCACAATAGAGCCAAATATGTTTTCTAGATACAAAGAGATTAAAAGAAGGAATTATGTACTTAAGGCCACCACATACTCTAAATACTGAAAAAAATCATCTACTACTCAACACAGACTTTTTTTTGCACTTGATACTAAAAAGGGACAGTTGAAGTTTAATTTTCTTGGAACCCAAAGTTCCAGTCCCTAAAAGTGCAGAAGAATATAAAACTTTTATTTTATCTTTCGATGTGAAACAAATACATGCAATTGATTATATTGAGCTTCATAAGCACAAAAGAGATATGATATACTCTACTTTGACCAGTTCAACTGTGGAAGCCTCCAAACTTCAAGCTTCAATAAATAATATTCATTCAGAATTGAAAATGGAGAAAATGTCATCCTTGGCTAAAGATACCAGAATTAAATCATTGGAATATCTCGTAATAAAAGTAGGATATGATCTTAATGATGTTAAAGAAATTGAAGAAATGATCAAGAACAAGAATGTTGATATTCAAGAACTAAGGAAGCAGTTAAAACTCCCTAATACAAAACATACAAAGGATAAATAAGTTGGTCAATTGGAGAAACAAAAAGAGGATATGTTCAAACTGATAATTGAAAAAAAAAATCAGATTCAAAAAATGGAAGTTGATATGGACACACTATTAAAGGAAAGAGAACAACAACTTAGTGTTTTAGCTTCCATTCCCATAGCAACACCATCTAATGCAAGTAATTCAACATCAACAACTATCGTAGTAGACACATAGTCCAGTGATGTAGCAATAGATTTATCTAATGCCATGGGAGAATTATCTTTATAGTACCAATAGATTTAAGAACCCAACACACATTTACACAAGCTACAAGAGCAGAAAATGAAAAATGATAATGCTTATTTAGCTGAATGAGAAGAATTTTAAGCTAACTAACAAATTATAAGTTTATGATAATGAATATTTAATAGGTTAGAATATTTACCAAGGAAAAGAGAATATATGGATTGATATAAATGCATCAATAACTGACTTGTGGTCTTCAATTGAAATTATTTTTAAACAAGAGGATTTGTTATAGAGATCAAAAGAAGCAGTGGTTGAAATAAAGAAATACCTCGACCACAAACCAGAAGAATCCAAAATAATAATCAAAGTTCTAAATTCAAGGACAAAAGAAGAGCTTGAAGAATATGGGATTGAAGATAGAACTAAAGTTGTATTGGAGGTAAGAAGAGTGCTCATTAACAGGAATTTAATGTTGCATCTTGAAAACAAATGTCACAATTTAGAAGTTCAGATTAAAAAGTTTCACAGGAAATTTAATACATTACATCAAAGAGGACTTCCAAGTTTGCAGGGTATAGGTGATAAAATAATTCCATTGGAATATTATGAGCGTATATTGCATGAGATAGCAGTAGATAAAACTAAGTTTGCTAAAATCAGAGGAGTTATCACTATAAAATCTTTCGTTGAAAGTTTGAGTTATGATTTATTAATTGAGCATGAGGTCAAGCATTTATTCATAACTAAAACTACTTTTGAGAAATACACTGAAGTGAATGAATCATATAGAAAAATGTTAAAATTTTCTATCCCTGATGAAAAGAGATGGGACAAATTGTGTGAGCTCATCGAATGAGAGACAACATATTTTCAACAGCAAAATGCCAGGTTTTAAGGAGAAAACAACAGATTTCCAGGAACAAGAAACAAAACAAAAAAACCGCAGTTCCAGTCATCAGAAAAAGTCCTCAAAATATGTGCAAGATGTCAAAATATTTCAGAATCCCTCTTTTTCAGTTCTATTTTTTTTTTAAATCCAAATTAGTTTGGATAATATATTTTGTAATAAATTTCTTATTTGAAGCCTACATATTTTGAATGAAACTCTATAATTACTTTGTAATTTGAAGGGTATAGGGTTGAACCATTGTGACAAACCTTGATATGATTGTAAAAATCTAGGTTATTTTTCAAGATAATAGAAGGATTCTGGATTTGTTCTAAAGGAGTTTGTGTATCTTTGTGAGTTATTCCAGTTATTCAATTTTTTTTCTACACATATTAAAAGTAACATAAGAGACTTTGGGTAAGAATAGATCAAGTGTCAATCTTTCTAAAATCCCCTACAAAGTTATAATCATTTACAGAGATTATTTTATCGGACAGTTTGTCTCAGATAACTCCTCTACAACATTTTAATTATTTTCTTTTGTCCTCTATGAATTTTTTTTTGTTTTTTCTGAAGAATTTTTATGTACGCATCTATTCTACATATGATTAATTAAATTCTCATTTTTAATTTTTAACTGATTATATACCCTGTTAAATTCTTTCTTCCAAAATCAATTGAGGGTTAATTTTGTTAAGGATGAATAATCAAACCTTCTATTCAATAATTAATACTTAAGGTTTTAATGTATTTAGAGTTTCAAAGCATTGGTCATCTAGAAAAAGTCAAAATAAAAAACTTAAATTAGGTGCTCTCGCATAGTTCCTTAGCCTAGAACTATATACAAAGGAAAACATTAGATTGGTTTCATTTCTGGGGAGAAATTCCATTGAAATTCATTTTTCCTTGGCACAATGATCGATCCTACCTCTTAATGGTGAATAAGAGTTAAGTAGGCTAAAGTCATTCACTTGTTGACTTAACAATTTTAAACTAGATTCATGGAGGCAACTAGACCATAGTTAGATTTTGAGCTTCTCTCTACCTTTCTAGATCCAAAGAAACTAGTAAGGATTGCATCTATTAGATGAAGGTTGGAAGCTTCTCTTCTTATTCCTTTTTTTTTTATTTGATGTGCCTTCACAATCTGACCCTTTTCAAATAAACCCAATTCCTACTCAATCATCAGATCTTCCTCCTAAGGTTTTAGAACTTGGCTCTAAAGGTGTGGATTTAGAATATGCATTATTAGTCTATCAGCTTGAGGCTCTTTAAGTTCCTTTTCAACACCTTGAACTACCTAATACTGAAGAAGATTTGAAACTTACCCTTCCTGAATTCAAACAAGTTGATATTATATCTCCTGTGGTACATACTTTTCCCTCAACTTATACTAAGCCAGAGGAGGAACTTAGAATTTATACTAATCCTCTAGCTTCTGAAGATTTTGGAGAGAAGGATTTTGAAGTTAAAAAATTATTCATTAATTCACAGTCAATCCAAAAAAATAATACTCCATTAAAACCATCATCTATTAAAATTTTTACCCCTGAAATATCAGTACCATCACAACATCAAATGGTTGGTATTCAACCAATTCTGGAAGCATGGTATGCAGCCTTAGTTCTTCCACCTGCAACCCAACTCCATGCTTTTCCTGATGAATATTTAAAACATTTACCCAGATCTACTGGAGAAACATGGCTGTCTGCTTAAGATAATTTAGCTGCATTTCTAGATTTTGCTGACAACATGAATATTGAGCATGAAGATGTCTATACAAGATGTTTTTGTCCAACCACTTAAAGGACATGTTAGAATATGGTTTAGGAAACTTTAAGCTAATTCCATTAATTCATGGGCTCAAACATTTAACATTTTCAAAAATCAAAGGGGAATAAAAAAGGATGTTGTTTACTAATTAACTGAATTTGAAGACTTGAAAAGAAACCCTTGTTAACCTGTGGCTGATTTCATTAAAATATTTTTAAAAAATTGACAATAAAATGACTCCATATTGAAAACTGCTAGTAAATGATGCTAAAGTTAGGTTTCCCAAATCATTTGAAGATGATTTTGTTGTAACTATTAAAGAAAGAAAATATGAAACCTTAGTTGATATGAAAACTAATGCAATAGAAACTATGCTCTCAAAGTTTCACGAAGGGGGGGGGGTGCGGTTCGAATAGTTGATTTCCAAGTACCACCTTCTATTACATGGAATTCCTACAATGATTTCGAGGCTCCCCTCCCCAAAACCACAAACTACCTACCCTCCCCCCGAAAACCTCATTTCACATCTGCTTCACTCTTGTTGCCACTATCAACCTCCACTCCCATCCTATGCTTTGTCCTCATCCTATATGTCCACACTAGTTAACCATTACCTAATTAATTCTTTCTACCAATATCTAGTAAATTAACTAGACGTGCCTAAAAAATAGCTAATTCATTCAGAAGAAGGCTTTAAATCATTTCACTACCTTTCATTCTCCCTTTCTCCCATTTTCTTGTAGCAGTGTAGGTGTGATTCAAGTCTTACCACCTCACAACGAATTGCTACATCAGTAATAAAAATACGTTTGAAATTCAGTAAGATATTCCTGTAATTTTTTGTTACAGCGTCGTCAAAGAAAGGAAAGTAAAAAATAGTGGTATAAAGCCCAAAGTTTCTGCCTGTAATAAATCTAGATGAAATTTCCCTGGTGGTAAACATTATAAAATTTTTGAAACCGAGTGTGAGTTTGATATTTATGAGCTCCACAACTGGGAAAAACAAAAAATTTTAGATACCAGTGATGATTTAAGCATACTAAAATCATTCATGCCCTAATTTACCTTCCTCCAGACTCATTTCTTCCCTGATTTTTTTACCACATGTCATCGTAGGTACCTTCCTAGTCAAAGGACCATAATTTCCCAAAATAACAAAAGCATTCCTCCTGAGTCTATATGCCAAGCTATCAAGATCAATCCTATAGCCCCTCTGTACCCCTTTTCTATAGATTCCCTTGGATATTTACCAAAAACTCACATTTCCTCAATGATCCAAAATATTTGAGTTATTTTTATTTGAGAATTATGAGTTACCAAGAACTATTCCACCCTACACTTCTAGAATATTCCCAGAAATGTCTAGGAAATTCATCTCTATGGTTGCTTGTCTATTAGGTTACCCTAGCAATCAGTAGGCTGCTAAGGTAATATTATCATTTTTATTAGTATTCTCAGTAGATGATACACCATCATTCATTTTCGCTTAAAGCCATTTTTTGGCAGACAACATTCATGAACAATTTTTGAAGTTTTCTACTAAAGGTGATTTTAAGCATCAATCAGTCCTTGTCAAAAAATTTTTGTTTTATCAAGAATATAGTTTCAAATTTCCATTACAGAAGTTAGATGCACACGGTAATCCATAGTTACTTTCACTGGACTTCCTTAGTAAGGAATAACATAGAGTATTATTTCAATGATTATGTAAATCTGTTTTGACATATGGCTTTGTGTCTTCTCAACATTGATGTTATACCTAGAATTTCAAGTGAAATTAGAAGAATCTTTCACCCCACTGAGAAAACTAATATTGGATATTGGTACCTCTTCTAGAATTACACAGAAATCAAGATATATGGATGTGATATTCCTCCCTATAGGTTGTCAATATTTGTAACAATAATAATTTTTTCATTGGAATACATGAGATAAATGATGAACATGGATGATCTAAATTTTGTATCCAACAAGAAGAAACCTAAATTTAAGTTAAAAGAATATATTTTTAACTTTTATTGTCAAAACCAAGGAAGAAACAAAGGAGGAAAATATTCTACTAAAACAAAGGAAATTTAAATTAAGTTTCACTTGGTCATATGATCCCTTGGGGATTATTTCAAAATTGACAGTTGAACAGAAGAACACACCTTACGCACACACATCCAGGCCATAAATAGAAAAATATGAAAATCAAGAGGAGTGTAAGAATACCACATTGCAAGAGGCAAAGGAATGAATTGTCACTAAAACAACATCACAGACTCCAGTTCCTTAAGAAACTGAGACTTATATGTCAAGAGATCGTTTGTCTCCTTCAGTTTCATAAATTCAAGATACAAATTTCACATTTCTTAAGAGAATGAAGAATACCAATACTCATGAAGAGCCATTAGCAAGAGAAATTTCATAAGATTAGGAAACAGTGGTATTAACAAGTTTTCACACTTCAAACTTTCCATTAATTGAGGAGATCACCACATATTCTACAATGTCATATGTTTCTCAAGTCACAACACAACCAAATAGTTTTGCTAGGTACAAAGAGATTAAAATAAATAATGGAGAGACTCAATACCACCACATAATCTGAATTCTGGAAACATTCATCTACTACTTACCACTAAGTTTTTTCTACACTTGATATAAAAAGGGACAGTTTCAATTAACTTTCTTGGAACCCAAATTTCTAGTCCCTAAAACTCAAGAAGGATATAAAACATATATTTTCTCTTTTGACATCAAAAAAATACATGCAATTGATTAGATTAACCTTCATAATCATGAAGGAGATATTGTATACTCTACTTTGACCAATTCAACTATGGAAGCCTCCAAAGTGCAAGCTTCACTGAATAATATTCATTTAAAATTGAAAATGGAGACAATTTCATCCTTGGCCAAAGATACCAGAATTAAATCATTATAAGATCTGGTAATAAAATTAGGATATGATCCTAATGATGTTAAAGAAACTAAAGAAATGATCAAGAACAAGAATGTTGATATTCAAGAATTGAGGAAGCAGTTAAAACTCCCTACTACAAAAAATCCACAAGCTAAAGAAGCAATTGGAGAAAGAAAAAGAGGATATGTTCAAACTGATAATTGAACAAAATGTTTATATACAAAAATGGAAGTTGATATGGACACACAATTAAAGGAATGAGAACAACAACTTAGTGTTTCAGCTGCCATTCCCATAGAAAATCCATCCAATGCTAGTACTTCAACAATAGTGAATTCAATAGCAGCAACTATCACAATAGATACACAATCGAGCGACAGAGAAACATATTTATCAAAGGCCATGAGAGAATTATCTTTAAAGGACCAAGAGATTGAAAAACTCAACACACAGTTGGAAAAGCTACAAGAGAAAAAACTAAAAATTTATATTGCTTATTTAGCTGAAATTGAGAAGAATTTTAATCTAACTAAACAACTAAAATTTTATGGGAATGAATATTTAATAACTTATACTATTTCCCAAGAAAAAAAGAATATATGGATTGATATAATGCATCAATATCTCACTTGTGGTCTTCAATTGAAATTATTTTTGAACAAGAGGAATTGTTACAAAGATCAAAAGAAGTAGTGGAAAAAATAAAGAAAGACCTCGACCAAAAGCTAGGAGAAGCCACAAGAATGATCAAAGTTATAAATTAAAAAAAAAAAAAGAGATTGAAGAATATGGGATTGAAGACATAATTGAAGTTGTCCTGGAGGTAAGATGAGCGCTCACTAAAATAAATTTAATGTTGTATCTTGAAAACAAATGTCACAATTTAGAAATTCATATTAAAAGTTTTCACATGAAATTCAATACATTACATCAAAAAGGACTTCCATGACTCGAGGGTATATGTGATAAATTAATTCCATTGGAATATTATCAACATAGATTGAATGACATAGCAGTACATAAAACTAAGTTTGCTAAAATCAGAGGAGTTATCACTGGAAAAGCTTTCATTGAAGGTTTGAGTTATGATTTATCAATTCAACATTATTTCAAGAATGTTTTCATAAATAATACTACTGTTGAGAAATACATTCAAGTGGATGAATCATACATAAAATTGCTAAAATTTTCTATCATTGATGAAAAGAGATGGGACAAATTGTGTGAGCTCATTGAATGAGAGACAATGGATTTTCAACAACAGAATGCCAGGTTTTCAGGAGAAAACAAAAAATTTCCAAGCACAAGAAACAGAACAACAAAATTGCAGCTCTAGTCATCAACATTAGTCCTCGAAATCCATGCAAGATGTCAAACTAGTTCAGAATCCCTCTTTTTTAGTTCTATTTTTGAAAAAATCTAAATCAGTTTGGATAATATATTTCGTAATAATTTTTTGATTTGAAGTCTAGATATTTTGACTGAAACTCTATAATCACTTTGTAATTTGAAGGATAAATGGTTAAACCCTTTTAATGAGCCTTGATATGATTGTAAAATTCTAAGTTATTTTTGAAGATGATAGAAGGACTCTGGATTTGTTCTTAAGTAGCTTGTGTATCTCTATGAGTTATTCCAGTTATTCAAATTTTTTTTCTACACATATTAAAAGTAATATAGGTCATTATAGGTAAGAATATATTGAGCATCAATAATTCTAAAATCCCATGCAAAGTTATAATAATTTACAGAGATTAGTTTATTTGACAGTTTGTCTGAGATAAATCCTCTACATCTTTTAATTATTGTCTTCTGTCATCTATCAATGTGTTTTGTTTTGCTGCAGAAGTTTTTTGTAAGCATATTTTCTATATATGGTTAATTAAATGCTCAGTTTGAAATTTTAACTGATTATATATCTTCTTAAATTATTCCTTCCAAAATCAATTGAATATTAATTTTGTTAAGGACGAAGAGAGAAACCTTCTATTCACTTACTAACACTTAAGGTTTAAATATATTTATATTTTCAAAGCATTTTCCATGCAATTAAAATCAAAATAAAAAACTTAACTTAGATGCTTTGGCATATTTCCTTAGCCTAGAACTGTCTAGAAAGGACAACATCAGATTGGCGGCGTTTTCTGGGAGCGAGGATTGAAATTACTTTCCCCACGGGACAATAATTAATCCTACCTCTTTAGTATGCAACCTTAATTATTCCAGCTACATCCCAACTCCATGCTTTTCCTGATGGATATTTAAAACATTTACACATATTTAATGGAGAAACATGGCCATCTATTGAAGATGATTTAGCTGCATTTCTAGATTTTGCTGACAACATGAATATTGAGCATGAAGATGTTTATACTATACTTTTTGTCCAATTGCTTGATGAAAATGTTAGAATATGATTTAGGAAAATTCAAGCTAATTCCATTAGTTCATGGGTTGAACTAGTTAACATTTTGAAAATCAATGGGGTATAAAAAAGGATGTTGTTTGGGTAAAAATGCGAAAATGGGTAACATTTTTGTGAGATTTGGGAGTGGAAAAATTTTTCCTCAATAGTTTGGCTGAACTTTCATAAAATTTCAGCCAAACTATTCAACAGTTCAGCCAAACTTTTGAAATTAGTTTGGCCAAATTCATTCTGTTGTTTACATTGACAACGTACTGATGACAATGGCAAACATATTTTTGGACGGAGATTGGAAAACCGACAACAAAAGTTCGACCGAACTAAAATTTCGGCCAGACTATTAGTTTGTCCGAACTTTTAAAATAGTTCGGCCGAACTCTTATTTTATAAATATATCACTCGCAAACTGTTGCAGGTTTCTTGTTCACATATGTCTCGCGCATTTGTGTCTTGTTCCTTGCTTGCTGTTGTTTTTGTTGCGCCACAATGAGGAGGGGAGTTTTGTTGATTTGCAGTTGCACGTCTGTGTATTTTTCGTTGCTTGCTACTATTTTTTTGTCTCGCACATATATGTCCTGTTCGTTGGAGTTTTTTTTATTTGCAGTTGCACCGTGATTCTGAGGTCAATTTTGTTGATTTTGTTTGATTTTGCAGTTGTAGTTTCTTTTATTTTTGTAATTATTTTTTGTTGTTTTTTTTTTTAATTTGATTTTTTTTTTTTTTCGCAAGAATTTGGTTGTCTTCCACGACGCCCTTAGGGATCACCTAGGTTCGTCTACGAATTTCTATGACTTTCCAGTTATGTATCATAAGCATGCGAAGTTCCTGTATTCTGTAATTGCACAATATAACTTCAATTTATAGCTACTGTCTTTATTTATATATATGCACATAATATTTAGAACTCTTATACTTTTATTGTCATAAAATCCTTGTAAAAACAGAATATCAGATTTTGCATTCCCTATAGAAATTTCTTCTGACTGCATAAATTATATAACTAGACACCAAGTAAACTATTTACTGTGTGGAAAAACAGAGGAGTTTGTTATTTTTGAACATATAGTAAAAATCCCTTGATATATTATCAACTATGCCTCGGTTTTTTTTTGAAAAATACTTTGCTTTATATAAATGTACCAGATCAAATAGTTATACTTTTAATGTCATAAAATCCTTGTAAAAACAAAATATTAGATTCCTCCTTCCCTATGGAAACTTATTCTGACTACATAAATTATATAACTAAACACCAAGTAAACTATTTACTGTGTGGAAAAACATATCAACATCTTCCCCAAAGGAATCCAGGAACATAGGAATATGTATGCATGTTGCCTCCAAGAGTCACTCTATTCGTACTAGTTATAGATATTTCATTAAAAGACTTTGTAAACATGGGATAAAAAGTTTTAAAAAATATAACATAAAACCGATTCCAAGTGCCCAAAAAATCCAAAAACTCTTGTATTGTATGACAACAGGTGTCTCTTTAGTTAAAACTTACCAATCTGAGCTCCCATACCATTCCTGATTCACTTGTCAGTTCTGTTTGAAATCTAACAAAAGATGTCTCTTTAGTTAAAACTTACCAATTCGAGCTCCCATACCATTTGAGTAAGAGAGCTCATATTGCATAACCCCAAAAACTCCACACGGACCCTTCTTAGATAAACTGTCCGCTTGGCAGTTTTTTTCACGAAATATATGTTTGAAATGTAAGGAGGTGAAACTGGACCTTAAGTTGTTGATGCAATCCAACCATGACTGTAGATTTCTCGGGTTCAGTGTGTTTCCCTTGTTGAGGTGATCAATCAGTACTTTTGAATCTCTGTAATCTCACATTTTCTCAATACAGAGTTGATTGGTGAACCAAAACAAGCCTTAGAGAGCCAGGACTTCACCCCTCATGTTTGTTCCAGATCCTCTACGCTAATAAATCTTATAGTGGAAGCTAGGGGATAACATGAGCCAAGCACCACACCCACACTTGGAGTGCTGTGAAGCCCCATCAAAATATCCATAAAAACATATACTTTCAATATATCTCCCATTTTAATGGGGTCTATCACATGTAGAAAAAAACTAATTTCCCATTGAAAGTTTCCCATAAAAGTTTCCCATTGAAATAAAAATTAATTTGATACAAAACATAGGTTTTAACCTTATATAGTTAATTTTCTTGAAAATAGATTCTTAATAAAATGAAAAATATTCAATGTAAAACATATGCACATAAACATATAATTGTGACATTTTCTCTTCTTTCCAACTTAGTCCATCCTTCTAGAAATATCCCTTTTAATGAAGCAAATATATCCATAGTGATCCACTCATATTTGTTCACCAAAAACTATTCCATGTTGGACTTATATATCTCAAAACTATGCTCATTGAATTTATGCATCTATATCTTTAGACTACTTGAAACTATTTTATTTTACCATAGGAATCATTCTGATATATCTCCCATTTTAATGGGGTCTATCACATTTCGAGAAAAAACACATTAGCCATAAAATTTCCCCATTGAAACCAAAATTGATTTGATAAAAAACATAGGTTTTAACCCTATATAGGTAATTGTTTCAAATAGATTCTTAATTTAAAATGAAAAATATTCAATGTAAAACACATGCATTAACATATAATTGTGATACTTTCCCTTCTTCCAAACTTAGTGGACATCCTTTTAGAAAAATCCCTTTTAATGAAGCAGATATATCCATAGTGATCCACTGATATTTGTTCACAAACAACTATTCCATTTTGGACTTTTATATCTCAAAACTATGCTCATTGAATTTATGCATCTATATTTTTAAACTACTTGAAACTATTTTAATACACCATAGGAATCATTTTGATATATCTCCCATTTTAATGGGGTCTATCACATTTCGAGAAAAACACATTGGCCATAAAAGTTTTCCATTGAAACCAAAAGTAATTTAATACAAAACATAGGTTTTAACCTTATATAGTTAATTGTTTCAAATAGATTTTTAATAAAATTAAAAATATTCAATGTAAAACACATGTACATTAACATGTAATTGTGATATTTTACCTTCTTTCCAACTTAGTGGACATCCTTATAGGAAAATCCCTTTTAATGAAGCAGATATATCCATAGTGATCCACTGATATTTGTTCACAAACAACTCTTCGATTTTGGACTTTTATATCTTGAAACTATGCTCATTGAATTTATGCATCTATATTTATAAACTACTTGAAACTATTTTATTACACCATAGGAATAATTTCGATATATCACCCATTTCAATGGGATCTATCACATTTTGAGAAAAAAACACATTAGCCATAAAAGTTTTCCATTGAAACCAAAAGTAATTTGATACAAAACATAGGTTTTAACCTAATATGGTTAATTTTTTCAAATAGATTTTTAATAAAATGAAAAATATTCAATGTAAAACACATGAATATTATTGTGATATTTCCCCTTCTTTCCAACTTACTGGACATCCTTCTAGAAAAATCCCTTTTAATGAATCAAATATATCCATAGTTATTCACTGATATTTGTTCACCAAAAACTATTTCATTTTGGACTTATATATCTCAAAACTATGCTCATTGAATTTATGCATCTACATCTTTAAACTACTCAACTATTTCATTACAACATAGGAATCATTTTGATATTTCTCCCATTTCAATGGGGTCTATCACATTTCGAGAAAAACACATTAGACATAAAAATTCCCCATTGAAACCAAAAGTAATTTTATACAAAACATAGGTTTTAACCTTATATAGTTAATTGTTTCAAATAGATTTTTAATAAAATGAAAAATATTCAATGTAAAACACATGCATATTAACATATAATTGTGATATTTTCCCTTATTTCCAACTTAGTGGACATCCTTCTAGAAAAATCCCTTTTAATGAAGAATATATATCCATAGTGATGCATTGATATTTGTTCACCAACAACTATTTCATTTTGGACTTGTATATCTCAAAACTATGCTCATTGAATTTATGCATCTATATCTTTAAACTACTCAACTATTTTATTTCACCATAGGAATCATTTCGATATATCTCCCATTTTAATGGGGTCTATCACATTTTGAATAAAACACATTAGCCATAAAAGTTTCCCATTGAAACCAAAAGTGAATTGATATAAAACATAGGTTTTAACCTTATATAGTTAGCTGTTTCAAATAGATTCTTAATCAAATGAAAAATATTCAATGTCAAACAGATGCATTAATGTATATAATTGTGATATTTTCCCTTAATTCCATCTTAGTGGACATCCTTTTAGTTAAATCCCTTTTAATGAAGCAGATATATCCATAGTGATCCATTGATATTTGTTCACCAAAAACTATTCCATTTTGGACTTATATATCTCAAAACTATGCTCATTTTTTGCACCACCCCTGAACACCTGTGTGTGGGGAATTTTTCATCTATATGAAACCCTAAAGTGGGTGTCCTTTCTACCCATTTTATTCCCACCACTATGCTTAGAAAAATATATAGTGCATGGGGGTATTAACATAAAGAATATAACACATGTACCAAACATCCAATAATTCTCCTTAATGTGACCATCAATGTTGCAATGGTTAGAATTATTCCTACTACCCTTTCATGGATGTGTAGTGGTTATTTTATTCATATCCTTCTATTTCCAGTTCTTATTCCCCTCCTTCAAAGATTCTTGGTGCTATTTTTTCTTCAAACCACTGAAGTACCATTTATTTTGGCCTAGATGGTTTCTAGATAATGTGTGTATCCACATGGAATACATTATCCTTAGCTTGGAAAGAATCACTTGTTTTTGTAGATGGTTATATAGACCCCACATATACTTAAGGAGTAAATTTGGGCTCTTGTGAAATATATCCAATAATAAGACCATATTTCTGAACTTATTACACTCTTATACACCCTTATGTCTACATAAAGTAGTGTGAATGATTCCACGGGTCCTCTACACACTTCATAGGTAATAATTGGGACAGGTAGTGTTAACGTCTACAAGTTCTATAGGAAGAGTTTGTAAAGGGCCAAGTAGCCTCTAGATCTCATCTTTTATGAAAGGTGACATATCTAGTAAATGCCCCTACAGTCAATCTCTGGAATAGATCTAAATAGAAGTTCTTCATTTTAACATCCATAAAACACAACCACTTTAAGACAAACTATGTACATGTGTCATTTCTCCCATAAATTCTTAGGTAAAGATTTTAAAGCATACATGTCATGTTGGCTTTCTCCCATTAACTTTAAATCATGTTTTTTGTAAGTGCATAAAATAATTTTGCAAACCATGTAAATTTCATTTCTCTCAAGTTTTAAGGCCTAAAAATTGAACCTAAAGTGGCTGAACTCTCATAAAATTTTGAACTTCCATAGGATTTTAGTCTTTTTTTTTAGTGTTAACTTCTACAAGTTCTAAAAGAAGATTCTATAAAGGGCTAGGTAGCCTCCAGATCTCATCTTTTCTCAAAGGTGACATATCTAGTAAATGCCCTTATAGTCAATCTCTGTAACAAATCTAAATAGAATTTCTTCATTTTAATATCCATAAACCTCAACCACTTTAAGGAAAACTATGTACATGTGTCATTTCTCCCATAAATTGTTAGGCAAAGTTTTTAAAGCATACATGTCCTGTTGCCTTTCTCCCATTAACTTTAAAGCATGTTTTTTGTAAGTGCATAAAATAATTTTTCCAACCATGTAAATGTCATTTCTCTCAAGCCGTAAGGCCTAAAAATTGAACCTAAAGTGGCTGAACTCGCATAGAATTTTTAACTTCCATAGGATTTTTGTCTGTCTGTTGAGTGTTAACTTCTACAAGTTCTAAAGGCTTAGTATGTAAAGGGCTAGGTAGGCTCTGGATCTCATCTTTTCTTAAAGGTGACATGTCCAGTAAATTCCCCTACAGTCAATCTCTGTAATAAATCTAAATAGAAGTTCTTCATTTTCATATCCATAAACCTCAGCCACTCTAAGGAAAATTGTGTACATGTGTCATTTCTCCCTTCTCCCATAAAATTTTAGGCAAAATTTAAGGCATGTGTCATTTCTATTTCATTTCTCCCACACACTCATAAAGGTGTGACTTTTGACATAACTAGTTGTTTTAGTAAGTGCATAAAATTCATTTCTCCCACAAACTAAAGGCTTCCTCCCATTATTTCTAGATGTGAATTCTACCATAAACCTTTTAAGTCAAACTTTAAGATAAACCATGCACATGTCATTTATCTCATGATCATGTGTTATTTCTCCCATGCATTTGCAATAAATGTAAATTTAGTGTATATATATATATATATATATATATATATATATATATATATACAGGGATAAAGAAACCATTAAATATGGTTGAAAAATAGAAATTATGCATAGATGTTTCTTGCTATCCCAATCCATGGAAAGCAATGATTACATATGTTCTTTCCAATATTACGACTAGCAAAGTCGTCCAAAGGAAAATGAATATACTGAGAAGACCAAAAAAAAACGAGGCATATTATATTGGATTGATAGAAGGCTTGGGAACAACTATGGAGTATGGATCAAATGGAATTGTATTTTTCACCAATTCTGAACTTGTGCCCAACCAGATGAATGGCGTGTACCAAGTTAAGAAGGAGAGGCTAAAATAACTACATGGAATAACAAACAATATTATTAGCCAATTTCAATTTTTTAGCATAAGACATTGTACAAATGTGAACAAGATGTCTGCTGATCTATTGCGTGGGGCAATGCCAATTCAGGATTCATCTATCAAAGATGAATTAATAGATGAATTAGAATTATACAGGGCAATTCCAATGCAAGATTCATCTCTTAAAGACGAACTAATTTTGAGATGCTCTTCTTCAAAAATTCAAGATTCATCTCTCAAAGATGAATTAGTGTTGAGACGCTCTCCTTCAAAATTTATTGATGGACATTGCAACATATCTTGGGTATGTGTGTGTTTTGTACTTATAAATGCATCTTTTTTAATGACCATGTGTTTTTTTTAATTTTATACCAAGTGCGCTCCCACCACACCATGTAAAGCGCAACTTGGTGAACTTCACATTTGCAACAAGTGGTGAACTTCACATTTTTATAAACTTAAAATGCGGGGACTTCAAGAAATTTTTGTTTAAATGGGGTTTCACTTTTTTTTTAATGACAATGTGTTTTTTCAATTTTATACCAAGTGTGCTCCCACCATGTAAAGCACAATTTGGTGAACTTAACATTTTTATAAAAAAAAAAATTCTTAAATTGAGTTTCACACACGCTAAATTAGTGATTTAAAAGTTGTGTTTTTCATAATTTGTGTACACTAAATTACATTAATTTTCTAAAATTTATTTTGAATTTATTTTAAATCATTTAAAAAAATAATTGTAAATGTCCACCATAGATATATATATATCATGTAGAATGAACGACGAAGATCAACAGAATCCCATATCTCTACGAGAGAAGGGGATGAGGGATCAAGGGATGTTCATGGTATTTAAATATAATCTTAATTCTCCATACATATACATACATGTGTGTACATATGGAATTAATTTTTTATCAACTTTGTGAGTTAAATTAGTTGTTAATAAGTTTCATTTTTTATTTTTTAGGAGGTAAGAGGAGAAGGGTGTCTACTATATCAATGGAGCATTCTCATAGTTCATGCAATTTAATCAATGAATATGTACATGTATTTATATCTATGAATGTATTTTTCAATTGCTTATAAATTCATATTTGTTTATGAAGCTTCTCTCTCGTCTCGAGAGGTTGGTGGTGGTTCAAATCCCCTTAGAGGGCTATCAAAAATTGCTAGTAGGTTGTGTGAAAGTGGTGATATTTATTCCCTAGGCCAATCAACAGATGGCCGTGTTGGTTCTCAGCAGGGTCATTCTAGTTCTCAACAATTTCAGGGTGGGCAAGATGCTAGCCAACCACATCGAGGTGGCCATCAATTTGAATATTTTTTTCATTCAATTGGTACAAATTTGTTTACATGTGTTTTTTCTAATATACAACATTTTATATATAGATGCAGAGGCTAAAAATGCTCCAAATTTTGGTCAAAAAGGACATAGGCCAGAACGCGTAATTCAAGAATAAGGTTGTCCACCCACCACGACTTATTTGGCAGACATTTCTGATATACCTTGGGAAAGAAACATGCAAAAAATCACCTTAGAAAGGTGTTAGCATATTCATGCAAAATTGCAGAGAGATCTCGTGGCTTTGACTCTACCTTATAAGAGTCGATAAAGCTTGCAAATAGTTACATACTCGTTAGGCCAACTAGTGGATATGTACCAAAGGTTTGGGCAAACCACTGATACTTTTGTGGAAGTCATGAGAAAAAGAAAGGAAACAATGATGAGACTTGATAAATGGGAGGTTGTTAAAGAAAGAGTTACAACAACAATGGCAAAGTCTATGTTTAATTTCAAAGAAGGGACGAAAATAAAGATGTTGAAGATGAAATATTTCAGGAACCCTGATATAGCTCACTATTTGTATGATAGACACCTTGCGGCCTATGGAAGACTCCCATGGAACAATGAGGTTACACTTTATTTTTCAAAATTATTTTATGTAGAATTATTTTTGGAAATGAAACCCAATTACAATGACCTTCCCTCTGAATTTTTTGGTTCTGGGAAAGGTCGATTGTATGATGATAGGGGTGCTAGGCGTGATGCTGAGTTACTTCGTCCTGAGCCACGATTAGTTAGTCGACCTTTTCATGTCGAAACTTTGTGGTAAGAGATGGAAGCCACTTCTCAAATTAGTCGAGAAGCAAGCGATGCCATCATCGATAATGTTCACAGTAGAATGGGTGGAGTTGATATTTGTCTGAATCGAAAAAGAGCACGTGACAAAGCACGTGCTAATTTTGTGTATTATATAGATGACAAGATTGAAAACATGAGTGTTGAAGATCTCAAAACATATCCAAATAATTTTCGCAATGGTTGGCATGACCTAATTGTTCATGAGGAAGAGGGCATGGGAACGGTATGTGTTAATGGTTAGGGTTCAATTATTTTAACATGTATACATATAACTTGTAATAAATACATATATACATACATTTATTTGCATACATTAATCTAACTAAAGTGTATCATTATATGTTAACACCATTTCCAGTTCACACTTTATGAATGACGAAAATGTTAATAATACGTTCGGAGCCTCTGGTTCAAACAGTCAAGATGGGTCTCACCAATGAGATATGTTGGCAAATGTTAGTGTTTTTTAAACTTGATATTTTTAAAATAAATAATTGTGCACACCTGTACATTTTCATGTATATATATAATAAAAAATTTTAACAGATTCTGATTCTGTCTGATGTTTTTGGGATGGGGGTACGTTCTTTTTCCTTGGGAGATGCACCTTCTACTTCCTTAGGAGATGTGCCAAATTCACAACAGGTATGGACAATTTTTCACTTTTAAAATTTATGTTTTTAAGTTATATATTCCACCTCAAAAAGTTCCATTAAAAAATGGGATATATCTATATCTTGAGTTATTTTAAATTTTTTGAATTTTAGGTTTTTGGAGATTTTCTTTTGGAGCCTTTCTTAGAAGATGTGCAAAATCCACCTGCAGAAGTATTCAAATTTTCACTTAAATATATATGTTTTTAAGTTATAATTTATAAATTGATGTTTAAAAGTTTTATTATAAATTGAGATCTTGATCTTGAGTTATTTTATACTTTTAAATTTTTTGAATTTTAGGTTTTTATAGAGGATTTCTTTTATCCACGGACTCTAGCGATGGAGATAGGAACATCCACACCATTTAAACCATTTGAACAAGTTGTATAACTTTTTTTTTAATATTATTGAAAATAATTTTATATATATGCATTTTCATTTGAAATTTTTTAATATATATATATATATATATATATATATATATATATATATATATATATATAATTGTACATGTATATTGTACAGTTTATTGTTGGAGATGTTCCCATGGGGGAAGTTGTAGTAGAGCAACAAATGGAGAGGGAACCTCATGAGGTATTGCATGATTTTTTTTATATTTTGTTTTTTACATGAAGTTCTATATATTCTCACTCAATTTTAAAACATCAAATTTTAATGTTTGTACGTGCATTGTGTACAGGTTCCCCATGTTTCACAGGATAGCTCACGGATTGAGACTTTGCTGGGAAAGACACTACATCCATCTATATTTGATGGATGATTTCTAGATTTGATTGAGATTTCTAGTCTTAAATTTACTTTTTTATATATTATCTAGATGCAGTCATATATAACTTCATACTTGATAATTATGAGATCTACAAATTTTGGACAATTTTATGTGAACTACATTTGGTACATGCGAATGTGATATATAATGTTTTTAAAACTTAAGTTTTGGATGGTTAAACTACATTTGGCATGTGAAGTAATGTTGTGTTATAATTTGTTTGGTTTTTAAAAATTAAGTTTTGGATGGTTGAACTACATTTGGCATGTGAAGTAATGTTGTGATCTATATTAATGTTTTGCTTTTGAACTACCATTTGGCATATGAAGTAATGTTTTGTTATAATTTGTTTTGTTTTTAAAACTTAAGTTTTGGATGGTTGATCTACATTTGGCATGTGAAATAATTTTGTGATCTATAATTTTTTGTTAAATTAAAACTTAAGTTTTGGATTGTTGATCTACATTTGGCATGTGATATAATGTTAAATGTTTTTATTGGATAGTTGAACTACAATTGGCATGGCATGTGAAGTAATGTTGTGATATAATCCAAAAAAATTTAAAACTCAAGTTTTGGATGGTTGAAGTACATTTGGCATGTGAAGTAATGTTGTGATCTATAATTTTTTGTTAAATTAAAACTTAAGTTTTGGATGGTTGATCTGCATTTCGCATGTGATATAATGTTAAATTTTTTTATTGGATAGTTGAACTACAATTGGCATGGCATGTGAACTAATGTTGTGATATAATCAAAAAGTTTTTAAAACTTAAGTTTTGGATGGTTGAACTACATTTGGCATGTGATTATGATATTATGTTTTGTTTTTAAAATTCAAGTTGTTTTCCAAACAAAACAAAATTCACATGAATATACATGTACATGTAGAAACGATTTTACACATGTTTGAATATATATGTTAAAACGATTGAAGTAAAATACATATTGATGTATATATATATATATATATATATATATATATATATATATATATATATATATATATATATATATATATATATATATATATATATATAAACAATCATAAGATTATAGGTCTTGTTTTATGTGTTGAAAACAAACGTAAAATTTAAAAAATGCAATATATAATGTATATATGTCCAGCATTTTTCATCAATGCACATAGAAAAGCTATTTGAGTAGTTAATTTCTTTCTAGAACATATATATCTAGTACTTCAACATTTTTCATCAATGTCAATAGAATTAAGCTACTTTTCATCAATGCATAGATAGAATTTAGCTACTTCCAGTTAATTGCATTCTAGAACATATATATTCAGTATGTGAAGCATTTTTCATCAATGCACATGGGAAAACTACTTGAACAATTAATTGCATTATAGAACATATATATATCCAATACATGCAACATTTTTCATCAATGCACATAGAAAAGCTACTTTTAGTTAATTGTCTAGAACATATCTGACCATTGGACAGACAAATTTTGTACTAGATTTTCTATCAGGAATAGAGAATTGGGTGAAATCCCACCAAAAGTCAGAGAAGTGCTCTGAGTCTCTTGTCTGAAAGGAATCTTCATACACAACTATACTGTGGATGATTTATTTACATTGTGGATAATTTTTACCAGAAAAACCCACGAGAAAAACTGGTCACATTCAGTCTGTGTATATATCCAGTACGTGCAACATTTTCACCAATGCACATAGAAAAACTACCTTTAGTTAATTGCATTCTAGAACATATATATATATATATATATATTCAATACATGCAACATTTTTCATCAATGCATGTATAGAAAAGATACTTTCAGTTGATACTAGTGTGCATGTACCAAAACAATTTGTACAAGTGAAAATACTTGCACAGATAACATAACAAGGAAACTCAATTTTTAGTTGAGTTCTGGAAGTTATGAAACATAATCTAAAGAGAATAAATTTTTGGGCAATTCAATCAAAAAAAATGCAATGGAATGCCATATTCAATGATTCGTTCATGATTGGATTTTGACATTTTCCATTTCTTAATTTTCATTTTTTTCTTTGATTGAACCTCTATCAACTTTATGCGTGTTTCACAGACCAAGTTACTATATTGACAACTTATGACATTAGGTTCATAGTCTTCAAAGTAAACAAAATCCCCATTTTGATTAGTTTGTCTGAAAAAATAACCTTTCAGTATAATAGATCCTCTTTCATATGGAAACCCATGATCATTATCGTTTTCTAATAATTTCATTTTTCGTTTAGTGAAACACATCAAATAATACTTCACATCTTCATCATTGTCAGTAGGTGCAATTACAAAAAAAACATCTCCTGCACAATAAAACAAACTTAACAAACTTATGTATTTAAATTTATTTCTAGATCTTTATCATTTGAAAGAAATTCAAATGTTACATTCTCTAACAAGATTAGAAACTCAATCAACATTCGATGATATTGTAGTCTCCTCTGATTTCATTTCTTCAAACATTGCAGTGAACATTTTTCCCTTTGTATTTAGCTTTGTATGCTTCCAATCTTTTACATACATTTTTTTTTCACAAACGTCATTGGATTCAGTGTTGTCTATGCAAACATGACAAAAACAAGAATATTTTCTTTTATCCAATGCAAGCACATTTTTGGACAACTTTGTTTTAATTAAATTCAATTTTCAAGTACCTTTTATTGTTTCAACATCATTTCCAATTGATCTATCTACATCTTTGATCCCAATATGCCAAAAAATCCTTTATATGGAAAAATAAAAGAATAATGTAAATATGATATCAAAATAAAATAAGAGATAATCAAATGGTGATAAATGTACACTGTTTAAAATTAGATATCCAATAAAATTTAAATTGAATGTACATTTGCACTTCCCTTGATCAGTTAATATCATGGCTTAGAGCAGCGATGCACCATTGAACAACTTCTTTAGCATCAACAAGTGGGCTTGCAAAGGGGTTCATTTTATATCTTCGAAGTGCTTATGCATGCCCCTGCACCGTCATGTTCTCCTTTTCCATGGCCAGTATCAAAGAAATTCCAATAATGTTTAATGCGCGTTTTCTTATGAAGACAACACAACCAAAAGAATGATAGTGCAGATTTGAATTGACCTACGCATCCATCTAACCATATCCAATGTTCATTGAATGTTATTCCACAAATTTTCAAGGAGTCATAAATCTTTCCAAAATAGTGTTGTACAAAATATGTATCATGCGTACAATCGTCACTGATATAAAAGTGATATTCTTTAATAACATGTCGATTTTCACTGGTTCTTTCTATATGATCGACGTTTTGTTCAACATGTCTATATATAATATGGATGAGCATGTAGACTTGGTCAGAATGATAGTATTCACTCTAAATTTCTTTTTCTGGAACAAATTAGTAGTTTTCTGTAAAATCAATTACTGACAAAATGGTCCCTAGTGGAAAAAATTTATGGGATTATTTGAATTGCATGTCTTTCCATCGAGCTCTATAGGAATTCTTAGTGTATTTATAAATTACTGCCTCAAACTTTCTCAAAAAGTCTATCACAAAAATTTCTTCTTCTCGTAATTCAATTCTTTTAGAATTATTTTCACCTTGAATCAATGTATGAATATATTCATATCTCTTCCATTTCACTTTAATGTTGGAAAATGATTGATCATTTATATCAGTACAATATTTGTTTTGAAATTTAGTCAAATTTCCATAATCATCGCATTTTTTTACCACCAACACATTTGTTTTCGTAAAATAGTTCATCGCTTTGTCTTTCACATAGAATTTGAGATATTAAATCACGGATAGTGGAAGGAGGAGGTGAATCCTTCCAAAATGTTCTACCAAAATTAAGGAATGTGTCATAATATAACTCAAATTCCACATGATAACGACAACAACAAGTGTTGTGTACGCTGATAGGTTTTAGATACCATGGTTTTTGTTGAACAAAAGCATTGATTGAGACATGAATTTCATGATTCTCTTCTTTGAATTTGTTGAAAAACTCTATCTGAGTGGTTTCCGAGAAATGTTTTTCATGTTCTTCGTACCGATTTCGTGTTATTCTTCTTCGCATCACATGCTTTACAATTGGCGAAACATGCGAATTTTTCTTCCAATATTCATATATTATTTTTTTAACATTTTCTCCTAGTCTATATTTGTATGGTTGCCTACAAATATCTCTCCAACAAGCGAATTCATCATTTACATAGATTTGCAACCAAAATTTCTGACGTTTATGAAAAGTTTTTCATGAGGTTTCTAATGCTCTTGCCATAGATTTTACCAAGAAATTCTCTTTAGTACTTGATGAAACCACTGCCATATGTATTGCTCTACGTAAAACTGAAATTTTTTTCTGTCTAGATCTTCTAATTGAATTTATAGCACTATTTATATTTTGTATCAGATTTTCCTTCATTTTTTTTATCTTTGGTTGATTTTCGAATACCTAGTAAATTCATAGCTTCTTTTAACTTCCTTAATGATATGGGACCTTTCAAAATTTTGGCTTCAACTGTCACATTTTCCTTTATGAAGTACGTACCAAAAATGTGTTTAACACAATATCGTATAATATGGTCAGCTCTTTTATCTCCATATGTGTGAGTGTAAACATTTTCTAACATCTCATCATCGACATTGATTTCATCTGTACATATTCGAATGAATAGTACATAATAAGTTTACATATTTAATAAATAACTAAATTAATAAATATGTATAATTCAATAATATGTGCATGTGTTCAACATATATATATATATATATATATATATATATATATATACCTTGTGATTCAATTTCTTCACTTGAATTCCTTTCAAAATTTTCACCATCTTCAATCATTGGTTCAATATCTCTTTCACTTTCTCTTTCAAAATTTTGTATCTCATCATCAATGTTTTGAAGAATATCTCTCTTTGTTTAGATTGTAAAATATTTTTCAAATTATTTCATCAAATAAAAATTAAGCTTCACATTTTACACTAGGAAAATTTTAAACATATCAAATTCATAATATTTACATTTACATACCTGCTTCAACTTCTAGTTGAGGTTGAATTTTCCCTTCAATATTTGAGAGTGCTTTTATCTTTCTTTTGCGAGATTGTCTCGTCTCTTCTCTACGTTCCTCAGGGTATCTTTTTCGATCATATTTTCTCGTATAATTCCTTCGATTTCCCATGATAATAGAGTATGAAGTTCAAAAAAATTTCTTCAAAAATTTAGACAAAAACTCAATTAAAAAAACATCACAAAAGATTTAATTTAAAAAAAAAAAAACTCATTTTAAATTTTTTGCAAAAAATACATACTTCAATCCAAAATGCTTACTTTAAAAAATCCGAGAAAAAAATGTCTTATAAAAATGAAACGAAGCTCAAAACTCCAAGTCCCCCCAAAAAAATTCATTTAAACAGTTAGAAAAAAACTAATTTTAAAAAATCATTATAAAAGATGTACTTCAACCGAAAACACATACTCTAAAAAAATGTCACTTCAAAAAATGCCTCCAAAAAATTTCCATTGAAAATCAATACCAATTTCTTAAAAAATGGCACTTTAAAAAATACTTCGAAAAAGCCTCTTAAAAAATATCACTTTAAAAAATACTTCAAAAAAGTGTCCTTTGAATATTAAGCCTAAAAAGAGTCCTTTCGAAATTAAGCCTAAAAAGAGTCCTTTGAAAATTAAGTCCAAATTCATACCTTCAAAAACAATGAAAATTAAGCCCAAATCCGTACCTTCAAAAATAATGAAGCCCAAAAAAATCCAAAAAATGTATCACATACCTCCAAAAAATGTCCTTTGAATGTACCTCCAAGAAAATTCCTTAAACCCAAAACAATCCTTTGCAAAAATGTCCTTTGAATATACCTCCAAGAAAATTCCTTAAACCCAAAACAATTCTTTGCAAAATCAAACCAAGACCTTTGTAAAATCAGACCAAATGTGTGAAAATATGCGAAAATAATGAATGCTTTCGTGGCAATTTATATTGCCGCGAAATTTTTTTTTGGAGGGGCTTTGTGGTATTTTCCAGCGGACGAAAAATTGGGTAAAAGTTCAGCCGAACTTTTATATCGTTAGACTTGACGAGCCATCGATGTAAAAAACAATTCGGCCAAACTTTTTTTAAGAGCTTGGCCGAACTAACACGTCATTAATTACACATAGCCAAGCTTTGAATACATATCTTCAAATTTGGACTCATTAAACTCCATGAAACATTCTAAATTAACTGTCAAAACCAAGACAAGCATTTTCAGGATTCAATCTACTTTTAGGAAATATAACTTTTATGGAATTTCATAAATATTTACTAATTTTAATGAATTTTGTAGTAAAATGGGTGCAAACAATTTCTGAAGGTCATTATGATTTAGTGAAATCATAATTTTGTATCTTCCAAAATACATTGTAAAAAAAATTGAACCAACTATGGTGCATTACATTGGTCTGTCATCTCTAATGTGTAGTTTTTAGATTTTTAGTTTATAACTTATATGTTAAGAAAATTCTTGCATCACAAAACATATTCAAAATATGAAGTTTTTTCATATTGGACGAGTTCAAATAATTCTAGTAATTATGATATGCATCCATTGGCTTTGTAAATATGACGAAACCAAAGTAGAATCTGTCTAGATTGTTGTAACACATTTTGTTTCTAAAAAACACAAAGTTTTAAAGAATACAACATTGCGTATTAACATGACTTCTTATGAATCCTTTGATTGTTAAAAAACACACACTCAAAGAAACGCTAAGTTGACATATCAAATATGTATAAAAAAATTACAAAAAATAAGTAATAGAAAGCTAATAAAATTTCTGACAACTTTTATTTTTATCGCAAAATAAAATTCTAAATAGAAAAATCATTTTGGCTTGTAGAAAGTTGAAGAATAGAAAAAAATGCAAGTTTTTTCTCAAAAAATGGCAAATGAAGAAAATGTTAATGGTGAAAATAAAAGAAACCCTGGTTAACATGGGGTTGATTTCATTAAAATATTCTATAAACTTTACAATAAAAGACTCTAGATTGAAAACCACCTGGAACTATTGCTAAAGTTAGGTTTTCCAAAGCCTCTGAAGAAGATTTTGTTGTAATGCTTAGGGAAAGAAAATCCAAAACCTTCGCTTATATGAAAACTAACGAAATATAAGTTGAAGCTAATAGATCAAATTCTTGTGAATTAAAATCTAAGGCAGAAAAGGTTGAAAAAAGAATGAAATCTAGAGGAGAAAGTACCTCATCATACAACTTGAGTGGGCATAATTGTAAGAGCATGTGTTTCCTCCTAAGAGGTCACATGTTCAAAAGAAGAGGGGGGTAGAGGATGTATGCCTTCGTAGACTTAGTATTCAAATCGTTGCGCGGAGGTGGGTCCCTTGTCCCATAAACAAGGGTGTCTCATACACCAATTTGGTGTCTAGCTTGGTTGTGACCTTAAAATTGGATAATAATAATAATAATAACATAAAATTGAAGAAATCACCTCTCTTATTAGAAATTTGTCTAATAGCATTTCAAGAATGGAAACTACACCTAGAGTAGCCCAAAAAGTTTCAAATAGACCTCAAGTCCAGTATAAAAGGCCTTTTCAACCTCAAATTTTAAAAAGGCCAAATACTAATCAGAAAATTCAACCTCCATTAATGATTTATGATCAGGATCCTGAAGAAACTATTCATGTTTTCACAATTGATATCAATTTTTTTGGAGACACTTCAACTCAAAATGCCATTATCCCAGTTAATCAAGATAAATCAATTTCTCAAAATGAGGAAACCTCTAAAGTTTCAAAATATAAATCTTTTTTTTGAATTCCTAATTGCTGAATTAAATAGAAGATATGACTTGAGCCCAATACCATGACTTGTCATACCAATTAAAAAGGTTACTTTTTATGAACCTAAATTAAAATCCCCTGAAATACAAACACCGTCAATTCAATCACAGAATCAGTTACAAGAACAACTCACTCTTAAAAAATCAGTTCCATCTATTTTCAATGTTGAAAAGGAATTAGAAAGAGTTAAGATTCCAATACCTTTATCTGAATTCTCTAAGAATACATTTTATAAACAATAGGTTTTTAAATGGATTCAATCCTCCACTATTGATGTATAAGGAGATGTTGTAAATTTACAAGATGAAAAACCTTTAATTGTTTTTGGTCCTTGTTCTAATACAATTGATGAAAATTTTCCTCCTTTTCTGTCACATTGAAAGTTCATGATTATATTTTATATAATTGTATGTTAGATTATGGTACTTCCCATAAATTAATGTTTAAAGTAATCATGGATCAACTTCAACCACAAATAACAAGACCATATCATGATTTGTACAATTTTGATTCTAAGAAAGTACCTTGCTTGGGATTGATTAAGGACTTAGTTGCAACACTAGCTCAAATCCCCATAAAGAGTATAGTCTTAGACATAGTTGTTACATACATCCCTCCAAAGTTTGTAATTTTATTATCAAGATATGTTTATGCAAAGTTGGGAGGGAATTTACAAATGGACATGTCTTTTGCTACAATCCCGGTCTATGGAGGTGAAAATTTAAGGTTATATAGAGAAGTAAGATTTATCAATACAGTTTGTAATGAAAATCAAGAAATTAATCATCCAATTTATGCAGCTGATAAGGATTTTGGATGCCTTACATTAACAACAAATAATATTTCCAATCCTCAAATTAGAATTGAAGAAATAGTTAATACACCTCACATTACAAATTCTAATATTTAGAAAATGTACTTTGATGGAGCATTCTCTAAAGGTGGGGTTGCGGTAGGAATTTTACTCATATCTCCGGGTAAAAGAAACATAACTACATCATTCAAAATAGATTTTAAATTCACAAACAATGTGGTGGAATATGAAGCCCTGGTTTTATGATTGGAGTTAAGATAAGAATATGAAAATTCAAAATTTGTTAGCATATGGAGATTTGGAGTTGATTGTAAAACAAATCAGAAATATTTGTCAAACTATACATCCCAGGCTCATATATTATAGGAAGGAAGTATGGGACTGTATTGAAAATTATTTTCAAGCTTTTAATATCATATCAATCCCAAGAGAAGAAAATATCCATGTTAATGCTTTATCAATTTTTTCAAGTACTTTCAAAATTCCTGATCCACTGCAATTACATATATTATTGAAGTGAAATATAGGCCTTCCATTCCCGAAAATGTGAAACATTGGCAAGTCTTTGAAGATGATGAACAATTGAAAAAAAAATTGCAAGTGATAGGTGATTTTTCTACTTTACAAGTTGAAGGAGAACAATTCAATGAAATCAAATCAAATGAAAATGAACAATATTCAATTTCAGAACAAAAAAATATTGATCATCATATCATTTAACTATCAAATAGCTATATCCCAAAAGGATTGGTACCTCTCGATTTTTTTTTTTTACCATAATGATGTCTCAAAAAACTTCAGTGATAAATTCACAACCAAAAGAGGTTCAAGATTGCAATATAGTTACTTCAATGTCATTGCCTCAAGAAATTAAAAAGAAATACATAAATATTTTCAAACATTATAAAGATTTATTTGCTTGGTCATATGAATAATTGGAAACCTTTGATACAACCATTATTGAACATAAAATTCCTCTCAAACAAGAAGCTAAACAATTTCAGCAGAAATTAAGAATAATTGTTTCTATTCATAGAAAAAGAAATAAATAAATTATTGGATGCAAAGATAATTGTCCCCTTAAGATATTTTGAATGGATTGCCAACTTAGTTCTTGTAAAGAAGAAAAATGGTGAGATAAGGTTTTGTGTTGATTTTAGGAATTTGAACAAATTATCCTTAAAAGATAACTATCCATTACCTAAAATGGATCAATTACTTCAGAGATTTTCAGGTTCAAATAGAATTTCAATGTTAGAGGGTTTTTTTGGATATAACCATATTATGGTTAGTCCAGATGAAAGTGAAAACACAACATTCACAACAGCATGGGGTACATTCATATATGCCAAAATGCCTTTTGGTTCCATTAATGTTGGAGAAACATTTCAAAGAGCAATGGATCTGGCATTAGTGTGTAATATAAACAAATTTATTGTCATATATCTCGATTATTTAATTGTCTTTTCTAATTCTGATGAAAAGCATTTGAAACACTTGAGGAAAGTTTTTGAAAGATGCAGGAAATATGTAATCTCATTAAATCCCAAAAGTCACCTTTTGCGATGAAAGAAGTAAATATTTTAGGACACATAATTTCAAAGGAAGGAGTTGTTATTGATCCAAAGAGATTTTCAACAATTCAAGCAATTATTTTACCTAGAAACAAAAATCAAATTCAAACATTTTTAACAAGGATTAATTTCTTAAGAAGGTCCATTTCTAATTATGCTGAGATTTTGAAAGATATTGTTGAGATGCTTAAGGATACATAAGTTAAATGGATAGTGGAATCATGATATTATTTTTCACATATTACAGGGGATATTTCAGAAGCTTGAGTGCTACCTAGTCCATACTACACAAATTTGTTGAGTATCTTTTCCTTTGCCTCAGATAATACCTTAGTAGTTGTTTTATTGCAAAGAAATGATGATCAACAAGAACATCCAATTGCATTTTTAAGTAAGGTTATGAGAGATGTTGAATTAAGATATGACATCATAGAAAAACAAACTTATGCCTTGTTACAAGATTTGAAAGAATTTAGGATATATGTTTTACATTCTCCTATAATTTCTTATGTCTCAAACAATGCAGTAAAGATAGTTTTAACTCAGTCTACTACAGATGGAAAGAGGGTAAGGTGGATTTCTAAGATACTTGAGATTGATTTAGATATCATACCTATACATTTGGTGAAATGACAAGGTTTAGCTAAAATTTTAGCTAAACCAAATTGTAAAATACTTGGTATCAATATTGTTATGCATATTTCAAGAGAGGAGAATCCACAAGAACCTTCCTCCAATGAAGATGTTACTCCTCTTCCTTTACATATTGATGAATTCTTTTTTACTTTTAGATTGGTATAAAGACATAGTAAATTGTCTTTTTGATTTTAAGTGTCCTCTTGAATTCACAAAGAACCAATGAAAGTATTTAATACTTAAGGCCATGAAATATTGCATTATAAATTTAATTTTTATTGGAAATATCTTTCGAATGTCCTATTATTATGTCTAACTGAGAATGAAACTGAAGGAGTAATTGAGAAATTTCATGAAGGAATTTGTGGGGGACATTATGCTTGGAAAGAAACTACATATAAACTTTAATATAAGGTTTCTGTTGGCCAAAAACATTTTCACAGGTTGGAGAAAAAGTAAGGAGTTTCATTCCCTATCAAATATTTGCTGGAAAACAAAGGCTAGTAGCACTTCCCCTTGTTCCAGTTTCAGTCGATGCTCCTTTCCTACAATGGTGATTATATTTCATAAGAGAAATAGTTCTAGCATCAAGCAATCAACATAAATGGATTTTAACAACAAGTGATTATTTTACCAAGTGGGTAGAGGTAATTCCTATAAAAAATGAAACATATACAGTGGTCATAAAATTCATTGAAGAAAATTTTTTGTCCATATTTGGTTTCCCAAGACAAATTTTTACAGATAATGCTCAAGCTTTCAGTAGTATTAAATTGGTAATTTTTTTTCAGAAATATCAGATCAAATTACATCATTCTACACCTATTATCCTTAGGGTAATGGGTTGGGTGAATCATCGAATAAAACTCTGGTTAAAGTTATTAGAAATGTTTTAGGAGATCAGAAAAGAAGCTGGGACAATCATCTCAAATATGCAGTATGGGAAAACAAAGTTTAACCTAAAATATCTACTCGTAAATCTCCATTACAACTAGTATATGTGATTGAAGAAATTTTTACAACACAATTAGCATTTCAAGTTATGAAATTCTTGTAAGAGCCATATGAAGAAGCTGATGATTTTTCTAGGAGAATCAATCAAATCATTGACTTGAATCAGGACAATGATGAAGTACAGTATAAAATTCAACAATATCAAGAAAATATGAAAACCTTGTTTAACGGGAAAGCCAGAAAATGAGATTTCAAAGGAGACCTAATGTTGAGATGGGATGCCAGAAGGGAAGAAAGAGGTAAGCATGGAAAGTTTGATAATTTGTGGTTGGGACCTTTTAGTATTGTTGAAGTAAAGGGTAACTATACATTTGTTTTTCAAAACCTCAAGGGACAGTATTCTTCATTTCCAGTCAATGGGAAATACATCAAGCACTATATTCAGTATTGAGTTCTTGCATCTTCACCATTGTAAATTTTTGGTATTCCTTTAAAAATTTCAATATCAAAGTGTATTTTTCATAGCAAAGAATCCATATCCTGAGGATAAGGCACATGGATTTGCAAGTTCTCTGTGTCTCGTAGGGGGAAGCATTTCCTGGATGGAGCCGATGTTGTAACTTGTTTTCATCTTAGTTATATTTTTATTTTTATGTTGAAAAAAGAAAATAAATAAAAATATATATCTATAGAAAAATAAAAGAAATAAATAAATAAAAATGTCAAAAGAAAAGAATAAAAAGGGATATAAATAAATAAATATATTTAAAATAAATAAAATCCTAAAGTAAGTGTGAAAATCAAAATGTCGAGATTTCTTTATTATATAGTTTAAATTGCAAATAACATGTGATAAACGTTTTTTTTCATTTTGCGATAAATCTTTGATTTGATCGTATGGAGGAGATCATCCCCGCACAGACCAATGGTAGAGGATGAAGTTCATGACCCCCTCTCCCGCGCTCTCGATGTTTAATGGAGGGGGTGGGGTCCAAAAAGTTGATTTCCTATTACCACTTTCTATTACGTGGCACTCCCACAACAATTTCGAGACCCCCTCTCCAAGACTGCAAACTGCCTACCCACCCCCAAAAACTATCTTTCACGTCTGCTTCACTCTCGTCGCCGTTCTCAACCTCCACTCCCATATTGTCACTTGTCCTCATCTTATCTGTCCACACTCATTAACCATTCCCTAATTAATTCTTCCCACCAACATCTATTAAATCAACTAGACGTGCCTAAAAAACAGTTAATTCATTCAGAACCCCTTCAAATCATTTTGCTACATTTCATACTCCCATTCTCCCATTTTATTGTAGCAGCGCAGGTGCGAATCAAATTCTACTAGCTCACATCTAATTGCTACATCGGTAATCGAAATACCTTGGTAATTCAGTTACCTCTACCTATAATTCTCTATTATGATGTCCTCAGCTAAAGGAAAGTCAAAAATAGTGGTAGAAATCCAAATTTTGTTGCCTGTAATCAATCTAGATCAAATTTCCCTCGTGGATAAATAATATAAAATTTTGAAACCCATTGTGAGTTCGATCTTTATGAACTCCACACTAGGAAAAACAAAATTTTTAGATAGCAGTGATGAGTTTAGCACATGGGAATTAGTCCTACCCCAATTTATCTTCCCCTGGACTCATTTCTTCCCTGAATTTGTAACCTGGTGTCACCTTGGGTACCTTCCTAGTTGAAGGGCCATAATTTCCCAAAATAACAAAATTTTATTTTCCATTACTCTCAAGCCTATATGAAAAGCTCTCCAAATAAAGCCTATAGCCCCTCTGCAACATTTTTCTACAGATTCTGTCATGGATATAAAACAAAAACTCACATTCCCACTATGATAAAAAAATATTTGAGTTATTTTTATGCGAAAAACATGAATTACCAAGAACTAATCCACCCTACTCTTCTACAATATTCCCATAAATGTCTAGGCAAGTCATATTTATGGTTTCCTGTCTGTTAGGTTACCCTAGTTATTAGTCAGCTGATGAGGTAATATTAGCATTTTTATTAGAATTCTGAGCAGATGATAAACCTTCATTCATTTTCAACTATAGTCATTTTTTGGAAGACAAAATTAATGAACATTTTTTGAAGTTTTCTACTGAAGTTACTTTTAAGCATCAATCAGTCCTAATGTATTTTTTGTTTTTTTTATCATGCGGATAGATTCAAATTTCCATTGGAGAAGTTATATGCACAGGGGAATCCTTAGTAGGTTATTCATTTGAATTCCTTAGTAAGGAAGAACACAAATGAGTATTCTCTTAGTGATTATGTGAATTAGGTTTTACGCATGCCTTATTGTTTTCTCAGAAGTGATGTTATACCTAGAATTTCAACTGAAATTACAAGAATCCTTCACCTCACTAAGAAAAATAAGATTGGATACTAGTACCTCTACCAAAATTACACATAAATCAGGATATATGGATGTGAGCTTCCTCCCTATAGGTTTCAAATATTTGTACCAATCATAATTTTTGCATTGGAATACATTAGAAAATCATGAAAATTAATGATTTGTATGTTGTATGCAGCAATAAGAAATCTCAATTTAAGTTAAAAGAAAAAATTGGCCCTTTTATTGTCAACACTAGGGCATCAAAAAAGGAGGCATATCTTCAACTAAAACAAATTAAATTCAATTTAAGTTTCACCTGCTCTTATTATCCCTTGGGGATTATTTCAAAATTTATAGTTGAACATAAGGCTACACCTTATGTACACACATCCAGGCCAGAAATAGAACAATATACAAATCAAGAGGAGCGGTAGAAGATCAGATTACAAGAGGCAGAGGAAAAAAATTTCACTTAAACAACTTCATAGACTCAAGGTCCTAAATAAAATGAGACTAAGAGGTGAAGAGAGATTTTGTCCCCTTCAGTTTCAGGTATTCAAGATAAAGGTTTCACATTTTTTAAGACAAGGAAGAATACCAATTCTCATGCAGAGACATGCTAGGTCCCTATAATACTAGTGTATCTCCTTATTGTTATTTTTAGTGTAGCCCCCTTATTGCTATTTTTTTGCCCATATAGTCCCCATATTGTTATTATTTTCCCCTATAGAATCCCACTATTGTTATTGTTGTGCCCTTACATTGTTATTATTATGTCGCTAGGATTATATTGTGACCCCTTGGAATCCTATATATAGAAAGGAGGTTTTTTCATTTGAATCATTCAATAATTGTTCATTTATGCAATGTAAAGGAGTTTTCCTCCTCGAAGAGGCTGATTTCTAAGTCGTTGATCTATATTTTCATCTATTTTGTGAGTTTGTTTCATAACATTTGGTATCAGAGCTTGGGAATCTAGGGTTTCGCTGTTGCAAACATGTCATCTTGTAATTTTCTCTATAATTTTTTTTCTACAATGGTTTAGATGCAGAAAAAAAACCCATTTGAGCTTAAATATGTAGGAATTTCATGTAAAAAGTTTCGATCTTGGTTCATTATATTTTCGAAGATATCATCTCAGGAAGTTATGGTTTTTGCAGGCTCCAAAGTTTCATCTCAAAGTGGTGACAAAGGTAAAATCGTCATAACTTTCGTTTCAGACATCGGATTGGAATGATATAAAAAGTCATTGTGAGTGCATGGACTATAGTTTATTTTGTATTTATTTTGGAGCCTAAACTCAAAACAATAACACTTGGCACATCGTACAAGTTCTCTCTATTGAACCAATCCATAATTAGGTCATTGTAGGAGATAGGGCATAACTTTATCTTGAAGAATCAAAATTAGGTTTGAATTATGGCAGTGGAAAGATCACTGAGAGGGATAATATAGGACTGGAGATAAATTCTTGGGGATACACAACTACAAAGATACAACAGTTTCAATATCGAGATCCTCAAAAGAAAGAAAAAGGTGTGTCGTTTTTTAAAAATTTCAAAAGTCTTGCGTGAAAAATCAGCAAGAAGTGATTCCAAGGGAATATTGAAGCATAGATATCAATATTGGGTTCTAAAATTACCCCTTGAAAATAATTCCACACCCATTAAGCCCTCAAAAGGCTCTACTATGAATCACGAAGAGGAAGAAGTGAAACATGATATATCAAAATTATGAGACCAACTGCAACAAAATTCTCTCTCGCAAAGAGTAACAAAAAATGAAACGAAAGCTAAGATCGATGGTTTGAAGAAATAAATGGATGGATTGAAGAAAGGCGTGGAATCTAAGATCGATGGTATAGAAGTAAAACTGAAAGGAAACATGGAAGCCATGAATAATGTTCTAAAAGCAGACATGGAAAATTTGAAGGAAGGTTTGACAAAGATGTTACAAGAAATGATTCCTAATGGAGAAATGGTAGTAGATGAAACTCATGATGAGAAAAAAAGAAATGTTAATCATGATTTCATATACTCTAATGTTGGATTTAAGACCCACCATATTCCAAATATCGTTAGAGGAATTTTGATGGCAAGGATTCGGTAACATGGATACTACAGTTGGAGCAATATTTTGATCTCATAATGTGCAAAACACACAAAAGGTATGCATTGCAACTTTATATTTAGAAAAAAATATATTTTTATGGTATCGATGGCTTTTCTCTCGTAAATAAATTATCACTTGGTCAAATTTTACGGAGGAAATGATATCACATTATGAGGATACAAAGAGAAATACCTTCTTTAGCCAATTGATAAATATAAAAAAAGGGTTCAATGGTGGAGCACATCGAGGACTTCCAAAAATTGAATATAAGGGTATCTGCTATTCCAGAGGAACACAGGATTGATGTCTTCATAGGGACTTTAAAGGATAACATCCAACATGAGGTTCACCTTTGGGAACCCAATTCATTGGAGAAGGCATTCAGGTTGGCAAGAAAAATTGAAAGAAAAGTTATGGTGACAAGGAAGCCTACCACTCACAACTATAAATATGGAAGTGTTTCTACTCGTATACCTCCACAACTACAAGGTTGATACCACAAAAATTGGAAGAAAGAAGAGAAAAATGGATTTTCTACAGTTGTGATAGAAAATACAGTAAAGGTCATAAGTGTGATGAGAAGAAATATTTTACATAGATTGTGAAGAGGAGGAAGAAAAGGAACAAGAAACTTCAAAAGAAGAGGATATGCACTGCAGGAACCAACCCTAGAGGAAGAAGAAATGTATATGACCTTATCCTGTAATGCATTGGTAGGAAGTACCAGTCCTTAAACTCTGAAGATAGAAGGACATATCAAGAAGAAAAATGTAATAGTGTTTATTGATTCAGGTAGTACCCATAATTTTATTCATTTTAAGGTAGCCAAGGAATTGAATTGCTTCCTATACCTAGCACTAGAGTGTCAAGTGATGGTTTCAAATGGAGGAAATATAAATTTCCCTGAAAAGTGACTTAATATAAAACAAACCATGGGGGAATATGTATTTAATAGTCCAATTCTCTCCATCCCAGTGGGTGGTGCTGATGTTGTAATAGGAGTACAATGGTTACAATCTTTGGGAATGGTAGCTTTTAATTTTCAAGAAATTTTCTTGAATTTTCTTTCGGAAGGAAAGGAATTTGAATTATAGGGTATTGTAGGGGAGCCAGGAAAGATAATCAACTCTAATTTCATGAAAAATATTCTAACAGAATAAAAACAAGGCGTAATTTCAAAATTATGGTCACTACAGGTTAAAAAATCAAAATCATATATTTATCCATATCTCCAAAAAGTCTTGGACTATCATTTGAAGGTATTTGAGATTCCCAAAGGACTCCCACCTATTCATGATCATGATCATGCTATTCATTTGATTCCAGGAAGTGTTCCTCCAAACATCAGGCCTTACAGATATCCTTATGATCAAAAGAGTGAGATTGAATGTATGTTTACATAAATGTTAGAAGCTAGCATGGCATAATACTAGAACCTTTAACACCATTACTAAAGAAAGATGCATTTTATTGACTCCACAAGAAACTAAGGCCTTTGAACATCTTAAAGATACAATGTGTGAATCACCGGTCTTAGCTACGCCAGAATTCACAAAAATGTTTATTATGGAATGTGATGCCTCAGGAAATGGAATTGGTGCAGTTTTAATGGAAGAAGGAAGAACCAATTATTTTGAAAGTCATCCGATCAAAGGAAGGTATTTACTGAAACCTATTTATGAGAAGGAAATGTTGAAAATACTACATGCAATAAAGCAATGATGCCCTTACCTAATGGGAAGACACTTCAATGTAAAAAAAGATCGTGATAGTCTTAAATAATTTTTGGAACAAAGATTATCTTCATAAGAGCAGCAAAAATGGGCCAAAAAGACATTGGGTTATGACTTTGAAATCATCTACAAAAAGGGAAGAAAAATGTTGTTGCAAATGCACTCTCAAGAAAGGATGAGGATGTGGAAGCATTTCTTTGTGACATTTCTATTATCCAACTTGATTGGATAACTGAAGCAAGGGATGAATGGAATAATTTTGAAAAGGTGTGGAAACACATTAAAAAGTTGTAGCAAGATCCCAGTAATGAAACATTTAGTTGGAAAAATGATTTGTTGTGGTACAAAGATCGCTTATATCTTTGTAATAATTCCCAACTTAAAAAAAATATTATTTTGGAATTGCACACCACTCCCTTAGGAGGGTACTCGAGATTTTTAAAAACTTACAAAAGGGTGAAGGAGGAATTTTTTTGGGATGGCCTTAAAAATGATATTCAAAATTTTGTGACAGAATATTTGGTTTGCCAACAAAATAAAGTTGAGACAATTAACACTCCAAGTCTATTACAACCTTTATCCATTCCAAGTCAACACTGGTATGAGGTTTCAATGGATTTTATCACAGCTTTACCCAAATCTGAAGGAAAAAATATCATCATGGTGGTAGTTGATAGACTTACCAAGAATACAAAATTTTGTGCATTATCTCATCCATTTAAAGCTAGTACAGTTTCTACTGCATTTATGGAAACAACTCAAAAGCTACATGAAAACCCAAAGATTATTGTAAGCGACAAAGATCCAATTTTTACAGGAAACTTTTGGACAAAGTTATTTTCTTATTTGGGTACTCAATTAGCTCATACCTCATCATATCATCCTCAACCTGATCGAAAAAATGAGATAGTGAACAAATGTTTAGAAGGATATCTTCGTTGCTCTGTATCTGATAAACGGACACAATGGTTCAAGTGGTTACCTTTGGTGAATGGTGGTATAACATTTCCTTCCATATTGTAGCAAAAATGATCCCATTTATGGCAATTTATGGATATCATCCACCCTCCATAACATCATCTTTAAGAGAAAACTATAAGGTTCAAGTAGTGGAAGATCACATTGAGCATCAACAAAAAGTTTTTCAACTCTTAAAGGATAACGTCACCTTGGCGTAGAATCAAATGAAACAACAAACATATCAACATCACATCGAAAGAAGCTTTGATGTAGGCGACTGGGTATTTTTACAAATACAACCATACAAACAAATGTCCCTCTAGCAAGCTAATAAGGATAATAAATTATCACCAAAGTATTATTGTCCTTACAAAGTGTTGCAAAATATTGGTACCATGGAATACAAATTGGAGCTTCCTGCATCTTCCATGGTGCACCCGATTTTCCATGTTTCATGCCTAAAGAAGGTCATAGGTGACAAGCTCCCAGTTCAAACAATATTGCCAAAACTTGATGAAGAAGGAAAAATCATATTGGAACCTAAAACATTCATGGAAACAAGAACTCGAAAACTACGAAATCGATCAATTTTAGAGTATGTCATCAAGTGGAAGAACTTACCCACCGAAGATTCGACATGGGAGGATGAAAATTTTATACAGAAGCATCTAGAACTACTCAAGTGTTGAGTACAACACTTTTTTGAAGGACAGGGGCATGCTAGGTCCCTATAATACTAGTGTATCCCCTTATTTTTATTGTTAGTGTAGCCCCCCTAATTGTTATTTTTGTGCCCATGTAGTCCCCATATTGTTATTATTGTACCCCACAGAAGCCAACTGTTGTTATTGTTGTGCTCTTACATTTTTATTGTTATGTCGGCTAGGATTATATTTTTACCCCTTTGACTGCTATCTATATAAAGGAGGATTCTTCATTTGAATCATCTAAGAATTGTTCATTTATGTAATGAAAAGGAGGTTTCCCACTCGCATAGGTTGATTTCTAAGTCTTTGATCTATTTTTTCTTCTATTTTGTAAGCTAGTTACATAACAAGCCATTAGAAGGAGAAATTTCACAGGATCAAGAAACAAAGGTATTAATAGGTTTTCACACTTCAAACTTTCCAAGGATTCAGTAGATCACCACAGTTTCTCCAATGTCATATGTTTCTCAGGGCATAGCACAACCACATATTTTTGCTAGGTACAAATATATTAAAAGAAACAATGAATTTCTCAAGGTCACCACATACTCTGGATTCTGGAAACTTTCATTTACTACTTAGCACAAACTTTTTTTTGCACTTGATACTGAAAAGGGATAGTTTTCGTTAGCTTTCTTGGAACCCAAAGTTGAAGTCCCTAAAAGCACAGAAGAGTATAAAACAGAAATTTTATCTTTTGACACCAAAAAAATTACATGCAATTGATCTGTTTGACCTTCACAAGCAGGCAATCGAAATGATATACTCTAATTTTAACCAGTTCAGCTATGGAAAACTCCAAACTGCAAGCTTCATTGAATAATATTCATTCATAATTGAAATTGGATAAAATGTCATCCTTGGCCAAAGATACGAGAATTAAATCATTGGAATATCTGGTAATAATAATAGTATATGATCCTAATGATGTTAGAGAAACTGAAAAAATTATAAAAAGCAAGAATGTTGATATTCAAGCATTAAGGAAGCAGTTAAAACTCCCTACTACAAAACATCCATAAGCTAAAGAAGTTGGCCAATTGGAGAAAGAAAAAGAGGATATGTCCAAACTGATAATTGAACAAAATGTTCATATTCAAAAAATGGAAGCTGATATGGACACATTATTAAAGGAAAGATAACAACATCTTAGTATTTCAGCTTCCATTCCCATAGCAATGCCATCTAATGTAGGTACTTCAACAACAACAGTTATCACAGTAGATACAAAATCAAGTGATGCAACCACAAATTTATCAAAGGCCATGGAAGAATTACCTTTAAAGGACTAAGAGATTGAAAAACTGAACACACAGTTGCAAAATCTACAAGATAAAGTACTGAAAACTGATAATGTTTTTTTAGCTGAAATTCATAAAAAATTTAAGCTAACTAAATAGTTAGAAGTTTATGAGAATTAATCTTCAATAGCTAATACTATTTCCCAAGCAAAAGAGAATATATGTATTGATACAAATGCACCAATAACTGACTTATGGTCTTCAATTGAAATTATTGTCAAATAAGAGGAGGTGTTACAGATATCAAAAGAAGCAGTGGCATAAATAAAGAAATAGCGCGACCACAAACCAGGAGAAGCCACAAGAACAATCAAGGTTCTAAATTCAAAGACAAAAGAAGAGCTTGAATAATAAGAAGTGTGCTCACTAAAAGAAATTTAATGTTCCAACTTGAAATCAAATGTTATAATCTATAAGTTCATATTATAAAGTTTCATCGAAAATGTAGTACATTACATCAAAAAGGAATTCCAGGTTTGCAGGGTATACATGATAAATTAATTCCATTGGAAGATTATCAACATAGATTTCATGAGATGGCAATAGATAAAAATAATTATGCTAAAATAAAAGTAGTTATCACTAGAAAAGCTTTCATCAAAGGTTTGAGTGTTGATTTAATAATTACCCATGAGGTCAAGAATTTTTTCATAACTAACCCTATTTTTGAGAAATACACCAAAGTGGATGAATCATACAGAAAATTGTTAAAAAAAAATTATCCGTGATGAAAAGAGGTTGGAAAATTTGTGTGAACTCATCGAATGAGAGGAAACATATTTCTTAGCAGCAGAACACCAGGTTTTTAGGATCAAACAACATATTTCCCGGAACAAGAAAAATAACAACAGAATTGCAGCTCCATCCATAAATAATAATCCTCGAAATCTATGCAAGATGTCAAAATAGTTCAAAATCCCTCTTTTTTCAACTCTATTTTTGAAAAATCCAAATCAGTTTGGATAATATATTTTGTAATAAATTTATAATTCAAAGTTTACATATTTTGAATGAAACTCTATAAGTACTTTGTAATTTGAAGGATAAAGGATTGAACCCTTGTGATGAGCCTTGATATGGTTGTAAACATCTAAGTTATTTTTGAAGATAATAGAAGAATTATGGATTTTAGATCTAAGACTTTTTTGATCCATAATGTAGATGATGTGATTAATCTGAAAGACATTTCATCTAAATTATGGATTTGTTTTGAAGCAACTTATGTATCTCTATGAGTTATTCTAGTTATTCAATTTTGTTTTTCTACACATATTCAAAGTAACATAGGATATTCTTAGTAAGAATAGATTGAATGTTAATCTTTTTGAAATCTCGTGCAAAGTTATAATAATTTACAAATATTAGTTTATTGGAAATTTTGTCTCGGATAGCTGCTCTACATATTTTAATTATTTCGTTCTATCATCCATCAATGTGTTTTGTTTGGCTACAAAATTTTCTATACACATCTCTTCTATATATGATTAATTAAATGCTCAGTTTAAATGTTTAACTGATTATATATATTCTTAAATCATTCCTTCCAAAATAAATTGAAGATTAATTATGTTAAGGACGAAGAATCAACAGTTATATTCACTCATTAACACTTAAGGTTTAAATCTATTTATAGTTTCAAATTATTGGTCATCCAATTAAAATCAAAATCAAAAACTTATATTCTTTGGCACATTTCCTTATCCTAGAATTTTCTACAAAGGACAATAGGTACCATGTCATGCCAATATGAATTGCAGAGGAGTATTCTCACCCATTGGCAATACAAAAGCTCACATCAAGTAGAATTTAATTTCATTTAACAATTTTTTTACAATGTTACATGGCCATCTATGTGGCTCAATGAAGGGAGGTTGTCCATGATTGTCATGGGGAGAAACATAGATCGTCACCCGCGGTGGGAGATATAAAATTTTGTTATTTATTATGGACATTAAACCATTTTATTTATGGTTAACATTAAAATATTTTTTTGTTATTCATATTTTTTTTAAATATTACATGTCAACTGAACATATAATAAATTACACATATTTCAATATCAATAAGATTATTTTTACATGTGAATTGTAGCTCCATATTAGTAGTGAAAGAATATGATATCTTCTCCATATTATTATTAATTTTTTTTTACTTTTAATTATTTTATCTCCATATAAATTTGATGTAAAATTAAAGTGGAAATTAGATTATTTTATTTATTTTTGGTATTGATTTTTTATGTTATTACTATTTCTAAGTATTGTTTTGTTATTTTTAAATTGCAATATTATAGAATAACATCTCTCAGGTTAAAGTGTATAACACTTTTTAGCTTAATGACATTTTAAATGCAATGCAATTAATAAATTTGTTGCTTTATCATTTTTCTATTATAATAATGATTTTTTAAAAAGCACATTTACACTAACTTTATTATAATTATATTTACACCGAAAGATTTTTTCTCTATGGAGTTCGTTAGGAAAATATTGTTCAGCCCAGCCAATCTCCTCGCTTTATTTTTGTCATTCTAGCCTATCAAAATTCAACGCGTGGTAGTTGTTCTTTCCTATCCAAATCCAATGCATGGTCATTCCCTTCCTTTGGTACAATATAGATTGCAAACAATGATTAAGCTCAATAAGCAACAATGTTGGTCAAAGAAATCCTGGCATTACAGTTTAAGTTTCACAGGATGATAGGACATTATATTTGAAAGCCACCTTCACGGATACGATGAACATTGACATCATTAATGAGGCTACATGCATATTCTCTTCTAGCCTCTCCATATTTATGTTGAAGGTCCTAGTAAGGTGGATAAATGCCTTTGATCAACCACATATTAAACATTTTATTGTGAAAAAAAACTATAATTTCAATTTATAAAATGAAAGTTACTAGTCGGTTACAACGATATTTTTCCAACCCATTACATGTCCTTGGATTTTAACAGCACAACCGAGTAATTACATTGAAAATCACAAATATAGCTCAATTTATTCAAAAGGATTGATTAAACAATGGTACACACTAGAAGAGTTTCCCTAAATTTTTTGGCATTTTATTTCACAAAATAACAATGGCGTTGGCATTACCATTATGGAACGAGAAGAAGAAGAATAATATGGTTTTTTTCACTGGGCTGAAGGCTCAGTTTCATATCAGAAACAATAACACCATGGTTATGATAATAGAATATAATGAGGAAAATGGCTCTGTGAAAGTGCTTTTTAAGCAGGGTAGATTGAAAGAGGCAATGCAGGTTTTGATAGTCATGTGTCGCCCTCTAGGTTCCTAAAATTATGGTCTTATATTGCAGGAATTCATCAAGAATAATTCGGTGACAAAAGGAAAATTGATCCATGCCCACATCATTCAGACAAGATTCTAATGCGAAGATGTCATTTTAACCAATATTCTTGTTACCATGTATACGAAATATGGGATTGTAGAAGATTCACGCAAATCGTTTGAGAAAATGGTTGAACAAGGCATGGTTTTATGGACCATGATGATTCCAACGTAGGTTCGACATGGGTTCGCTAATGAAGCCTTGGATATGTTTTGCAAAATGTGACAAACGAGGATAAAACCCAATCAGTTCACCTTTGCCAGCATACTCCCTGGATATGCAGACTTGAGGGAAGTAAAGGATGTTCATGAGGATATAATTAAAGGTGGATTTGAGTTGGAAACCTTTGTGGGAAGTTCTCTTGTAGACAGGTATGAAAAATGTGGTAGTATAGAGGATTTATGCGATGTTATCGATAAATTAGCTCAACAATATGTGGTTTCATGGAATGCCATGGTTATTGGATATGTTCAAAATGGATGTATTTATGAGGCCAAGGAATTGTTTGAGAAAATTCCAAAAAGAGATGTTGCCTCATGGACGACAATGATTGCAGGATATGCATAGAATGGGCAGGTCGAGGAGGCGCTGAAGCTTTTCTGAGAAATGTACATGACAGATGTGGAACTAGATTCTGGGATATTGGCTATTGAGCTTGCTTCTTGTGCAAATTTGGTTATTATGGAACAAGGTAGACAAGTGCATGAAGTCATGATTAGAAGTGCCTTTGGTGATAATATATTTGTGGGTAGTGCCTTTGTAGAAATGTATACAAAATGTGGAAGCATAGAGAATGCATGTGAGGCCTTTGACAAAATGTCTCAAAGGACAGTGGTAGTTGAACTTTCTAAACAAATGCAACTTTTTGGAAAAAATCCATATAATGTGACTTTTGTCGGCATTTTGTCTACGTGTTGCCACATAGGCTTAGTGGGGAATGGGAGGCAGTATTTTGATGATATAACTTAATATTATCACCTTACGCCAACAATGGAAGCTATGGTTGCATGGTTGATCTTCTTGGGTTCCTGGGCTATCTGGATAAGGCTGAATATTTGATTAAAAAAAAGTCATTTCAACATGATGCTACTTTGTTGGGGTGTTTTCTTGGTGCATGTAGAATTCATGGCAATGTAGCGTTAGGAGAACGTGTCGCAAAGCACATTTTTTCATCATATACAAAATGTTATGCACCTTATGTGCTACTGTCAAATATCTATGCTGGAGCTGTTAGGCAAAGTGACATTGAGAAGGTGAGGAAAATGATGACAGATAGAAAAGTCACAAGAACCCCTTGATGCAGTTGGATTGAGGTCAATAAACAAGTGTCACTACTTTTGCAGTTGAAGAAAGATCACACTCTGATATACACAAAATATATGCATAGTTGGACAGATTGTTTGGGTCGATGAAAGCAACAGAGTACATATCCCATACAAAATATGTACTCAATGACTTGGAGAACGAGAAAAAGGAACAAATTATTTGCTACCACAGTGAGAAGCTAGCTTAACCTTAAGTTTATGTCCATGTAATAATAACTTCTCACACTCTCATGCAATCAGTTCAAAAAGCTATCAATGTAGTTAATCAATAGTACAAAAACTCATACTTCTTTCAATGATATCCACTCTAAATACAATACAACTTTTTGTCATTACCCATTGCGTTAGTATTTCTAGGACCTCGATATCCCCATTATTTTTTGTCAATATTATGTTCACTATTCATATTGAATAATAGTTGCTCAAGTTTTATAAAACTTGTATGGGTAGTCATGACCTAAAGAATTTCTAAACCTATTTTAAGACTAATCAGGATATCATATTCCATTTGTTTGATTCTCATAAGGTTATAAAATTTTCATTAACTTAAAGTCAAACCAGCATGGTAGGACATGTGTGTATTTATTTGTGGTCAGATATAGCATGCTAATTTCCTTTGCCATGCATTCACGTATTTTGAATATGGATGTGAACAATTTATACTCGTAATACACATTTTACAGAGGAACGAAGCCAAACCCAGATAATGGAAGTTGCCGCATCTCACTCCCCAAGTTTAATGGACTAAATTCATTTAGGAGTATTCATGGAAGAGAAGTGCAACCATGTTGTTAGCAGCCTAGGCACTATCATTATTTACGCTTGGTATGATGTTTGATGGTGAAATATATTTGACAAAATCTTTTAACTCTGTAAAGTTTCAGTGTTTACTATATGGAACCTCATACCAGAGAATGGTTCCCTATTGCCATATTTTTACTGAAGTCTTTTGCATTCCTTTCCCAAAAGTCCATCCAATTGGAGAGAATGCAACTATAGAATTGTAACAGCCATGACAATGTTTTGATATGAAAGTCATCCTCTTGAAACTTGCTAAGGTCCACAAAGGCACAACATTAATATGACTTTCTTTCTCATTGGATTTTAACCACTGCATATCCTCTTTAGGTATTCCCAAGCATTACAAAACTTGAAGTTTGGTTGCACCAACATAAACCTTCTTGCTAAGAACCCTTACAACCTCTAAGAATATTCTCTCCTTCTAAATGGTATAAGTACCAATCAGAAAGAGAGTTCTTGGGTTGGAAGCTTCTGCCTGAATGCCTTCCAGAAAAAAATGAATAATTGTTTCCTTCTTTGGAAACTCATACTGAGGATTACAATATTTTGTATTGAGGATAAGTGTATGAATATTACAGGAATCAAGAATTGGATTGGTAATAATTTCTTCACAGAATCTAAAGTCCCGTGTGTGAAGAACACGCTTACCATTAGGTGGTTCAAAAAGAAGGATAATTGATCCATGGCAGTGATTGGAATCAATAGCAATTACATATACTCCATCTACATCAACTCTCTCATTTAAAGGTAAAACATGCAATGATCTCATGAAAGTCCAAATCTCATATTGACAAGGGCTATTGTGACTAATGAGCAGTACACTTTGCCATGATGGAAACTTCTGGAAAGTCATTGATAATGATCTGTGTGAAAATGGGACAAGAACCATTGAGAGAAATCTCCTCTTAGATAACGAAAAGCATCCACTCGAAAAGGTGTTCATGGAATACATAGCCATTCTGGGATGCTAGTGAGTTTTGAAGCACTAGGAAAAGTTTTTATTCTATCTCTTTTCATGCCAAAGATCATAGTAGTTATCTTATTGTTGATGTATAACCTAAAGGGCTATTGAAAAACTTGGTAACCAGTTTGTTCCCCGATTCTCTGAGCTAGGATTTATCATCCATATTTTCTACTTCTTTAGGAATGTTTGTATTGGCCTTTGTTGAATTATTTTTTCCTTTTCTTAGTTCATGCATTTCATGTGAAATCCTTCTCCTTAGACCAAGAGCAGTGATACCTAGAAAATTAAGGTGCTTTTCTGTTATTCATTGAAGAGAGTCCCAATCAATATCCTTGATGAATTTTAGTTATGTTTATGCTCATAGTGTATTGGTTTCTCTGTTGTATCAATATTTAGCAATCTTCTTTGTATTATGTCCTATGATATGTTTGGTTTCAATAGTTTGGTCTTGTGCGTTGTGCTTTTTTCCAGTTTTCTTATTAGGGATTTGAAATCGTACCTTTTTTTAATATATTTTGCTTAATAGGCTTCCTGTCAAGTTTTAAAGTGCTCATTTGTGAGTGTTCCACCATGCGTAGATTGGGTATCCAACATCAAATACATTTGATATGTGTCAAAAGTGGGGATCTTGCACTACCACAATTTTGTTGTCATAGAAAGATATGTTACACATTTTCTTTCATTGTAACCTAAAGAAGTATCCAATAGAAGAAGAACATGGTTATATTTATCTATCCGGGAGGACAAATTCATGTTTAATTTTCATGACCTTACCTCAACATAAGTCAGGAATGTGAAAATTTTCCTCGCTAAGTAAGAGGGCACAGTAAAGGAAAGGTAAATTTCCTTTTACCTTTTATCTCAGGTAAGTTATTACCTTACTTTAAGCTCATGAAAATAATACCTCTCAAGACCAAAGCATGTGTATGCGGGTCTGTAAAAATGTTGTCCGGGTCTGTAAAATGCTTTTTCTATGGGTCTGTAGATATTTTTAACAGTCTTTAGTGGTTGAATTTGGGAATGTTGTTCTTGTAGTAAAATTATTCATACCACGTGAAGGTGTTGGTTAATTGCATAATCACATGATGTGAAAATTATGAGTTTTTTACATGTGCCATTAGCAGGAGAGTTGTTGCAGATTGTATTCGAAACATATATAGATAATTGGATTCTCATCTACTGTAAGGTAAAAGTATATAGTTCTGAGTTCATTTTAGGGTTGTACTATGACATCATTCGAGTTCACATGAGGTGGTAGTTACTCTATTAATAATTTAACTAAAATCCAATTAGGGCAAGCTAACTCAATATATAAATGATAAATAATGTTAGAATGTTAAGTTCCTAAACATTATACAAATTTTTTGAGTTTAGTTTTAACTAAATTGTTTAATTGTTTATTTATAAAGTAAATGGAGACATTAAGCATACAAAACCTGGATGAAGAAATGAGTTTGAACCAAAGTTGTGACGATATTTAGTTTGCTTTGAATTTGAAAAAAATCTCAACCTTCATGTGAAAGTGTAAATCGAAATTATATTCTTGTGCGAAAACACATCAACATAACAAAATTTGGAACCATTATTTAAATTCTCACTTTTGAGAAAAACTCTTATTTTTTTCACAATTTGAAATTACGGTTCAATCTACCTGAATTTGGAACTGTGATTTAAATTCTCACTTATGAGAAACATTATTAATTTTCTAACAATTTTCAACTACAGACTGTTGACGAGTTTACTAACCATATGAAATTATGAATGTATCATAAATGTATCGTGCATGGAGTTTACTAACCATATGAAGTTAATAATGTATTACATATATATCATGAATTAATTGTTTGTGCTCATTATATTCAGTTTGTAAGCAATGAAATATAAACATGGAGATAACCCAACATTGGATTTTGCCCACATGATTTGACACAACCTCAAAATTTTGTTTATAGAAAGACAATAGAGTTGGTTGCATTAACTTACATGTGACTTCGAATCTCTGATGAAGTACTTGGTTTCAAACTTTTTCCCTTTGTAAATGTATTTATTGTGTTGGGTTCTCGTTCATTTTGACAGAGATGGTACTTATCCCACATTATCAGTGTCAATATTATCCTGAATTGATATTTGTTCTATTCACATTTGAAATTATTGTGTAACCTTTTTTCCTTGTTGTGTTAAAAGGTGAAAACTCTTTTGATGGCCATAAGTTTTCTGAAAATTGTAGTTGTTCCACATTCTATCATCAACAGTTACAATAATGTTCTAGCAATAGCTATTGAACTTGATTACTCTTTTTCACTTAAAGGTGAATTTAGAAAGACAATGTCAATAAAATAATTTTTGTGAAATCCTATCATTGATTATAGAAATTGTTGTAAAAATGCATTTTTTTTATGTTATCTAGATATTTCAATTTTTCTTTGTCATGTAGGATCCAACCAACTTTGTAGTTGTTGATGCCCCAGTTGATGTTGCTACAGATGTTGCACCTCGTGCAACTGCTCCAAAGGAAGAGGAAAATAAACCTGAGCTAAAGGAAGAGACCAAAGAGGATATGGGTCTCAGTCTGTCTCACTAGATCAGATGTGATGTGGAGGAAGAGTCAGAAGAGGATATGGGTTTCAGTACTTTTGACTAGATTGGAAGTGTCATGGAGGAAGAATTCGAAGAGGATATGAATTTCAGTCTTTCTAACTAGACATGATTAATATTTCTAAACAATTGAAATATTAAATATATTTATAGGTTACATTTTTTGATATAAAAGTTTAATGAATTAATTATATTGTTATGTTTGGATAAAGTGAACAAAAATTATTATGAAATAAAATATAAGTGAAATTAAATAAACATAATAAAATATAAGTGATAAGGAAATCCAAGTGTTTTTTTTGGAATCAATATAAACATAAGGATGTCAATTTGAAAATGTTTTTAGTTACAAGTATAATTAAGAAAATATTGAATTTATATTTATAACTCATGGGAAAAACCCTATCCTACATAAGAAAATTTAAAAGTTTTTTTTTTCTTATTTAGATTTCATTACATTACTGAGAATTTACATAGAGTATAGGCATGTAGAGTCTTTGATGGACCATTTTCGGATTGAACATATTAAAATAACAAGAAAGGCCTATCTAACTTGAAACTACCACATAGCAAAGCCTATGTACTTTGTGCCTTTAATGATTGGCATTATTCTGGGACATTTGTGTTAGTACAATTTTTTTTATAAATTTAACCTCCTTTCACACATATGTACTCAATGACTTGGAGAAGGAGAAAAAGGAACAAATTATTTTCTACCAAAATGAGAAGCTAGCATTTGTGTTTGGGATTATCGATACATCCCCTAGGGAAACTATCCAAGTTATGAAGAACCCCAGAGTATTTGGTGATTGCGACTCTGCTACCAAGTTCATCTCCAAAATGTTGCATGTGAAATTATAGTAAGAGATGCTAACCGCTTGTATCATTGCAAGGATGGGAAATGTTTCTGCAGAGATTATTGCTGATACCATGTAGCGTGGACCTCAGATATAGAATTGTGCAAAAAAACCTCTGGATGTGTTTTAAGCTTTTCATTGTGTGTAATTAAGCTAAGATTAGGAATTTCATTGTGCAAATTGAAATCCAATGGCTAGGAGTAATGAAGCTTTCGATTTATTGACAGGGCATCAATATCCTACAAAAACCCGGGGAAGTGATTGCATGCCAGCTCAAAGCATTCGACAATTTTTTATAATGAAAACAGAATTTTTTTCAATGCCAGATTGTTGGTGTTTACATATAACATATTGGCATCTTCCCGACTTTATCATAGAAACTAGATGGATTCTATAATATGGGTAAGTTGTTGGGAATCCATTATTTCTTGGAGAGTTAATATTTCCACATTTTTCATTGATTCCTACTTATGCCCTAATCCATTCCTTGAAAATCATTACTACAAGGAAGTACCTCTACTTATGAGATCTGTCGAAGGCTTAGTGGAATAAATATTTTGAACATTGATTAAATCCTACTTTTCAAGTTTCGTTGGCATGAAGTACCTAAACTGTGAAGAGAAGACTAGATCCTACCTTTGAGCCAATAAAATGTTCAAGGGTAAAGCCAATGTATGCTTAATACATGATAAACAAGGAAAGACATTATCTTCTAGAATTAAATATTATAAGACACCAATTTCTGTTAACCGTTTGGTGCAATTTCATTTCATTATCAACCTTAGAGTATTGTTATTGTTTCCGAGATACTTTGTGATTAGTATGGATTGCATATATGTTGTCTTATCCCAGTGATAAAGAAAATTATAAAGGATTATCTATGCAAAACATTTTGTCTTAGGGTCATTTTCAGCATAGACATATTATCTGCCCAAGCTTACAGGCACATGTCAATGGTTTAATCAATGAAGGCATGTGAATGCCCCCACCTCTCCCTAGAAGGTGTGAATTTCTAGAGAAAATAATCTACAAGTTTTCTAATTTTTAGATGTTTGTTGCTTTTTGAACTACCTATTCATCAAAATATTATATCTACTTCGAAAGGCATTTTCTCTATGGAGTTAGCTAGGAAAACATTGTTCAGCCCAACCAATCTCCTCGCTCTATTTTCGTCATTATCGCCTATCAAAATTCAACATGTGGTTGTCGTTCTCGCCTATAAAAATTCAACACGTGGTCAACCCCTTCCTCCAGTGCAATATCGTTTGTAAACAATGATTATGAACCCATTAAGCTCATTCTCATCTCTGTCTAGTACTTTGAACTGGTGAAAAATAGTAATTGATTTATAATTGTGCCAATGACTCCCCTCGCGCCTCCCATTCCAGAGATTATACCTAAAACTATTTACTCACCAATGTCATAAAAGTGAATGTCAATTACAAATAAAACATTTCACAAAAAAAAATGTTGCAGATAACATGATATTCGAACACAAACCTTCTTGATACGAAAGGGATGACAACGTATGTTGGAACGTAGGCTCCTTGAAAAAATACAAAAATATGATTCTGGGAGTAGAAAGAAACACAATGATGAATCTTGTAGTTGCATTGTCAAGATCAGTGGATGGGAAGCATCTCTCTTTCCCCAACAAAATTCAAGGAGTGAATTATCATCAGCTGCATCAAGAAGAGGCATGAGAATATTATCAGAGAGCCTTTACTTCGGGTCTCGTCTTTACGTGGCCTACTGTGAAAGCAATTGCATCGTCGTGAGCGGAGGGAAATTTGGATTTGATTATGCGAAAGAGCGTTTGGAGAAAAGGAAAACTTTCCTCCCAAATAGCAACCATAAAGGGGTAGTTTAAAAATAGATGCACATTGTCTTCAAAAGCCAACCCACAGAGTGAACATCTCCCCGGACCCTGAAAACTGCTCTTCATCATATTTTTCGGAGTAAGGTTTCAGTTATGATTAGTCAACCACATGAAGCATTTGAGCTTGAGCGAAACTTTTGATTTCCACATGTGAACAGTTCAATATGAAAAGAGGTTGGGTTGATTATTCATATAGATATAAGAATAGACCTTCTTTAGTGGAAATTCTACCTACAATGACCTGCCCACCCCATATGAACCTTGGTCTCATAAAATACACATGAAAAACCATGTGTCCATGCCCAGAATCCATGGAATTTTGATAGATGTGCTATCATCTATAACATCATTGGATGCTATAGAAAAGTAAGCCTCAAATAGAGATCACATTCATTTACATGGCCCATTTTCATTGCAAGGACTAGAGGGGTTCTTGAGGTCTGGAGGTTAGAAATTTTTTCACCTTCAGTGTGGCATTGTGCACCCAATAAGGTGACATTGATAATGTAACCTAACATAGCACAAAGAGATAGTTTCCTTCCACATTTTCGACTCCTCCTTTCATTGTTCCTTTGCACCTCTCGATACAATTGCTAATATAATAATAATTGTTTTACTAAAAAGAAAGCACATTTGCACTTGGTCAATAAGTATAAAACGCTGAGTGTGTTGATCAGTTTGTGATGCTTTTATGTTAATAGTATTTTATTATCAAGGTAGGGTTTATTTTCAACTAACCGTCAATATTAGTTCCCTATATAAGGAAAAGGGATGTTATAATTATGAGTAACTTTATCTCGTGGTCTCATATATAAAAATCAAATTGTGGTGGCCTCTCTTATTGCTTGTAAGGAAATTAATGTGTGTTTTTTTTATGTTCTTAGCAATATTTAATTTTAGCATGGCTAAGGAGTGTCTCGTATCATGACAGCGGTTCATGAAAAAAGATGAAATGTTTATATTTTTGATATACATGTGTAAGGATATAATAATGAGAAGTATTTTATTTATTTGTTTATTTATTTTTATTTTTTTAATAATAAATTTGTTAAATTATGATTTTTTGAAAATTATATATATAATTCTAATTTTAATAAATATATAATTTTTTATCATTATTTTTAAAATTATTTACTATAATTTATTGATAAACATATTTTCAATTTTTTAAATGATAATATATTTTTTTTAAATATAAAATGTAAATGAAATGTAATGTAATGATTATGTTCATATTTCTTTTTTAATTGGATATTGGGTGCAATAAAAAATTCCTGGTTGTGATGTGGGTTGAGTATTTATTTATGTAGGTTTTTCTTTATTGAATTGTTACATATTTATATTTATTTTATTTTTTATTTTTTCTAAATATTAATGATTTGAAATTTAAAATATTAACATGTTTTTTAAATATTAGTATTTTTGTTATTCAAATTTATATTTATATCTTTGTATAATTATTATTTTATTTTTACGAAATAAAATTATCAAATTATTAAACTAGGTTATGGTCATGTATTTATATAATTAATGAAAATTAAATGGAAACTAAAATAGGAAAGTGGAATTACTTAGCTAAATGCAAATTTTTGGCTTTCATTTTCTACTTTTATGTGGGTGGGGAGTGTCTTTTATTTGGGAGCTAGAGAATGTGAATGAGAGATGGAGTTCATATGTCATATGGACTGGTTGTAAGATCCACAAAAAGAAATATGTTCATAGAGCCTTATGAATAACCCCCAAAATTTGTGTTGGTACATAGAGAATTTGGAAATGAGCATATCATCAAATTAATATAGGTATGTTCAATTGTTTTAATCAAATTGCATTACAAGTTTAGATAAATTTTTAAAATGTTGCTTTTGCATTTCAAATCATATCCATCCACAATAAAATTGATCCATAATTAGGAAAAACTATCCTTGAGTAGTTTTAGTGATTTTAAAGCATAATGTGTTTTGGAAGTTTCATACATCTAAGATTTTGTCTACTATGAAGAGTTATTTTATGGTTCAACATGTAATATATCACAAGGATACTTCCAGCATGAGTAAGTTGATGCCTACTTGCATTTATTAGCAACAATTTAAATTATTGGACTAGTTATTTACCAATGGTCATTCCCATAAATGTTCATCACCCACGAGTTAAGTGATTACATAGTGATTTAATAGTGAATATACTTGTGTTGTGTCTAAGGTTCTAATTTTGAGTAGATAATAAATTTATTATTAAGGATTATTAGTCTTTTTTTAATGATGTGGATGGCCTTTTTCAGTCTATTGGTTTTCAACATGTGGCACATAGTGTAAGATATATAGCACTATTTGCAAATAATATGTACGGTGTAGAGGATTAACAACTCAACACACATAGAAATTTTATTAATAAAATCACACTCCAAAGCATGAACATTACAAAGAATTACATGGATATTTATTTAGGATGGAAGCAAACTCTCGAGTCTCTTCAAGAGAAACTGAAAGTTATTCCTGGATATTTGGAGGAAGTTGAGAATTATCTTCTCAACTTTAGGAATCATATGCTAACTTCCTAATCTCCTAATTAATTCTAGAATGACTCGTAAAATTTAGAAAATTCTATATTTCTCAAATTAAATAATTACAACAAATAAAATATGTGATGCTCCCGCATCAATATGTAACATGCAACAACTTTCTCCTTATCCATTAATCCACTTTTGTATATCAATTGCTCTTTGTTGTGTTGTTCATAGCTAGCCATGAGCAACAATATTTTGATATTTACACACATGTTTTATGCTAAATGGGTTTTATGAGAACCATGGTGATTGTTATGAGAACTAGGTAGAATGACTCGTAAAATTTAGAAAATTCTATATTTCTCAAATTAAATAATTACAACAAATAAAATATGTGATGCTCCCGCATCAATATGTAACATGCAACAACTTTCTCCTTATCCATTAATCCACTTTTGTATATCAATTGCTCTTTGTTGTGTTGTTCATAGCTAGCCATGAGCAACAATATTTTGATATTTACACACATGTTTTATGCTAAATGGGTTTTATGAGAACCATGGTGATTGTTATGAGAACTAGGGGCCTACGATGACAGCGAGAGAGAACTTGTTATTTTGTGTAAGAGACAACTACAAAGAGAGAAAATCTATGAAAAGAAAAATAGTTCGAGTAGTTATTACAACTTGAGTGGCTCTAATAATTAGTAACATATATTTTCTCTTACAAGATCGTAGATTTAAATTCAAGACGACTTAAAATATGTTACTATTTAAAATTTACTATCAAATAACAACATAAAAACAAATCTCTTGTTTATATATCTAATATACCAATTTAATATCTAACTTAACATTAAAAATTAAATTATAATTATTACTTATAACCAAATTCATTAAAATTTAAATTATTAATATTACTTATAATCAAATTTATATAAATACATAGAGAGTGTCGTTATAGATACAAGACTAACGGAATTGTTCATCCATTTTTCAATTAGTGATCATTGTGTTCCATTCAAACTTATCGTTATTGGTGAGGATGTATTCGTCATTTATATTACACAATGAATTTTATTAATATTAACCGATTTACAGATATATTTCTTATAGCTTATTATCAATCCACCAATTTCCGTCGCATTGTGGTTCTGGTTATTGCTTCAGTGGTCCATGTCAGGCTTGAATTGGCTCATCATTACCTAATATTTCATTTATTATAATTTTATTGTAATTAAATGATTTTCATGTTCTGGTTATTGGACATTGGTCCATGATCATGTTTGAGTTGACCCCATCATTACCTAATCCTTTTTATTTTATAATTTCTGGAAACACTAAAGGTTCACCCGCTGCACCATTGCTTTCACAAAGCATGTATTTCTCATTTTCCATATTATAGACCATCCTTCATAAGCTGGAATCGCCACTAGGCAAAATATTGCATTTACGTAGCCACTGTGATGATAAAATTTCACATTTTAAATCCTCAAAATCAATGGCTTGGACTCTTTAGCATATATAATATTATTTTGAAGATAAAATTTTGCATTTTAAAAAACGTTTATCCGTATTGTTTTTTAATATATATTTATAACTCCACTTTAACGGAATTATACATTTCTCAATACACATATTTCATAAATAAAATTTTCAAATATTTATTTTACATATTTTTTTAATGTATTTCATTAAAAAATATATATATTTAGAAACTTCATGGCAAGTATAAAAAAATTATATATATATTTTTATATTAAATATTATTATTATTATTTTAATGAAAAAGAAATCATTATTATTTAAAAGAAAGAAATCAAGCAAATTTATATTAGATTATAAAAACTATTTTTTAAATATTTTATTTATAATCCATATTAATTTTTAAATTTCAATTAAAATAAATCAAGTTTTATTAGCACAATCTATTGAGGATGGGCTTCGTCAGAAGGGCTACCCACAATCAAATCTCACACAAGTTGTTGTACCCTTTAGAGACAAGTTAAACGTTATTTTCTTAGTGTTGGTGTGGCCAACTACAATGAGATCCCTTTGTAATTTTGACAACTTAAATGCCTTGGATCACGATTTCTCAAATCACCAATCAAATCTAATATAATCTCTAATAAATTTAAACCAATTAAAAAACAATTAAATTATTATAAAATATCTATATTTCCTTAATTTATTTAAAGTAATATTAAAGCTTTAATAAACCAACAAACATGCACTTCAGTTCATTTAAAAGGAAACGGGCCCAATCACATGATGTAAATTGCTCATGGCAATGCCACTTTTTTCGTCTGCACGTTTAAATGGTTCAAAAAATAATCATTAAAACCCAATAGTGGCTTTGAAATACGAAGCCTTTTTTTTTTCAATTAAATAAACACATGTTTGTTGCGTTAATTTTGTTTAGTTAAATAAACACATGTTTATTGCTTTGGTAAAATATATTTTATAATGATTATATTTATATTTTAAAATGTGTATCAAGGATCAGATTTCAAGAGGCTATATTTCATAATGAATGATTAAAAATAATTGTTATTTCATATGTAATTTTAAAATAATTTGAAATTTCCTATAACATAAATTATTTAATAATATAATTTTGAAAATATAGTTCATAATAAAAAATAATAATTTAATTATGGATAAATTTTGGATTTTTGTGATTCATAATGATAATGAGATTGTTTTTCTGATTAATTATATTATTAATATTTGGTAAATGTTTAGGTGAAAAAAATTGTCAATCTAAAAGTCTAAATAAAAGAGATGTGTTTGTTTTAGAGTTAATCGTTAAGAATTAGTCATTATGAATTAGCAATTAAGAATTAGCCATTAAAAATTAGTAATTGAATTAATATATTTATTTATTATTATTATTTAATTAAAATAATATTAAACTAAACTAAATTAAATTAATAATAATAAAAGAAGAAATATATATTTATAAATGTATATTAATAATTAAGAATAAGTTTAATTTTTTTAGCAATAGTTTTTGAAAATAAGATTAATATTATTCAACAATTAGTTATAAAAATTATTATATTAAATTCTACTAGGTCTTGGATAGGGGTGATTGGGTGCTTTGCACTCTTTGATGTGAAGTCATTGGTTCAATTCCTCACCTAAATAGAGTGACAAATTGAACAGGATGAAAATGTTGTCCTCTCACGTTACAAAAAAAAAATTATATTAAAGTATTGAAGAATATGTATATGTGTGTGTGTGTGGTGGTGGTGATGATGATGATGATGATGATGATGAACGTCCACTAAGAACAATGTGGTCTATCAAACCTTAAGAAAAGAAAATCGTCTAATTGTCAATTTTCAAAATCTTGTTTTTGTGATCAAGGAGAAGGGAAAGAAGCCCTCCAATATCATTATTGTCTGGTTGACTTAATAAGTCGAGAGTATTGGAGGTGTGATCGATGATAAGGAATTGAAAGCCAATGTGAGTAAGAGCCACATTTTAAAAATAAGTGTTTTTCATCTTCCCCATCTTAGTATCCCAAATCTGACAAATTTTATCGTCCCACAAAATCTTGAAAGGATATATATATATATATATATATATATATATATATATATATATATATATATATATAATTTCAAGAACTTCAATTATATATATATATATATATATATATATATATATATATATATATATATATATATATATAATTTCAAGAACCAATTCCTACTTATCGTGTGTTTCTCAATCTCAATGGTCTCTCTTAGCTTCTTATGATGGAAGCCATATTGTAGCTTTTCAAAATGAAAATAGTGTTTTTATTTCACTTCTCGAATTCTTTAATTAATGGAACCACACGTTTCTGGATTCATTTTTTTCTAAATTGAATTTAGTGCCAAAAAAAATGGAGAAATATTCATTAAAAAAACTCAATTCAATTATTTATAAATTAAAATTAGTGAAAAAAGCAAAAAAAAAAAAAAATATTAATAATGTAATTATTTCTAAATTGAACTTCACGACTAAAACTGAGAAATATTTATAAAAAATAAATAAAAATATTAAGAATCAATTATGATTAAAATCATTTTTTTAAATATAAAAAAATTATTAACTATTTAAATTTTGAATCAAACTTTTTTTATAACACTTGTTGATTTTTTTGGGGAATCCTGTTTGTTGTAAATAAAAAGACTCTTTAAATTGCAAATATTAAAGATTAAATTATGTAATTCAAATAAATAAATTACCACAAAACTAAGATATATTTGAAATAAGTGGTCTATGTCAGGTTTGAATTGACTCCAATATTACCTAGTATTTCATTTATTATAATTTTATTGTAATTAAATGTTTTGAATCACTTCGTGGTTCTGGTTATTGGACATTGGTCCATGATCATGTTTGAGTTGACCCCATTATTACCTAATCATTTTTATTTTATGATTTCTCGAAACACTAAAGGTTCACTTGCTACACCACACTTGCTACACCATTGCTTTCACAAAGCATCTTTTCCTCTCTTTCTCTTTTTAGGCCATGCCTTTTCTGGGCTGTAGGGGCTATTATAAGCAAAGTTTGTTTTAAGATTCAGATGAAAAGTAAAACATTTTTACATCTTATTTGGCCCCATATCAAGGCAAAGCTGATATATTTAGTAAATTCAAGGTTATTGTTGTAAAACTATTTCATAAATCCAAGATCACTAATGTAAGACTACGATAATGCTAGCATTAATTTTGAGGCATTTAATGTTTGATGATATCTCGCAATCTAATGTTTCTTGATATATGATTTTGTGAGACAAATCTATATCCTTGGCGAGGGTAATGCTAGAATTAATTTTGAGCATTTAATGTTTGATGATATATCACAATCTAATGTTTCTTGATATCTGATTTTGTGAGACAAATCTATATCTTATCTCACACACTTGGCCTGCATGATGATGTAAGTGGCGAGCGGAGAGGGAGCCGACATAAGGCCTTTATGCCTTTACCGGTCCTGGCTAGCTAAGAAAGTAATCACTCTGGCTAGTTATGAAAGTAATCACTCTGCTCTTTGTTCTGGATGCTGTCTATGGTTCAATTTTCTTCGGATAATTATTCTTGCATGAGGTCGCCTTTCAAAATATAAAATATAGATCTATAGCTTGTTGGTGCATATCCATCTCCATATACAGTCGCTTCAAATATAATTCGACAACTTGTTGTGCATGACAATCTCCATATCCAATCACTTCAATACAAGAACCGGGGAATTGAAAGGACGCAAAAGCTATGTCGTAATCAAGATTTCGTACTAAAATGTAAGATTGTTGTGATTGTCGAGTTACAAATATCATATAGAATACATAGCTAGTACAAAATATCTCTATCATCTCCATAATAGATTATATGCAAGGTTGTTAGAAGACAATGTAATAGCTCCGTTGTGAGACTTTCCAACAAAAGCCTGTTGAAATTGACTTACTAACACATAAGTGTTATGTTAAGCTAAGCAGTAAAATTACCATGATTGGTCGCTCTCTTTAATATATGTAAAAATGAATCAAGGAGTTGGGTCACTTATGAAGGATTCATTCTCGCTGCAACCTACCCACTAAAAGACTATAGGCAGCGGGTCTCCTGTGGGTCGATTTCAGAGTGTGTAATGGTTAAACCCATATTTATGCTCTTGCTGCTTCTTAGATGTGCCCACTAAGTAGTGCTGGACTCATTAATTCTTGAACCGCTGGTAGCCGAGGTATAGACAAAGAATACAGTAGCAGAGTCACCTAGAGTAAAGACAAATCCTCTAGTTCCATTTCAAGTAGCATTTTGAAACTGAGATAAAGACCCAGTAACAAATATAGAGACAACAGAACCAAAGGCAGTTTACCTTGCAACATTTATTCGAGATAAATAACTATAGACCATTTACTAAGATGGCCCATATTCAAGTACAGATCTGGCCAACAACCCAATACTAAGATAGCCCATATTCAACTCAACTACAAGGTGAAGCTTATTTCCTATGCTATTGGCTCATTATTGCTGTTAAGAGTACCAGGTTAATACTAGTTACAGTACCATCTCTCCCTGAGGATGCATTCATCCATACATGAGCATACACGGATTTTGAAGGCCGGTACGCATCACGTGGTTCTCCCTCCGCCTAGTTGCCACCGTATTACAAATTTAATTTTGAGTTGGCAGGGACTACCGCTGTAACCAGTGCTTGTTATAATTTTGAATGAACATATAAGTGAATTGACCAGTTGTCTAGGAAAATTTCAGAAAAGATTATGATTTCTAGATTTTTATTTTATATAAGTACAAATATGATTTAATAATGCATGTATGATTTTGTACTTAACTCTAGACACGTTGATTTCCAGGTTTTAAAATTACTTACAAATCATGAACGAAGTAGGAAATATATGGTTGGGATTAAATAAAGATTTATTGTATATATAAAAGTATAACAAGGTTAGTTGGTTATATATATATATATATATGAATTTCAAAATTTCATAATGTTATCTATATGAACATGTTGAAATATGAAATAAATTGTTTGAAGACGGATTTTCATATTTATTTTATAATAAAAGGAAATTACATTAAGTCAGAAAATATAAATTAACAAAAAGAATGGTCTTTTGAAAAAAGGAAAAACCCTTTTAAACCTAAATTACACTAATATTTATAGTTATGGAGAGTTTGATTGCAACTTAGATATAAATTATATGAACCTGTGTAAATAGTAATTCTAATGCCAACTTTGCTCAATTTCAAGAGAAAACATGTGATAATTTACAACTCACAAATCTATAGGAAATCATTCTATATATAAATTAGAATAAATTCAGACTCAACCACTTAGTCTTGTAGAAACTTGTATACATTTTGTTACAGGAGTGAATAAGCCTAACCATGCTTTGGTAGTATGTCAACCTACAACCATCATATAGAGATGATGGTTTATATGATGGTCCTGCCATAAGAAAACAAAGGAAAAATAATAAGGTTGATGGGTATCTAGATATGAAAACAAATACAAAATCTCTAATATTTTCTTTCAAAAATTCCTTAATGAGTGAAACTCGAACTAACCTACAACCACCAAAAAAAAAATTAATAATCAAAATGAATGAAAATAAAATAATAAGCCTAACCATGCTTTGGTAGTATGTCAACCTACAACCATCATATACAGATGATGGTCCCGCCATAGGAAAACAAAGGAAAAATAATAAGGTTGATGGGTATCTAGATATGAAAACAAATATAAAATCTCTAATGTTTTCTTTCAAAAGTTCCTTAATGAGTGAGACTCAAACTAACCTACAACCACCAAAAAAAAATTAATAATCAAAATGAATGAAAATAAAATAATAATAATAATAATAATAATAATAATAATTAAAAAAAGAAAGGTGTAAATGTATGAAGTTACTTGAGAGGGACATATCAACGGTTAAAATCCTTGACCCTGTGACAAAACCCAAATCTTTCCCAATAGAAGGAATTTCAAAACTAAAATAGCAAAGGAAAAATCTAAATAAATCACAACAATAAAAGAAAGAACATAAGTGCTTAATGTTAGAACTAGTGCACTTCTTGTAGTTTGAAATAAGGTCAAAAAAAGATGAACCTTACATGAAGATGGAATAAGGGTTAAATAACCATATATATGTCCTAAATGCAGAAAGAAATTCTATACACCCATTATGGTTTATGAGAAATCAAGGAATAATAATAAGTGTCTTAACTGAAACAAGGTAAAAATCCTCTCAATTCCAAGAATTCATGGCCAAAATATATAGGGTGCCCGAAAGATCTAGGGCTCCAATCAAAAAACTGAACTCAAAGCATTCACACAAGGAAATATTTCCTCTTTTCGTAAAAGGTTAATTCGTCAATTTTTTTTAGCAAAGCCTTGCAACCCCTGCAAAAGCACTATATCTACTAAAATATTGAAGAACCCCTTTAATTAATAGTTTAGAAAAATATGGAGATATAAATTATAGGAAGAATGGACATACTTATAATGAGAGTAGCCATGTTGGCACTCAAATAAATCGATGAGTAAACCACAGTAATTTAGGAAGAGGAAAGAAGCATAGCATGGTAAGACTTTGATGTGGAGCCCTATGACTAAGGATAAGCAAAAGGGAAACAAACCTCATACCTAGTTTAGTTGCAGAGCTTAGATAACAAGACACCAGGATGAAAAGAAAGATTTGGGTTTTGTCACAGCGTCAAGGATTTTAACCGTTAATATGGGAGGCGTTGATATGTCCCTCTCAAGTAACTTCATACATTTACACCTTTTTTTTTAATTATCTTTATTATTATTATTATTATTATTATTATTATTTTATTTTCTTTCATTTTGATTATTATTTTTTTTTTTTGGTGGTTGTAGGTTAGTTCCAGTTTCACTCATTAAGGAATTTTTGAAAGAAAACATTAGAGATTTTATATTTGTTTTCATATCTAGATACCCATCAACCTTATTATTTTTCCTTTGTTTTCCTATGGCGGGACCATCATATAAACCATCATCTCTATATGATGGTTGTAGGTTGACATACTACCAAAGCATGGTTAGGCTTATTCACTCATGTAACAAAATGTATACAAGTTTCTACAAGACTAAGTAGTTGACTCTGAATTTATTCTAATTTATATATAGAATGATTTCCTATAGATTTGTGACTTGTAAATTATCACATGTTTTCTCTTAGTTGAAGTTGAGCAAAGTTGGCATTAGAATTACTATTTACACAGGTTCACATAATTTATATCTAAGTTGCAACCAAACTCTCCATAACTATAAATATTAGTGTAATTTAGATTTAAGAGGGTTTTTCCTTTTTTCAAAAGAACATTCTTTTTATTAATTTATATTTTCTGACTTAGTGTAATTTCTTTTATTATAAAATAAATATGAAAATCCATGTCTTCAAACAATTTATTTTGTATTTCAACATGTTCATATACATAACATTATGAAATTTTAAAATTCACATATATATAACCAACTAACCTTGTTATATTTTTATGTATATAATAAATCTTTATTTAATCCCAACCATATATTTCCTACTTCGTTCATGATTTGCAAGTAATTTTAAAACTGGAAATCAACGTGTCTAGAGTTAGGTAAGTACAAAATCATACATGCATTATTAGATCATATTTGTACGTATATAAAATAAAAATCTAGGAATCATAATCTTTTCTGAAATTTTCCTAGACAACTGGTCAATTCACTTATATTTTCATTCAAAAGTATAACAAGCGCTGGTTACAACGGTTGTCCCTACCAACTCAAAATTAAATTTGTAATACGGTGGCAACTAGGCGGAGGGAGAACCGCGTGATGCGTACCAGCCTTCAAAATCTGTGTATGCTCATGTATGTATGAATGCATCCTCCGGGAGAGATGGTACTGTAACTGGTATTGACATGGTACTCTTAACAGCATTAATGAGCGAATAGCATAGGAAATAAAGCTCGCCCAAGTACATATCTGGCGAACAAACCAAGGCACTTAACTTTCGCACCAAGAGAGAGGGGTTGCGATTAAGCTCATTTATAGATCTTGGATGAGCGGGAGCTACCATGAGCAGGTTTGTGCCTTGTAGAGGCCGTTGAAGCCTGGTTTAGCTTGCAAAGGGGACAAGTGGGTTGCATGCAAGCTCATGTGTATATCCATTAATTATTTAGTTATTTGTTTTAATGTCTTTTACATTAGTGTTTATTTTATTATAATTTAATTATTATTTTGCTTTGTAAAATGAAAAATAAATTTATATTCTTCTATACAATATTAATATAGAATATGATTTATTCAGGGTAAGATTATTTTTAAATTGTTTGAAATATACAATATCAATATAGAATATGATTTATTCAAGGTAATATTATTTTTAAATTGTTTGAAATCAATATTCTTAGGTGCAGGAAGTTATATGCACTTAGGAACCCTAGCAGCCACTGACAATTTTCTTGGTTTGATATACCATCACAAGGCCATGGAAGTCTCTGTTATCAAGTAAGGTGTGGTTTTTGAACATTTCGTATGGTCTACACAGGCGTTGATGCCCAATTCACACCACTTTTCCTTTCCGATCAAAGCCAGTCGGTGGATCCATTTCTCTTTTAATTCTGTTTTTTTAAGTTTCTCCAAGTCAAAAATCACAATTTCAATTCTTTTAATGATATTTTTTCCTCTTGTTGGAAGAGGAATGTTCCCATTGGAATCGAAGACCCAGAATCCATAAGTGAAGTATTCAAGCATCGATTATTGATCACACCACTACTTGGGTTTTTATTTATTTATTTATTTATTTATTTCTTCTTCTGAATACTGCCCTCGTGAAGAATACCTCTCCCAGTCCATAATCCATGCAGGAATTTTGTAGTTTGATTGTGTTAGGATCTTTTTGTGACTCACATAAAATTTTATGAGGTTTAGTTCCATTGTCATGATCAAGGAATGATTTTTGGTGCCAAGGTATAGATGGAACAATCTCAGATGGGTTTTTTTATTCAAACAATGTCAAACATTTGCTATAATGTTTGACAGAGCATGCCAGGAATGTGTTTGAAATAATATGGGAAGGCAAATGTTTGAAGAGAGCTCTAGTCAACATATATTTTATCCCAACTCTGTTTCCGAGGTATGTTTTCAAAGGGTTAACAAGTTCAGGATCTATTTCTGTTTTGAGAATGCAATATGTTCAAAGGATTAAAAAAAAAATTAGTGTGGCAGTTGCATGAAGGAACCATGTTGCACCTTTGACTTCACAACCTATATGATTCAAAAATGTGGTCAGAAACAACATGCCATCTTCATTTGGACCACTTCCTCCTATGTCAAGTTCATCACTGGAGAAACTTGAAGAAGCGCCATTACTAGAGATTACAGAGACACAGATCAAAGAATCCCTGACTTTTACGAAGAATCTAAAGTAATTCACAGATTCAATGGATTCTTGCCTCCTACGTTAGGCCTGTATAAATGGATTCACTTTAATTGGACAAAAAAATGACAAGTAAATTTCTTCCCTAACCTTACTACAGCCAGTGTACAAGTCACCTTTATCCAATAGATCGAAACATAAAAAATAAGGATAAAATAATTGAGCCAAAATGGGAGAATCAAGACTGTACTCAAACAAAACCGCCAAGCCATCTTTTCCTTCGAGTGGTTCATATTTTTGGTGATTTATATGTCATGTGGAACCCTTAGACAAGATAAGGGTTGGTAAACCTATGCAATACTTTTTTTTTTGGCCAACTCCAAGGAAAGAAACCCTAAGCTCACAAGGGGTTAGGACTTTGAAAAAGGAAAACAATGTAGAAAATAGATATAAAGGAAAGCATAACCCATCTAAGTAGAGGAATTTGTGAAAAACATAGTATAAGTGTTCATTAATATAGGAGACTCCCCTAGCAACCCTTTCAAGAACAAATCTACTTGTTTATTCATTTTCCTTTTTCCTAACACTATATACTTCTTTCCACTTTTAGTAATTTATTACTTTTAAAACGAAATGAATTTTTCCAAGCTTATTTGGAAAATATGGTTTAAGTGCAATGGGAGATATATAGATTTTCTCCAATATGATTGAGTTTAAATTATAGCTTAAATTCTATTTTCTTGGGTATATTCATGTAGTCGAATCATGTTTTGCTAAACCATTTAAGTCGTTCTCATACCTAGATGAGGCGTTGGAAATCATGGAATAAGGAGATATAAGCATTGGATTATCCATTTTCACATGGTAAGTTGTTCACTGTTCCTAATTTATCCATGCATAGAAATTCACCCTAGCAGTTGTTTGTGTATTTAATTGTTATACCTAGGAATCAAGTCAATTTACTAATTGACAAAAAGTTTGTACAATTTACTGATTAACAAAAAGTTCGTACAATTTACTTGTTGACAGATAGTTTGTACAACATATACCTTTTTCTTTCTAGCTTGTGTTGGGGGTTAACAATAGTTATAATTAATGCATGGCTAATACATATGGATTTTGAATTTTGAACCTCTAAAAGAGATCAGTGAGGAGGACAGATTACAGGGGAGAGTCCACCAAGTGGTCATCTTCATTAAGGAAACCTTCTTCTTATTTTCTTCCATTCTTCCATTCATTGTTGCCTCCACTTTGTAGAGTTCCTATTATGCACCCATTTTTGTGCTCACCATGAGGATGGAGACAATATGTTGGTCAATACGACATAGGATTTGATTATGCCATATGTTTCGACTCTTCAAATATGTTGGTTGAATATATTTTCTTTTAGAGAATGGTATTAACAACCTTAGTGCCAATATTTTTATATTATTCACTTGAGGGACATTTGTATCTCTTCTTACAATTTTCATAGTTTATTATTTAATAAAAACCATCTGCAATCTCATGGTTGGTCACTTGCACAACAACATAATCAGTAGCAACAATATGTTGATGTTCCTAGTCATGATTAGTAATCCCCTTTCTACCTATCTCGTCACTAAGGTCTGCAACACTATGATTGTTGAGTGTTCTAAAAGATCTGAGTAAACATTCAATATCAAGTTGTTTCTCAAGACCAACCTATCATCTTGCACATCCTTGATATCCCTCCAGCATCAGAGGCTCTGAAAGGGGTCAAAATGGAGTTAATAGATGTTGTTTTCCCTCTTTTGAAAGTTTTTAAATACTTTTTAGATATTCTACATAAATTTGAGGAATCTATTGCTATTTGAATAAAAAGTGAGAGTACAAATCAAAGTGGCTTTTTTGCCCCTTTATTGTTGTATTAAACAATCTAGCATGCACGATTTAATGAAGCTAATCCAAAAATACATTTGCTACAAGTTGTGATTCACATTTACTATATAAATCATTTCTCCATGAGAGAAAGGTTTAGAATCTAGTATCCATGAACTAAGAGTTTGGACACTGAAGGATCAAATATTATGGAAATAAGACTACAAGTATGGTCTGTTTGATTGTAATTCTAGAAATGAAAAACATTTTTTCATGTAAAAACCTAACCATAAGTTATGGTTTATGTAAACAATTTTTGTCTTTTGGTATCTACCAAAAGAAGCTTCGTTACAGTAGAGATCATGTCTTTTATTAATTCCCATCAAACTATAGGTGCTTAATGCATGCAATTGAAATCAATTAGTCCTTTTGCATCCTAATGTAGCAATAAAAATAGGTCATTGAATTTTCAGGTGCCACCTTTGTTCTGATAGTCATTTTTTTATTGGCTCCTTGGTGTTAAGTATTTCTATTGAAAGTCCACTTCAAAAGTGTCTCATCTTGTAAGTGAGTCAAGCAAATAATCCATCTAGTGACAAGGGTTCTTTGCCATGTTTTAGATGCAATTTTATTTTATTATCGATTTTCCTTGCTTGCAATTAACTAACATGCATTTTGCTACCCTACAACACAAATGTGGAAAATGAGACTCCTCACAAGAGGAAACTACGAATGAGTGTATAGAAAACGCTAGAATTACTACTTTTTCTAGTTTTGATTTCTTTTTCATAATGTGTGAGGCAACTTCACCCCTTTTCAATAGGATATGAGATGATGTTATATATGTAAAAAACTTCTATTGAATGCAACACCATGGGATGCTAGATGTGCATACAATATAACATAATTACCATGGGATACTCTATGTATATATAACATATGATGATGGTGATTACTTTCAATTGAAGACCCATGCAAACCATTCCAAGTTTGATATTTTTTTGGTTGGTTTTTGTTTAATCACATGCATATATTGAAGTTTCATTTAATTTAAGATTTGGTTGTCACATACTCAGTTCTCCTTGTCGTTGTGATAGAGCTAGAGACTCGTATATTCTATATATCATTTACTAAGCTTAGTAGATCAAACCAAAATTTCCCATATTTGAATAATTGTAGAATTCTTCAGGCCTCATAATAAAAAATTATACCCTAGCAAGGGAACTATCAAGTCCATGATAAACAAACTATTCTATTTTGGTCTATCTCACCAAAATTACTTTCACCAAAAGCTTTGCCTTACATAGTTTATAAGGTGGTTCCTACACCAAGAAATTTTCCTACATTTAGAGTGCAAGCCCTATATTGATGTGATAGAATCATCTTATATTACTCTAGAATTAAGATCATTGACAATTTTGGTTTCATGCCTTGTATGTTTCCTTCTGTGATTTTTCTATATATATTATAACGTTGGCATATCCTTATGTTGGTATTGGTTCCACATGAATACTTTATATTCCCATATGTTCAAGCTCTATTACTAATTTTTAGCAAGAATCATTTTCATATTGATATTTTCCATGAAATCAATACCTTTTTCTGGGATCATGAAACACACTAGTAAACTTTTTCCTCTTTTGGTTCTCATTGTGATGGATCCTCCACTACCATAAAGAATGGATTATCATAAGCAGTTTAATTGTTCATTGCTTCACGCCCACCATGTCGTTTTGAATTTGGAAGGTCAGGGTCTTAGTTAGGTCTAGGTCTCCGAGCCTTAGATATGTCCATGTCTTTTTTGAGATCCTAGATCATGTTCTTAAGATTTGGAAGCCTCGGCTCTACCTTCTTTCCAATTCCCTCAAGGTGGATATAGTAAGGAAAAATGTGAAGTATACAATAGTATAGATAAAGGATGCCTAAATTCTAAGAATGGTTCTTGCTTGTGAAATAACTTGTTTTCCAACCTAAGGGAGCTATAAAAAACCCCATCTCAGCCTTTGGAAAAATGAAAACATGGAATTGCATTGCTCAATCAGAGAGTGGACATACGACACAATACAATTATTTTCCCATTTTCTTCTAAAAGTTCAATGCTTTCCTACCTTTAGATTTTTTTATTGTGAAATTGGGCATGTTTTGCTCTGCATTATATAAAAAAAAAAAAATTAAGATTTTTTTGACGCATAGTATATAATCTGGCTACAATTAATATTTTTTAAGAGTTTTTTTTGACAAAAGAAAGAAAAATACATAAACTAATTTGTTGAAAGCACACACACTCTAGATTTATTAATGCAATATATATATACACGCAGTCGGATAGTTATTGCAGAAACTGAATTGGAAAATGATTACTAACTAAATCTTTGAACTAATTATAAACTAAATCTTTAACACTCACCCTTAATTTTGAGGGTTACATTTTTTTATTCCTAACCTTTGACATTGAAATTCAAAATTAACTTTTCCTAGGGGTTTGGTGAAGATATCCGCTAACTGTTCCTTTGATTCAAAAAATTTGAGAACAATATCACCATTTTTTACGAGATCACGAATGAAGTGAAAACGAGTGTCAATATGTTTTCTCTTTTGATGAAAGACATTGTCCTTCGACAAGGAAATAGCGGAAGTGTTGTCACGAATGATTGAAATAGGTTCATCTTCTGTATATCTGAAGTCAGAGAGAAGTCTCTTTAGCCACACTACTTGATATGATGCTGAATTTGTTGCAACGTACTTGGCCTCTGTTGAAGATAACGCAACTGTGGGCTACGTTTTGGATGACCACGAGATCAAGTTTCTTCCAAATAGAAAAGCATAGCCAGAAGTTCTTTTTCGATCATCAATACAACCTACATAATCACTATCTGTATAACCAACAAGCTTACTGTTTGTAGAGGCTGCATATGATAAACAATAAGTAGATGTACTTGCAATGTATCTTAACACCCTCTTTCCATCTTTCCAATGAAAGTCTTTAGGAGATTCCATAAACCTGGAAATATAACTAGCTGCAAATGCTATACTAGGTCTAGTAGCAATAAGATACATAATAATACAAACAAGTTTCTTATACAAAGTCGCATTAAAAATAGTACCCACATCATCTTTACTTAACTTTGTACCAACTTCAATAGGAGTATCCACTAGTTTACACCTGTCCATCCTAAACTTTTTCAAAATGTAAGTAGCATACTTATGTTGACTCATAAAAAGATCATTGTTTGTTTGTTTCACTTTGATACCTAAGAAGTATCTAATTAATCCAAGATCTGTCATTTCAAATTCAATTTTCGTTGTAGCTTTAAATTCATCTAACTGCATGTTGCCTGTATAAATTATGTCATCAACATAAAGGCACAATATTAAAATATTACCTTGATGATCATTCTTGATATACAAATTTGGCTCATGTTCTCTCCTTCTGAAACCATTATTGAGCAAGTAATGGTCTATTCGGATGTACCAAGCTCTTGGAGATTCCTTCAAGCCATACAATGATTTCTTCAACTTGTACACCTTATGTTTTTTATTTTTTATTTCGAAACCGGTTGGCTGCTCAACATACACTTCTTCATTCAGAACACCATTCAAAAAAGCAGACTTTACATCCATTTGGTAAATCAGCCACTTGTTTTGTGCTACAATAGCTAATACAAATCGAACAGTATCAATTCTTGCTACAGGTGCAAATTTTTCACCATAATATATGCCAGGTTGCTGAGAAAAACCTTTGGCAACTAATCTTGCTTTATGCTTATCAACTTCACCTTTCTCATTTAACTTTGTTTTAAAAACCCATTTGAGACCTATAGAATTTGTATCATCAGATAAATCAACCAAATCCCAAGTTTGATTTCTTTTTATAGCATCGATTTCATTATTCATTTCATCTACCCATTCTTTATCCTTTATAGCCTCTTCAAATCAAGTAGGTTGAAATGAAAGAAATGCAAAATTTACAATATAATTGACATCGTCTTGTGCATATATATCACTTAAGTCTCTCATTTTAGGATTATCAGAATCAGACTCAAAAGATGATAAACTGCTACTGTTGGATGAACTACTACTGGTTTTGTCTTGAACCTGTAATATTGGAGTGCTTGTTGTAGGTGCTTGATGTTCTTTTAATAGAATAAAAGGATTAGGACAAGTATTCTTCTCCATTTCATTCCAAGACTTGTCTTCCAGAAATTTCACATCTCGACTTACGAAAAAATTCTTAGTATAGCACTAAACAATCTGTATGCCTTAGATTAATCACTATATCCTATAAAGATATAATTTTTTCTCCTATCATCAAGCTTTTTTCTCAATTTTTCTGGAACATGAGTGCAAGCAATACAACCAAATACACGAAAGTGTGAAACGATTACCTTTTGTCCACTCCATGCTTCTTCAGGTACAAAACTTTGAACACTGGAAGTTGGCGATCTATTCAAAATATATACCGAACATGCAACTTCTTTAGCCCATAAATCTTTAGACAAATTTTGTGTTTTGAGAAAACTTTGAGACATATTCATAATTTTCTGATTGTTTCTTTCTGCGACTCCATTCTGCTGCGAAGTATAACTCGTTGTCGTTTGTTTTTTAATACCATGTTGTTTGCAAAAATCAATGAATTCGTTAGATTCATACTCACCTCCTTTATCAGACCTCAGAACTTTAATAAACTTGCCACTTTTTTTTTCAGGCTCATCTTTGAACTCGTTAAACTTGGAAAATGTTTTAGATTTGTACTTGATGAAATACACCCAAATTTTGCTTCTAAAATCATCAATAAAAGTAAGAAAATAGAGACTGCGTGCAACTGATTTTTCTTGCATTGGACCATACAAATCTGTATGGACTAACTCTAATTGTTCTTTGGCTCTATTAGAGGCTGAAGCAGAACTATATCACTTATGTTTACCCATTATAAAACTTGTACAAGAAGAGATATGATCAGAGAAAACATGCAAACCTTTCACCATAGACTATGTTTGCAACAAACTCATACTTTTGATAGGTAAATGACCATATCACAAATGCCACATATCAGAGTCAATTAGCGTTGAAACATTATGTGCATAAAACTTCTCACTTTTCAATTGTAATTGATACAACATGTTCTTTGTCATAGGAATCTTTGCAACAAGAGACTTATGTTTATCAGAAATCATGCAAGTAGTGTTGTGAAAGATAACATCATAACCATGTGCATCTAACTAACCAACACTCAAAAAATTATGCATGAAATTGGATACATAATAAACATCATAGATATTCTTCACAACATTTTTTTTTTGTTAAGAAAGTTACAACACCCTTTCCTGAAGCTTTAATTTGGCGATCATCACCCAAACCAATAAAGGAAATGAAAGATGTATCAAGATGAGAAAACAAATCACTATGACCAGTCATGTGATTACTACATCCGTTTTCTTCCAACCAAACATCCTTATTAGGTACTTTCACAGTCACTTGGCATGCCAAAAGTAAACCATTTGATGTATCAAATTCAGTGTTTATGACATTGGATTTGTTTTTACTTAAAACATACTGTAATTTTTGACATTCAGACTTATAATGGCCATATTTTTTGCATTAGTGACATTAGCTTTTTTATTTATCTATCCACCTACGACCATGATCATTTTGAGACTGCTCTGATTGTGTTTGAGTTACCTGTGATCTATCATCATACTAAGATTGTGCTCTACCTTTTCCTCTCTTGCCACGAAAACCTATACCTCTACCTCTATCCATAGAAGCTTTAGATTTGAAAGCATGTTGTAAAGAACTGACACCTAAATTAAATCTTGCTTCATGAGCCAACAAAGAACCAGTTAGTTTTTCCATAGACAAATTTTTTAATTCTCTCAACTCAAAAATAGTAACTATCATGTCAAATTTTTTAGGCAAACATCTAAGAACTTTTTCAACAATTCTTTGGTCTTCAAGTTCTTCACCATTCATCCGAAGCTGATTAAAAACAACCATAAATTTAGTCATGAACTAATCAACTGTTTCTTATTCAGTCATTTGAAGTGTTTCAAATTGTGTTCTGAGAGTCTGTAATTTTACCATTTTTAATTTATCATTTCCTTGATAAGCAACCTTAAGTATATGCCAAATTGATTTCGCAGTCTTAGTAGCAGTGATTTTTGGAAAAATAGGGTCATCTAAGGAATTTAAAATGCACGACTTTGCTCTACCTTCTTTCTGTTTAAGTTCATCAAATTGTTTTCTTTGAGCAGCACTCATTCCAGCAATCATATTTTTATTGGGTTCTCTGAACCCCGATTATACTGATTCCCAAAAACCTAAACCTTGTAAGCATTCTTGAATTTTAAGACTCCAAAAATCATAAATTTTCCCACTAAATAGAGGCACGGGAATGGAAAATTGGCTTATGGAAGCCATGTTTAAACTAATCAGAAATATGACTAAAAAACAACACCCAACAAGAAATAAAAACAAAGCACAAATAACACTAGCCACAGTCTATGTGCTTGGCCTCAAAGGCATATACAACCTCGGTCTCATACTCCAACACTGACTTATAGAGGCACCCTGATGACAAAAAAAAAAAAAAATCGAATCTCATAAAAGAAATGAGGTGGGAGAGATGCCCGTAACCCACCTTAAGAAGGAAGAAACTAACAAATCAGCGTAGTAGTGGAAAAATTGGATTGGTTCCCAATATTCCTACTCTAAATCTTTTTGTGTGAATCAATAAATTGCTGTAAAGATCAAGAAAATAAAAAAATGGAAAGTATGCTTGACCTTTCTCTCTGGCGGTTCTACACATCCACTTCACACAGGCTGCGGCAGGTTCACTTCAACGATGTAATAACAAAAAAACCTTTCTCTCCAGCAGTTCTGCACATACTCTTCATACAAGCAGTGACGGGTTCACCTCAACAAAAAATAGGAACATGTGGCTCTCGCTCCTTAGGTTAGCATCAAAGATTTTAGTCGTGTTACAGGTAAAGGATAACCATCATGATGAAGATATCTGCATTAATGCAAAAGATATTTATGTAACAATAAAACAATTGACTGATACGTCGATCACCTTAAAGATAGGACTTTTGAAATGGCATATTCGTTGAGCAAACTTCTTAACCAGCAGCAAAATGAAGCAACTGGAATGGAGGTTCTTCACATAAGTGTACAAAGGTTCTTCATACAGGCGAACGACAAAAATAAACTGGAAGGAACGCTTCGTGCTCTTCACTGTGTAACCGGCTCTAACAGGTTGTTCCTTCTCCCTCGACAACAGGCTCCTCACTCTACAGCTCGCTCTAATACCATGAAAAAAGAGAGAAGGATATAGAAACTAATTTGCTGAAAGCACACACACTCTAGATTTATTAATGCGAAATATATATACATGCAGTCAGACAGTTATAGCAGAAAATGAATTGGAAACTAAATTGGAAACTGATTACTAACTAAATATTTGAACTAATTATAAACTAAATCTAAAACAAGAGCACTGGTGGGAAAGTTACAATTTTTCTTTTCATGAGTTTACCTAGCTTGGGAAAGCTACAATTTTTCTTTTCATGAGTTTAAGCATATGAAAATAGCATGTTAATAATAAATTAACAAATTAATTATTAACTGAAAATAAATTGACATTTTTACCCTTCTCCTTATCCTAGACACACACTCTTCTAGTCTTCATTCTTGAGCAAAATACAACCAAATATAAGTAAGGATTACTTTGAGGAGATTAACTCGAATATGGACAAAGAACTAGAATTCCTACTCCGCAAAATGCACGAACTAGAATTCCTAGTTGGAAAACTACACTTTTTAATCGAGAGGGACTTGTTTCTTTGTAACCATCATTGTTTCATATTATAGACCATTCTTTAGAAGCTGGAATCACCCCGAGGTTACATTTACGTAACAACTATGATGATAGAATTTTACATTTTAGATCTTCAAAATCAATGTTTTAGACTCACTAGCCTATATAATATAATATTATTTTGAAGATAGAATTTTGCATTTAAAAAAAAGTTTATCTATATTCCATTTATATATATATTTATCAGACATATGATTAAAATTTTATTATCATATTTTTTACTTTTTATATAGTTTTTTATTCATATAAGTTAATATTGAAATATCTATTTTGTAAAAAGATATTCAAACATTTATTTTACATACTTTTATATATGTAAAGTTGATATTGAAATACACACTTCATAATATTATTGATATCTTTTTAATATTTTTTGAGAACTTATTAAGTAAAAAATAATTTATAAAAAAATTATTATTTAAAAAAAAATTATATAAAATTATAAATTTTAATTTTAAAATATTTATTTATAATTCATATTATTTTTTTAATTTCAATTAAATTATTATAAAACACTATTTCCTTAATTTATTTAAAATAATAATAGATCTTTAATAAACCAACACACATGCACTTCCATTTAAATGGAAAGTTCTCCAATCATATAATGTAAAGTGCTCATGGAAAGCTAAATATTTTATAATGTTTATATTTATATTTTAAAATGATTATCAAGGATCAAATTTCAAGAACAAGTCTATATTTCATATTAAATTATTTAAATTGTGGTAGGATGAGAGTTAAAAAGAATTGTTATTTCATATAATATTTTAAAATAATCTGGAATTTCATATAACATGATTATTGTAAATTATTTAACAATATATGTTTCAAAACATAATTCATAATAAAAAATAACTTCATTTATTTTTAAATTGAACATAACTCATAATAAAAAATAACTTCAATTATTTCTAAATTGAACTTAGTGGCCAAAAAGGGAGCATTACTTATTTAAAGAAAAAAATTGTTAGTCAGTGGAAAAATCAGAGTTTATTTATATTGAGTTATTTTGTTTTAATTTTTAAAAATTAGTTATAATTAAATTTTTTTAATATAAAAAAATTAAAATTAATAATTATTAAAATTGTGAATTAATTTTTTTTATAGCATTAAATTTATTTTTATATATTGCGTCTTAAATATTTTTTTAGAATCTTTTATTTTTAAGTTTTGTTTGGAATCATGTTTGTTTAAAAAAAAAAAAAATCTAAAATTATGATATTCAAATTAATAAACTATAACAACATTGATGGATAATTAGGGTATGCCATCCTTGTACACGGGCTTTTATATATTAAAGTGTTGATTATAAAAATTTAAAATTAGGATATTTTTTCTCCTTAATACAATTTTGATGAGATTACATAAATACAAACTTTTGAAGACCAAGCAATCATATTCGTTCAATAGATTCAATCTCTAAAATAAATATTATAAGTTGTCAATAAAAATATAAATTGTGATAAGTTCTATGACTAGATATTGGAAAAGAAAGAAAAAAAGGAAGAAGAAGCAAAAATCATGAAATTATTTATAGAAAATTCAACAATGAAAAATAAAAAAGCCAACATTATTGTGTAACCTAACGCATTCATGATATATAAAATAAAAAATTCATTGTTTAGAAATTGATGTACATTATGAACTTTAGGAAACATTTAAAATCTAAAATCTAAGTCATTGTTTAGAAATTGATGTACATTAGGAACGTTAGAAAACATTTAAAATCCCAAATCTCTTTAATACAAACTCGTGAAACCAAAGTTTTAAAGAAAATGATTTATGTGGTGTTTGAAAGAAGAAGAAAAATATATATAGTAAGAACAAGTAAACTTAAATTCAGAGAAATTGAACTAATACAATGATAAATTTTTCTGCAACTCTAAAGATGTTGGTTAAGGGTTATAATTCTTTACCTTTTAAATTAATTCCAATATGAAAAAAATATTTTAAAACACTTCCCTAACTTTGCATTTCACGAGGTCAAATCTCCAATTGAGAGGTGATGAGGTCAAATCTCCTCAACGCCCTTGGGGTTAGGCCTGATCAGATAAGTCAAAGGGTAGAGTCCTTCAGTTGCATCTGCTTGGATTATTCCCTATAGATGTAGTGGCGACTCAGTGACTTTGAACCACAGTTTGAAAAAAAAAATACAATCTATAAAAATTGTAAAATTTATAATTTACATAACATAATTTATAAAGAAAAATAACATGCATCAAGTCAAAAAAAATTAAATGAAATTAACATCTAGATTTAATATTAACATCCTTTACCTTGCAGGAGAAAACTATGCAAAAGTAGAATAAGTTGGTGTTAGGGTGGCTTGGGAGAGAAAAAAAAAAATTGAAAAATAAATATATTTAACTCATCAAACACAAGATTTTGTTAGTCCAGGAGGGTAACTGCTCAAATTAACATGTGATTTTCACAAAGATGGAACATGGATATATACATGGAGAGGGATACTATTGGGTTTCATCTCCCAATGTCTCTTCATCTTCCAATTCTCTTTAATTTTTCTATTTACAATATTTACATGGATTTACCTAATCCCAAAGATTAGGTGTCAACATTCCCCCCCTTAATATGAAGGAATGTTGGTGTGTCCAAGCATCATTCTGAATCTTTCAAATGTTTTTCTTCCAAGTGCTTTGGTGAAGATGTCAGTAATCTACTCATTTCTGGAAAAATGGCCTAGGTTGACTTTCTTGGCCTCAACATGATGTCGAATCTGATGGTATTGTGTATTGATGTGATTCGTTTGATCATGAAACTTTGGGTTCTTGGAAAAATTTATTGCAAAAGTGTTGTCAATCAAGAGAGGAGTTAAATGCACTTGTTTCTCCTGCAAATCTTCCATAATTTTCCTGAGCCACACAATTTCCTTTTTTACTTCAGCTATTGCCACATATTCTGCCTCAATTGTGGAATCTGTTGGAACTGATTGTTCTCATGACCTTGAGGAGATAGCTCTTGATACAAGACTCATAACATAACCTAAATTATATACCCCGGTTTCTTTATCTTCATCAACGTCTGAATTAGAGTATATAATCAAGCTGAAGTCGCCCTCTCATGTATATCTATATCCAAAGTATTGAATTCCCTTAAAGTACTTTATAACTCTTTTTGCAAGAGACCAATTACCCTCACAAGGATTTTGCATAAAACTAAAGAGGATTCAACCATAAAATGAAATATCTAGTCTGGTAGTAGGAAGGTAGTTGAGACTTCCTATGAGTTGTATATACTTCGTTGCATCTTTAAATTCTTTTCCTTTAGTGCATGTGAGCTTTCAATTCTATTCCATTGGAATAGTCAAAGGATTGTACTCAAACATGCCAAACTTGTTCAAAAGATCTCCATTGTACTTCTTATGAGAGAGGAATATAAACTTTGGGTGTTGAGTTACTTCAATACCAAGATAGTAGTGAACATAACCCAAATCTATCATTTCAAAACATTTCCTCAATTACTTGTTTATGGATGCAATGCAAACCTCATTGTTCCCTGTCATCATAAGATTATCTACATACACCATAAGATATACAACTACTTTTCCAAATTTCTTGACAAACAAAGTTGCATCATCAAGATCATAATGTTTGAAACTGAGTTTCAGAAGATGCCTAGTTAACTTCTTGTACCAGGCTCACGATGCTTTCTTGAGTCCATACAAGGATTTTACAACCTTGCATACTTTTTGTTTCTTACCCATCACAACAAATCCTTCTGGTTGGGATATAAATACATTCTCTTTTAGATATGCATTTAAGAAATGATTTTTTACATCCATTTGATAGAATTTCCAACCATTCTGAGCTTCCAATGTAAAGAGTGTTTGGATGGTAGCCCATTTTGCCGTGGAGGGAAAATATCCTCATAGTCGACCCCTTCCTTTTGTGAAAAACATTTTGCCACAAGTTTGGATTTATGCTTGTCAAGTGAGACATATGATTTATACTTGTTCTTAAAGAAACACTTGCAACCTATTATTTTGGTTCCCAATAGAGTATCAACCAGCTTCTAGGTGTCATTCTTTATCAAAGCATAATATTCTTTCTCCATCGCTTCTTTTCGTTCATCATGAGAAGTGGCTTCTTTAAAGGAAGTTGGTTCTAAATCTATAGAAAAATTCAGTTCACAATCATAAGAAACATCCATATCAACAGGTGAATTGGAATCATCTACATCACCTCCATTATGTATGGTTAAGATTCTTGTTCTTGTATTTTTAACCTCATCGAGACGAACACTTTCAAAGTGTCTTTGTCAGCCATTTTGGAGTACCTTTCTAAGATGGCCCAGGCTACTCAGTTGACTGAGATGGGGCTGAATCAATATTTAGTATCCAAATTATGTCAAGCATATCATTCAATGTTTCATCAGTTTTTGGAGCTTCATGTGGGGGAGGGAGTGCTTCAGAAGAATATTCCACAAATTGAACCAGCATAGGTGTAACAAACCCAGGTTAAAAGTTCATGTAATAAAATTTAATAAAGGAAAAAATCAGACGAAGGTTAAGGGACAATTATTCCAAGATGAATGATGGGAAAGATACCTCAGTGGGCATCACTAGATGTGTTTATGGCTAAGGGGAAACAGGAAAAGGAAATGGCTAAGGAATTAAAAAGGAAAAACGTATTTTTGGCACATTTATTTATGAAAATAAAGGAAATTAGGAGAAAATGAAGGTGAAAGGTCACAGGTTGCATGTGAGGAGGAAATTTAAGGATAATAATGGAAAATGAAGAAAATAGAGGCCTTGTTTATAAAAAGGCATCTTAGGATGAGTTGGTATATTTTTTTTAGTTCAGTTTTGGAGCTCTTTCTCTATTCTCTCTCTCTCACCCTTGGACACTTAGAGTTTTCTTGGAGTAGATTTTTCTTGGAGCATTTTAGCAAGCAAAATAAGGACAAGGAAATGAAAGGAAAAAAAATATCAAATCAAGGAAGAGCACGATCAAGAATATTCAGCAAGAACACCTGTAGATAAGAGAATGCATGTAAGATTTCCTAGTTGGTTTTGACATGCATGGTATGTGCATGTTGTTCTTTGGTTCTTTTGTTGTAGGTGGCATGGTTTTGTAGAGTTTTGACAGTGGTTTTTAGCCTTGCCTTGCCTTTTTCTATAAATCCATGTTGTGATGGGATTTTTCTCAATTTTTAGCTTTGGAATTGCCAGACGGTTTCGAAATCCAGGGCAAAGGTGGTCTGAGGTTCATTCCAAAAGGCCTAGGAATCCCTTGACTAGTTTTAGCAGGATACACAGTAAACCCTAAGGGTGGTGTCTCGCCAAGGGCCTAGTGATCCGTTTTGGATTGCGGTAAAGCTTAGAGACATGGAGATGGAAAATTCCTCAAGGATGGTGATGAGATCCAGAGGCATTCGAAGCTCAGTTTAGTTTTTTGATCTTGGTGCCGATTTAGGTTAGATCATGGTATGGTGAGGGTGGAGGTAGTTTAACATGTGGATTCCTTTGGTTGTTTTTGGATTATTTTATCCATGAGATCCCACATTCATGCTTGGATTATGGCATGGGGTGACTAGATGAAATAAATATTTTGTTCAACCATGTCTATGGTTGGGTGGTACGTAGAAGTCCCTGACCTGGTTGGCTCTTTCCTATTTTTAATGAAATCTAAGTTTTATTTATTTTGTACTTGTAATTATGTGTCTTTAATGGTTGTTATATTATGCTTATTTCTTTGGTTATATGCTGGTTATAATCATGGTTATGTGACTAGTTCTAGTCATGGTTCATTTCATATTTTTACTTGTAACTAAAATAATAATCAATACAAGACCTACTTAATGTTTAGAAAGCTAATGGGAGAGGGTTTTGATCCTTCTTGAAAATTTTCATATGAATTTTCAGTCCCTTATGTTCAGTCCTGTATTCATGACTTTTATATTGCATTGTTGCCAAGTGTTTTCCAAAATGTCCGTCCTAGTTGGGGATGGTCAGGCCTAGTCCTCGAGTCAGATTTTGGTTTACAAACATTGTCTTTGTGTAATTTATGATTTCTGAAAGTTATAAGGATTTATGGGCATAGGTGTAGCCCCAACCCTATAATTTAGACTTAAAATATGCAGTCTCTTGCACATCACTGAGAAATTTAGTCCACAGTTGCAATGATGCAGGCTTATGCATGTGACTAGGAGGTCCATTCACATTTATGCCTTTGTAAGGGAGCGAATGGGGGTAAAATTCAGTTAAAAGTCATCTTGGCTCAGGGGATGGACACCTGGAGGGGTTGGGTTACTCCTAGACAGTCCTACGACACCTGAGGGAAGTTAGTAAGCTTTGTTTGTCAACCCCATTTCCTTCAGGTCACCTACGAGGTTGAGTTTGATCATAAATCCCCCTCATCTCATGTTTACCCTATTTGGTCGGTAATTTGGGTAGATGTGAGGGGAGATGATGCGTTACAGGTAGTTTCAAATCATGGTTCACACCTCAGACTGGATTGGAGGTATGTTGGTCATGCATTCATGTCGGTTTTGTATGTGCTCCTTATAGTTCTGGTCTATGTGCTTGTTGCATCTACATGGTGTTGGTCATGGTAGCAATGATTTCATCATGTGAAGGTTGTCGAGGTTGTTGTGGAATGTTTTTTCATGAGTGAGTGACTGATTATTTGTTATTTATACATGTCAAGTACTTATGTGTTTTCAAGTGTAAATTGGTATGGTTGTCATTGTCATGCATGAGGTCATGGTATGTGTAGTTGATTTGTTCATGTACTAATGACTGAACTCTAGCTAGAATGATGTTTATGAGTTAATATTTTTATGTGTTACATGTCTATATGTTGTTATGATTATGTATATACATGTATTACGCTGATTTTTTGATCTTTCAAATGACATATCCTCCCCGAATTATGTTAAGGTACATTGGTTTATTGTGATTTGGTTTACCTAACATGATATGCCTTGTAGGAAGAAATTAAATATGACTAGAAATATGGTAGACTACAAATATTCTCCCTATGAATCAGATGAGCAACATGGCATTGGGAACTCTTCTAACATAGTAGACACAATGAGAATTTTGAAGGAATAAATAAGGAGTTGTAAGGTAGATAATGATAGAATTATACAGTCATAAGAGACACAAACAAAGGTCAATGTGGTAATTCTTCAGAGTTTGTTAGAATTTTAGTGACAAGGACCACTCTAGATCAACTATGGACAGGAGGATGGGACTAACGGGGCATATGGCAGTAGGTCTCATGGTGGTCATAGGTTGGATAGAGATGACATGGTTATATATGGCAAGTTCTTGGATACTTCCGATAGGAGAGGTGGCAGACACAGGTACTATTCTAGTTCTGGTTCTAACAGGAACTATGATCGTCATCATTATCATCCCTATAGGAGGAGTGATATGGGATATTTCATGGATGAGTTTAAGAAAGAAAAACCACCCACATTTGATGGAGAGATGAAGAAATCACAGGATCCAGAAGCATGGTTTCTTGGCACGAGGAAGTTCTTCAGGTTGCATGATTACTCAGAAAACATGAAGGCCATAATAGCAACATTCAACCTCAAAGGTAAAGAAGATATTTTGTGGGAAAATGTGAATAATTTCAGGGGTATTTATAAGGAGAAACTAACTTCGAGTGTGTTCAAGAGGCTATTCTAGAAGAATTATTTATCGGACAAGTACTATGATGCCATAGATTACTAGTTTTATGAGTTGCAGATGGGTTCCATAACAGATGATGAGTATACTAGCAGGTTCTTGGAATTGTTGAGATATGTACCTTACCTCAAAGAGGAGAATTCCAAGGTTCATAGATTCATCAGTGGGATGCCAGTAGCATACAAATACCAGATTGAGTTCAATAAGCCTAGATCGTTAGAAGAGGCCATTCGAAAGATGAGGAATTTTTATGTGTAGTCAAATCACAAAGTTGACCATAAGTGTGATTTGAAATGAAATGAGAAAGCTAAGGGAATATGGCCATTAAATCATGGAAGACCTCAAGATATAGGTGAGAAATAAAATTTTGTTCCTTACAAGAAGTTCAGTACAGTTGAGAAGGGACATGGATCACAGGAGGGAGAGCAACATATTAGAGGTGATGGTAGAGCACCATTGCAATGTTGAATATGCAGCAAGGATCATCACAAGTATCAAGGTGGTAGACCTAGATCTATACTGCATAGGAGGAACATATTGTTAGGGATGTTGGTAATAGAATTCCACAACTCACTAGGAATCTATAATTGAGATAGATGGTAATATTTGTGACCAACTTATTTCTATTTTCATTGATACTAGATCTAATTATAGTTATGTTAAACATGACCTAGTGAATAAGTGTGACTTCAAAAAGGAAGTGCGTGAATACTCTTGGTTGGTGCAGTTGGCTATAGGTACTAAGAAGAGAGCTCACCATTGGGTAAGAGTTTCTGAATTTGAGTTAAATGGTATGCCTCTAGCAACACATTTAAATGTACTTCAAATGGGACCATATAACATGATTTTGGGTATGGATTGGTTGTACCTTCACTGGACCAAAGTAGATTTTTATGACAAGGCCATTGAGTGCCTGGATGATAATGGAGAAAATAGAAATTTGCAGGGAAATAGAAAGCCTACATCAGTGAGTATGGTAACAACTATGTAGGCTAAGCATAGTTGCAGAAAAAGTTGTGTAATGTTTGCAATGCATTTTTCCTATGATAAGGGTAAGGATGTTGAGGATGTAGAAATCTTCCAAAAGTATCCTGTATTGCAGCAATTCTATGATGTGTTTCCAACAGAGATTCCAGAGCTACCTCCTCACAGGGAAGTGGATTTTTCTATTGATCTGGCACCAGTGCAATACCAACATCAAAGGCACCTTATAGGATGAGCACACTGGAGTTAGTAGAGTTGAAGTTGCACTTGAAGGAAATGTTTGACAAGGGATATATTAGGCCAAGTGTATCACCTTGGGGTGCACCAATTTTGTTTGTGAAGAAAAAGGATGGTACTCTCAGGTTGTGCATTGATTACAGGCAGCTGAACAAAGTGACGATCAAGAAAAATAATCCATTTTCGCAGATTGATGACTTGTTTGATCAGTTTTAGGGAGCGACATTGTTCTCTAAGATTGAATTGAGATAAGGATATAATTAGGTACACATCAAATAAGAGGACATCTATAAGTCTGCATTCAAGACTAGGTATGGACATTATGAGATTTTTGTAGTTCCATTTGGTTTGTCTAATAACTCAACTACATTTATGTGTTCGATAAATAGTTTATTGTGTCCTTATTTGGATAATATTTTTATTGCATTCATTGATGATATATTGGTATATGCTAAAAATGAAGAATATAATGTCAAACATTTAGTAGCGGTGTTGAGGTTGCTAAGAGAGAATCAATTGTATGCTAATATTAGAAAATGAAGTTTCTTCAGGACAGAGGTACACTACTTGGGACATGTTGTTTCCAAGGAAGGCATAATAGTATATCCAGAAAAGATAAGAGACATCATGAAGTGGGAAGCTCCAAAGAATTTGGAGGAAGTCAGATCATTTGTAGGTAGCAGGTTACTACAGGAGGTTCAATAGGAACTTCTCACACATTTCATATCCTATTACATATTAATAGAGATGTTATCTAGGCAATCCCTTCTACGGACATAAGAGATCCCTCTAGCCCAATGAGTGGGTCTAGTAACAACCAAGACAAAGAATGAAAAATTTCCTAGTTTAATATCGGAATAACATGAGAGAGGGAGATGGCCTACCTCGCTTCTAGGGAATCACTTTTCGATGTCAATCTTGATCCCTTCACTTTAGAGATCGCTCATCTCTATTCCTTTACGCACGGATACCTACAAGAGAGATCAAACAATGAAAAATGAAAAAGACATAGCAAATTTATTCCAATATAAGCCATATGATAGATCAAGAAATATCATAATAAGCAGGTGATCATTAACAATCTCATGGAAAGTAAAACATGCTTTGTATTATTAATGAATAAAAGAGGGACACATAAAACTAGTTCCTTGATGTTGGAGACCTCATTTGGGATGAGTTTCCATGTCCAAGCCAAAGACTTCAAGCACTCCTTCTCCTTGGAATTGTGGCAACATGTAAGCACATTCGAGCACTTAGAAAGGAAACTAGCAATTACCAACCATATCAAGAAGGCATGGCACCCATTTATAGTGAATCTAGAGAGGTTATGGATCCATAAATGAGGGAGGAAATTCCTTATCTCAAAGAGTAGGTTTCTTAAAGATAGGATCAAAGGTTCAAAAATCGAAGAACTTGACCATATCCTCAACCAACAAATACCAGAATTTCATTCTCGAGATTTATAGATGAAGAAGCTTATGCTCCATTTTTGGAGAACCTACCTAAAGAAGACCAAAAAAAATTTTTAGTTTAATTTCTGCACTTCCAAAATTGTTTACCAATTATACATATGGTGAAAAGCGCGAGGGCACACATGAGAGATCCCTACTGGGGCTGCAAATTAAGTTTTTTTATAAGATTTCTCCATAATTGTTGTAATGCACTGATTCTCCATTTCTCTGTGTATGTTTTGAATATGGTGTTCATTGTGAACATATTTTCATAGTTTTTTTCACTTTGTGAAATTTGTGGCATGAGGGAATATGGAGTGTGAAGTTTAACAGATGCCCTGTAAAGCATGAATGCAGAACAAGAAGTAATGGTTGAAGAGAATTATCAATCAAGGAAAGGACTTTGGAAAACCACCTTCAAGATACCTACAAATCAAACACGATACAATATATAAAATCCCCGATGTAAATATGCCTCTTAGGACACTACTAAATAGGCATCAAATAACACATGAATCCACGACATGGACACAACCGTCTGACTAGACAGGATCATATGAATGGATCCACAACATGGTCATAATCATCTGTATCGAAAGGATCATGTGTACAATGATTAATGCTCCACACAACCTGGATTCAAACAAAAGTGACACAGGGTCTTAGTCTCTAGCTTGATCCATCCAACATGTGAATCTAACCATGTGAACTAATGTCTTGATGTCGTACATGGTAGAAACCACCTGATTGCTGGTCAATAAGGTAAACCGTTAACAAATAGGACAAACCACCAAAATTATGATGGCCCTCAAGGTACGAAAACACAATCTACAAGCATGGATAAAGGATTTGAATTTGAATGCTTGCAGAATCATTTGATCCAAGTCCAATCATGTGAACCTTTCGTCGGACGTGAAGAACTTGCCATTGAGGCATGCAAGCTCCAAGGTACTGAAAAGGAGTTTCTAGATCAAAATCTTGGATAATGATTTGATGTCGACAAGAAGTGATTCATCGAAGGAGGGCCATAATATTTCCCACATCATCGACTCGAAACATAGGATGTTATGAAACCAGCTCCAAAAATAGAATAAAATAGAGATCAACGCCTTATAAATTAGCCACTTCGAGGGGGAAACCTCCTTTACATTACATAAATGAACAGTTCTTGGATGATACAAATGACAACACCTCCTTTCTATATATAGGATTCCATGGGGTCACAATATAATCCTAGCCGACCTAACAATAATAATGTAAGGGAAATAATAATAATAGTGAGGTTTTATGGGGCACAATAATAACAATATTTGGACTACAGGGGTACAACAATAACAACAAGGGGGCTACACTAACAAAAATAAGGGACTAAACTAGTAATATAAGGACCTAACATTCCCCTCTCCTTAAAACAAGTTTTGTCCTCAACGCTTGATTATTTTTTGATTTTTCTGTATAAAATTCTCATCCTCCCATGTGGAATATTCAACGGGTAAGTTCTTCCACTTACTAAGATACTCTGAAATTGATCGATTTCGTATTTTTCGATTTCTTGTTGCTGTGACTACTTCAGAACTTCCTTCGCTACGATGTTGATCTTCCTGTTATTTCATTCAATTCTGCACCAATGTTAGGTTATCCTTTGAGAGTTAGAGAACTTGTTGTTTATTCTCGATGTGATCTTCCACTAATTTATCATCCATATTAGCTTTCATTTGATCCTTCAAACCATCCAAATTAGCCTTCATTTATGCTTTTAAACCATCTATGTCATCTTTGATTTCTCTTTGTAAGATCGAAATTTGTTGCACTTGGTACCGTAATTGTGATATATCATTATGCAATTCTTCCTCTTCATGAATCATAGTAAATATTTATCGGGGATCAATCAATGTGGAATTATTTTTTGGAGGCATTATATAACTCAATATTGATAACTATGCTTCAATATTCCCTTGGATTCACTTCAAACTAATTTTTCAAACAAATGTTATGCAAACTTGTTTAAAAAATACAAACTTTTTTCTTTCTTTTTAGAAGGTCTATATTGAACCTATTTTATCTCTGTGGTTTTGGATCTTCAAGATCTGAATTTATATCTTTTACTAAGCCACTTCCTCCTCTTTCCAATGCCAAAGGTTATATCCGATTTTGATTCTTCAAGCCAAAGTTATGCCCAATCTGCCGCAATGACCTAATTATGCACTAGTTTCATAGAGTGAAATTGTATGACATGTCACGTTTCACTGTTTCCTCCTTCGGCTCTGAAATTGATACACAAGAAACTACAGTCCATTTAATTTTGGTCACTTTTTACAGAATTCCAATTAGATGCTCAAAGAGATAGTTATCACGATTTTCCCAAGGTCACCTCTTTGAGATGAAACTCAAGAGCCTGCAAAAACCCTAAATTCCATGGATACTATCTCTGAAACTATTGTGAACCCAAATATGAAATTTTTACATGACTTTCCTCAAAATTTCTTCACAAATGGTTTTTTTTGTTTTAGCTTTTGAACGTTCGTAGAAAAAACGTTATAGTGAAAATTCCACGATGATGTGTTTGAAGCAGTGAAAGCCTAGAATCAAAAGCTCTGATACCAAATGTTGTGAAACCAGCTCCAAAAATAGAAGAAAATAGAGATCAATGCATTATAAATAAGACACTTCAAGGGGGAAACCTATTTTACATTACATAAATGAACAATTCTTGGATGATACAAATGAGAAAACCTCCTTTCTATATATAGGAGTCCATGGGGTCACAATATAATCCTAGCCGACCTAACAATAATAATGTAAGGGCACAACAATAACAATAGTGGGGTTTTATGGGGCGCGATAATAAAAATATGGGGACTACATGGGTACAACAATAATAATACGGGGGTTACAATAACAACAATAAGGGACTACACTATTAATATAGGGATCTAACTTAGGAATACTCAAGGTATATAGGAATGATTCTTGAGCAAAATGACACAAAGAGGATCAAATAAGTATGAAGGGTTTGAATTTTGCATATAGGACTTCTCTTGAGCATATTGGTGACACGACTCTAGATTTTGGAAGAATTTGACTCAAAAATGGGATCAATAGAAATGGTGACAGCAGGATATGATCGAATGATAAAAAAATGGATTTCACAAACCTAGGAAGGCAAGTGATGAAGAGAGGATAACCCAAACCTGACATGAGATGCATATGAATGTCATGTTCAAGAGCGACATGATGCCTTCTGATGGGCCTCTAAATTAGACATAAATTGGGACCCAATAACATTTATTAAATCTCTCCTTCTACACATAGTAATGTTTTTTTAATCTTTAATATGTTCTTAGGAAGGTTTAGAGATAATGGCATATTTGTGCCTAGTATTATTTACTTTTCAAGAATATTGTGAGAATATTGGGAAGGTTATGAAGATTTGGAGAAGGAGATAATTTAGGGACTTTCTCCCTACTACTGGAGGATCAAGATTGGAAAATAAATTAACAAAATATCATGAAATTATTGAGAAAATCTAGAGTAATTATAGAACTCCAATTATTGAGAAAATCTAGGAATGTGTTCCCTCCCATTTAATGCAGATCTGTAGTGTTGAGACCCAGATCCACTATTTGAGGAATTTTGGAGGGGAAATCTTCCTCCTTTAAAGCAGAATGATTCCTCATAATTTTTTATATTTACCAATTCGAATTTACCTCTAGGGGAATCTACTGTTTAGTCTTATTGTGGAGAAAACTTATTGTTTAGAAGGTCCACTTTCTTTTCTTGCTGGTATGTACTTGGACTGATTCAATAATAAAGACTGGAGTCATTTCTAGCTTCTAAGGCTTGGTTTCTCCCATAGGATTCTGAGTCTCCTTAGGCTTAGCCATCCCAGGAGCCTCATAACCCTCTTGCATAATTTCTTTATGTTCTTTTCACTTCTTATTCACATGCATCTCTCATTTCTATTTTGCATATTTCTGCATTTACTATTGTTTATTTTCTTGTTGTAGGATTGAGTTAAAGGATTGAGTTATTTTGCATGTTTTTTACATATTCAAAAGAATTACTCATCCTTTTAATAACCTTGGAATATCATATTAATCATTAAGCTACTTGTATTGGTTACTCATTCACAAATATAATATTTCTAGAAATGCCTTGTAGCGAAATAGTAGTAAATTTTTGCTATTTTTTAGAATGGGTTAATTAGCTTAATTTGACTTGATTCTACTTTTATTAGGTCATAATAATTTTAATGTTAATAAATTTTTTTATCCCATTTCATTTTCACTTGATTACGTTAGGAATTTGATATATTAACTAGCTCACGAGTTCTTGAATTTCTAGATCTTAGAGTAGCAATTTTCTGTTATTTTTTAGCACATGTGAACATGGTTATTTTAGAGTGATTTCACTTCGAATGGAGACCTAAGACATAATAATTAATAAATAAATTTGTCCCATCCCATTTTCATTTGGTGATTTATATCCAAAATTGAACTTCCTGTAGCAAAAACAAAACATCCTGTAGCACTCTTGTAGCATGTGTAAACTCGACCAGATTTGCTCCCAAAGGTGGGTTTTCATCTCTTTGGATTGACTCATGACCCCTAGGATCCAAATACATTATTTAAGGAGAATAAACACCACTTAGGACATTCATTTTCCCAAATTAGATTAGGTCTTTTTCTTTGAATTCATGCTCTTAGGATTTCAATTACAAATTATTGTTCTTTTCTAGGATTAATTATTTTCAAAGCAACACTTCCATTTCTGAAATTATTTTAGGCTTTGATTTCATGACATTCACTCCATTAAATCATATCGATAAAATAATTACGCATTGTATTTTGCATATATAGTGTCCATACCTCTTAACTTTGTACGAACCTTTGGAGTTACAACATTCTTGTTCCAATACTGATACTCATCACTTTTTTGCATCGTTGCTGGGGAGAATTCAAAGTATGCATTTTTTTTCTTCCCTAGTTGATTCTCTTTTACTTTCTGCAAATATAAAAAAAAGTACATTAGGCATATTTCATTTGAAAAAAAAAAATTGCATTACATTAGTATTCTTATTCAAAAAAAAGAAAAAAAACTTCTCCAACACCAACCCCCACCACTTGATCACGTGTTGCAATAAGAGCCACATCACCATCCACTTCTGCAGGTAGAAGAAGAAGAAAAGGTGGCAAATAAGGTAGAATAAAAGGATGGAGATTATGACAACAAAGAAGATCATATTGGTTTTCCTATTCAGGATATTGATATTAGTGTGCATATGAAGAGCATCCCTTCATATTTCCTTCCCAACTTCCATAATATGAGATCAGAGGATCCAGAAACCTTTATCCTTGAATTTGAAAAACTTTGTAGATCTTATGATTACTTATCACACACTAAAAAATTGAGATTGTTTCTTGAAACATTGAATGATAGAGCTCCTAAATGGTTCATGAGTTTGGTTACTAATTCACTAAGGTCATGGAATGATATGAAAAATATAATTCTAGAAAAATATAAAGATCATGATATTAAAGAATAAATATTTAGAATGAATCAAAGACAAGATGAAAGCCTTGAAGATATAATAGAGAGGTTCATGTATAATGTTAAGCGGCCCAAATTACATCATTTAGGATTTGAGACACTAAAAACCGTCTTACTTAGAACAATTAGAGATGAATGGATTGATCTCCTTGATCCCATGAGTAGAGGAGATGCATACCAATTATCATTTGGAAAAATTTGTGAGACATGCAAGCACATATCAAGAGGAATGGAAAGAGTAAGTAAATCAACATCAACATTCTTAAGTCAATATGAACTTGGAAATTTTCTTGATAACTTTAAAATATAAATTCTTAGAAATCTAAGTGAAGAAGTAGAAATGTTAAGAATGCAAAATGAACAAAACGAAGATGATGATATTTTTGTTATCCATGCAGAATCATATTCTACTAAATATTTTCCATCATTACCAAGGTTGAAGGAATTGTACCAGGAGAACAATGGAGCAAGTCAACCACCAAAGAAGATATGCTATGTAGCCCCAAGAAGACCATGGGAGCCTAGTCAACTTGATATGATGCAAGTACCTACTTCACAATTTCAAGCTTATTCACATCCATCTCAAAGTAATTGTAACACACTATGTCCTTGGAAACCTTGGCCATTGAAACCCCAAAAGCAATCTTGGAAACAACGTTGGTAGCAACCTTATGGGAGAAATCCACAATATCCTCAATATTTTCCTCAATATCCTCCATACCCAAATCCATGCTATCCCTACCATCCACCTCCACCACAACAACAAACCGAACCACATCCATCTCAAAGATCCACTCCCACTCAACTATATATACCTCCATTTCCAAACCCACACACGGAAGTAGCTCAACCCACTTACAATGCTAAGGTACAACACTTCCACACATATCCTCTTGATCTAAATGTTATTCATATTTTTTCAAGAAAGGTATTGAAAAAAAGAAATTCTCTTGATGTCATTGAAGGACAACACCCAGAAGAAGAATAGTCAAATGAGGAGCTAAAAGATTCATGGACTGCACTTTATGGAGAAAAGACATTAGAATAAGAGACCAGGAGGATTACCTCATATTTACCATCAGATCCTCCATGTGTTCAAGAGAACAATCAGAAAATGGAGGAATATTTTAATTTCATGGTAGAATAGGACATCCAAGATTATCCAAATTAGCAAGTGCACCAGGGGTATCACAACTATATTGAAATATGGTTCCAGACAATCATTAAGTTGCAGCAACACACTCTTCTTCAATAATTCTTGATCTCATCTCAGTCAAAGAATTTGGTATATCATATTTAGGTATATGTCCAAGAATACATTTTGATCCTACACATGAGTTTACATGTCATCTTGATGTGTACATGGATCCATTGGAATTATTCCTATACTTGAAAGATATTTTGTTTTTTCTAAGTAGAGTACGATAGAAAAATTTTAAAAATGGAAAAAGAGAAAAAAAAAGAATAATATCTCAGGTGAAAACCTCTTTTGAGGCGCCTGAGATTGGCTCACTGATTGAAAACCACCATGAGGCTATCAATGGGTTAAAAAAAAGAGAAAATAAGAGAAAAATGATCCTAGGTGAAAACCTCCTTTGAGGCTCCTAGGTAAACCTACTAGTTGATAACCTCATTGAGGCGGCTAGTAGGCCTAAAGAAAAAATAAAAAAGTGAAAAAATGAAAAGAAAAAATGTATTTTCTCCATGCATCTCTCTCTAATGAATTCATGTGATGTTGGAAATACTAAGAGGGGTGTGAAACAATATTTATTTTCAATTTTTATTATAACTAGTTAGATTCTACACAAAAAATAGAGAAATGAATAATTTATTATAGAAACAAGGATAATGTTCCATTTACAAGTGAATGAGTACAATGATTTCCAAGCACCAACTTGGACTTATATGAGGCTCCGACCTCTAGGGGTTCGACCCTATCTTTACCAAGTAACCGACCTTGAGTTTAGGGGTTCCTACCCTAGGGACACCAATCCCTCTTATATTCTTTTGATATTTGATTTCAAAGATGCTCCACTCCCCAAAGTGTTCACTATACTTTGTCTAGATTCTGCACCATCAATTTAGCATTATGCACCATTAATTCTGCACTATGTTGTTTCAACACTTCAACAACTACACCAACACTTCTGCACAAACAATTGCACCACCACTGTTCGACAAACATCTCTATCAAAAATGTGAACAATACAAACAAGTGCTAGAAGGATCCAAGTCACTACAATAAGGGTCCTAGACTGTTATATTTAATTCCATGGGTCTGAGGCAGATAGATCCGATATATCTGTATATACTGCAGAGGTCTGAGGGAGATTTATATTTCACAGATCCGAAGTTGATATGAACTATAGGTTGTTGTATATACTGCATAGGACCGAGGAATGTAAATAGTGGCAAATCAAGATCCACGCAATTCTATGTAGCAGACTTAGACTCCACGTAATGGATTCTATGCAACAAATTTATATCCTGGGCATTACGTAATAGATTTGGATATTTGCTTGTCCGAAATCACAGTCTGAATCCTTCTTCAATTTTCTTGCATTCTCCTTGATAGTTCATGAGTTGTGAACTTGTATATGTTCTTCTACCTCTTCACCGAACTGATGATGATGAATGAGGTATGAGATCCTTATATTTATAGTTATTTTACAGTGGATAAGTGAAGGGACACGTCTCATAGGTAGGCTGACCTGAGATCCCTATCACAGGTCGGCTCAAGGACTAGATAAATAACCTTAACTTGAAAAATCTATATCTCCAAAACTATTTGGAATTTTAGGCCAAGTAAGAGCTCATTGGAAAGGCAAAAATATGCTAAAAAATATGGTATAGGAATCATATTGAGAGGTTGCCTCTAAGGTAATGAAGACCATTTTTTAATGTGATTGATCATTAATTCATGTAGAAGGTGATGGAAAGTAGCCTTGAATATTAGATCTTCATGAACTATATATATTTCCATCAATGATCACTACAAGAAAAAAGAACATTAGTGAGGGGCGAAAATGGTCACGCTCATTGGTGAGGATCAAAAGAGCCTTCGTCACAAAAAATTGAACGTCACCAAAGGTGGCGTCGCTGAAAGTATAGGTGTTATGGTGACATTCAAGGTCCATCACCAATAATTATTTATAGTGACGGATAGTGACCGTCACCATTTCATATGAGAAATGGTGACGAACAATAGCCTTTGTCACCAAAAAACTAAACGTTGCCAAAAGTATGTGTTGTGGTGACATTCAAGGTCCATCACGAATATTGATTATTATGACGGATAGTGACCGTCACCATTTCATATGAACAACAATGATTTTTTGTGATGGAATTTTCATGACTATCACTATTGGTGCATATATATGGCGACGTTCATTGACCGTCACCATAAACTCATTGGTGATATCAAGGCCCATCACGAATAATGACTATAATGACAAACAATGACCCTCAACATTTCATATCAACAAAAAAGATTTATGGTGACGAACCTTTAATGTTCGTCACTATTGATGCATATATATGGTGGCGTTCGTTGACCGTCGCCATTTCATATTTTGGTGAGGGTCAAAAAATGTCACCATAAGCTCATTGGTGATGGTCAAAAGATCATCTGTCACCAAAAACTAATCGTCCTCATTCCCTATGAATATCAAGGCATAATGGAATCAAACCACCAACCTCCTGCGTGTAAAGCAGGTGCTCTTCCATTGAGCTAGCACCCTTTAAAGAATTATACTTTAAACTAGCAATTTCCCATGGAAAATATAGGAAGATCAAAAGTTTCTAGAAATAATATGTTCAATATACATAATAAAAATACAATAAGAATAACTTTTGATATAGTCTAACAAAACATGTACTACGTACGAGAATAATTGGAAAGCACAACTATAAATTTGAATCACAACATACCAATATAAAAGAACATGCAACAAGAAAGGAACAACTCCATAGTTTGAGAAATATGAACAATCCATGGGCCTGTTCTTATATATTGATATAGATAACGAAATAGAAATCTATATTTATGAAATTCAAGTATCACACAAGAATGTCTTGAACAAATATCAATATGTAAAACAATATTTTTTGCATTTGGATTTACCTTGTAGAACCTCAGGAAAAAGTTTCCACGGAAACAACCAATAAACATAACAACATGTACCTGAGGAGAAATTGTGCAAGGGATAAAATATGAAGGTAAAGCACTAGAAAAGTATTCAAAACAAATTATGAAAAGCGTGTCTAGAAAGAATTGAGAACCCTCTGAAGTAAACTACACATTTATCATCATGACTAGTACACTTGCAAAAAAAGATCAGAATAAATTATGAATTATTCCACCAAAAAACAGTGAATTTTTTCCACTAAAATACAGTTTCAAATTAATCACTAGCAGACGCTAACTTCTCTACAAAAATAGGGAAGTTTCAAGACAATGTATAATAGCTTGCATGGAAATCATTTTGATCAAACCTTCCAGGGAATAAGACCACAACAGTCAACAAGACTGCCATGAAAGAAGTGGCTCCTGGGAACCTCACTGAAAACAATATTTATGTAAGGTATTCATCTAGATCAAGGGTCATCATTCAATAATCAATATGGAAATAGGTGTTGATATTTTCTAATGTAATCCTCTTTGGATTCACTAGTTAGGAAGAAAGCAAAAGGTTTAATCAAGAATTGTAACTTACAGAATTTTGGGAGTAGAATATGATGACATATTGATGAAGCAGATCAAGAAAATGAAACTCTTTCATTCTAAGGAAACCTATTGTAGGATGACTCAAAAGGAAAAGAATGAGGTACACGTATATATATGTTGACACTGGATGCTATGAAGTCATGCCATGTGGTTGCAAGTAGTATACTTATATCTTTAGAAGTATGATCAAAATATAAAGCAGAAACTCTTCTGATGCACAGGTTGCCAAAAGGGCATGATCTACACTATATGAAATCGACATAATATGTCCTCATATGGAATATGAGGTAGTTGTACATTATCAAGGAACTGCATAATGGAAGTTCCTAGGAATGAAATAAAACTGTGGAAAAAGAAAAAGGAAGATATCATGGGAAGTACAACCATGGAAAGAAGTAATCAACATCCAAGGAATCCAAGAAGACTTGACTAGGAGATCTCCAGGGAAGATATGTGGACTCTAATAGAAGTATGGAAAAGATAGAGACCCTTGACAATAAATATCTTTAAGAGATGAAAAAGGATGTCAATGCATACAAAAAGAATGTCATGGTGAAAGATCATCACTAAGGTAAATTTTGATTTAAGTATTCATATTTATAATTGAATAATATCTGATGAGCTTATTCAGGGCAGCCAAAGGGAAGTATATGTCTTCCACAGGTTGATAACCATATTGTAGGATGTAAGATCCTTAGAAGAAGTATGGTTTGAAGGAAAGCAACATGATATGAAGGTAGACCAGATGAAAGATTGATGGATCAATTTTAGACAAAAATGAAAAGTGATGGGTGATTTGAGCCCTAATGAAGATATCCCAAAGATGAATACTCCTCAACAACGAAGAAATTCATGACATCAAAGAAAGTATTTCTTCATGAGCAGCTCAGTTATTTCAACATTGCTGCTAAAAATTCCCGATTAAGAGGGGGGTTGGTAATAAGTTTCTTACCTAGTAGAAACTTGGAAGCAAGTCCCTAGGAGCTTGGACAAGTCCTTGGCTAAGAGGGACCCTTGACAAGTCCTTGGATAAGAGGAAGCTTGAGAACATTCCTTGATAAGAATGGGTATGTCCTCCCTAATTAAGAGGGAGAGATAGACGTACAATTCTGGTCTTCACATGGAAGACAAAAAGTGGGATTGAATAATAATCTGGCATCTGATACTCTTTTGGGGATGCATTAGGGTATCTAAGGTAAGATTAGTTGTGAAAGGACGAGTATTCTTTGAGGATTAGCTATCCCCCAAAAGAATAGTCCTATGAGGTCATACTCGGTGAACATGTGGGTGGAGTATGTACCTTGGAGACAATGATGAAGATGTCTATAATCATTGGTCTCGCCAGCATTGTAGTTCATGGTCTCATGAAGAGATGGAGTTTTTAATCAAGGCCTTGCACTGTGACAATGCTGGTTAATAAGATGCTATAACAGATGAATTACCAATCGAAATCTTCTTATGAGATTATTCAGATTGAGAGTGACCATGTACCATTATGAATACCCCCCTAGTTAAGAGGGAATGCTGGAACGTGTAACTAAGTTTGGTCTTCATAATGACTTGTAATTATGAATTTATGTATTGAATAATACAAAGATAATAAAATGTATTTTGTAATACTTGCGCATCATGGGTTTCATGAGCAAAGAGTTTTTTATTATAGGTCAAAGACTTCTTCTTGATGTATTTTAGGGGTTTGTCATATTGTCATAAATATATATAATTTAGAGTCATTTATATGAATTGGTGTTACACTTATAAAGAAATTTATTGATGTAAATGTATGTCTTCAAGAAATTGTCAATATGCTCTGCAAGTCGGCTTAAAGATGGTGAATATTCTCCTTGATGAAGTCAGCTTACACACAAACCTCATGTTGGCCTACAAGCTAAATCCAGTCACTATATAAAGGATGATGTGGCCTCACTATGGTGTAAGAAATTTAGGATCATGTCTGTGATAAAAGAGTGAAGTTTGGGTCTACATTGATGCAAGAATAGGAGGCTAGTCTGGGAAGAAATGAAGAGGTATACTTACCTTTGTTCTGGGTCTATACCACCTCGCACATTTCAGATAGAAAGCTATCACAGCAAAAGATAAGTCTCTATTCTAGTGTGTATAACAATGCGTGAAGAAGGTAACACATCGATGAAAGGATCTGTGATTAGGCCAACAAAAGAGGTGTGCTATCGAAGGAAGAAAGTCTTATCATATCTTTGTTTTGGTCTACAAGTTTGCCTTGCATATCTCAGGGAGGCTGAAGGTAATCACAGTAAAGAGGAAGGCTACAACAACATAAAGAAAGGCTCGGCCTTGAGTTTCAAATATGTCTAAAGGATGTTGGAAGTAGGCCGAGAAGAAGACTTTAGGAAGCTAAGGATAATATCAAAGGAAGCCAAGAATAAGCACACAATTTGGGGCTGCTAGACTAGGGACCGAGCTTCCCTAGTAAAGGTGCAGTGCAGTGCAGAAAGAAGAGATCAGCTAGAGAAGCTGAGAAGAGCAGTGACAAGGGTCTTGGAGGCATACTGGTGCCAAGGGTCTATTTCATGGTTATGGTACTCGTCAATGGAAGATCTATAAGAAAATTTTCTTTTGGGTTTTCCTCTCCAAGAGGGAGAGGTTTGGGCCCTGGCTTGAAGAGCCTAAAATTTGTGTCTCTTGTGTTTTGATAATTGACTTGATGAAAGACATAATAAGCTAAAAAAGATAAGATCTAAGTACAAGAAGCATAACAAGTTCACAATTAATTATCATGAAAGAGAAATTGAATTAAATTTCCTAATTCCTCAACAAGGTTGATATGCTCCTTACTATCATTACCCCTCAGAGTAACTATCATGGATTGAGGGAAAATACACAAAATCATTCCAGTGATTCTGTCAAAGAATGCTTGAAGAAAAATAATATTCAAAATCTCTTGTTACTTGGATATGAAGGCTTTGGTGCTAGTACAATTTTCAAGCAGGCAAAATTTCTCTACAAGAGTGAGAAATTTTCACAGGAGGAACTGAAAAACATCGAACTAATTATATAGTGTAACGTATATAAATACCTTTGCATATTGCTTGAGGGGCATGAGCATTTTGAGGAGGAAATCTTAGCAGATATGGATGGTTCTAGTGTACATGAACAAGTTTCTGCCTCAGATGAAAGTGATGATAAAGAAGCTGCTCAATGTACTTACTCTCTCAATCCAAAATTGAAACATTTTTCCAATTGGCTTTTGGAAATTATGGAAATGGGGGATTTAGATGGTTTTTTCCCAGCAATAACACATGAGTATGCCCCAATAGTTGATGAAATGTGGAGGGACATTGCAATTCAGGCTACCTATGCAATAAGAAATGAGTTGCATGTCCTTCCTGATGTTGTTGGTCACTTCTAGGAACGGGCTATTGAGGTATCAAGTAATGCATAAAATCTGTCAGAATCTCAAATTTTATATGCTGGAGTGACTCAAAGTAATGGGTTAGCATTTATAGAATTTTCAACTAATGATCGTAGTCCAATGTCAAAACCTTATAATAAAAACTTTGATTTTCCAACTCCAATTGTGAAGTATCAGCTTATTAGAGTAAATACTAAAGGATTAAATGAAGGTTGTAAGTGGCTGGAATATACGAGCTATAATCTTCTGTGTTGCTATAAGTGAATATGACCAAAAGTGGGCTGAGAAATAAGATGACCTTCAATAAATAACTTTTTGAGAATGTTGTGGAGCATTCATGTTTCAGAGATACACCATTCATTCTATTACTAAATAAATACGACATTTTTTAGGAGAAAATTAACAGAGTGCGACTTACTGTATGTGAGTAGTTTAAGGATTTCAGTCCAGTGGAGGCACACCACAAAAATTAGTCACTAGACCATCAAGCTTACTATTATGCGGCAATGGAATTCAAGGATCTCTATGCATCTCTTAGCAGCCATAAGTTGTTTATATGGCAAATGAAGGCACGAAATCACATCACAGTGAATGAAACCTTCAAATATATTCATGAAATTTTAAATTGGGCTGCATATGTGAAAAAAAATATCTTGCAATACACGAACGTGCAATTACCTGAGAACAAGAAATGTCAGGAAGCGGGGACTGTAATGTCCTTTTCTAAGTAAATGACCTTGTTGAAAATGTAACTAGCATCGGTTTTTATAATGTAATTCAAATGTATTATTGATGTATTTATAATATTATTATATTCATTGTTATTGTTATTTTATTTCTAGTCAAAGCATGTTCCTCATGCTTTTAGGTTCAATTGAGTCAAGAGAAAATTTATCATGAGTCAATGAAATATAATTGAGTCAAGGTCCCATTTGGACAGGGGAAATTTTAAGAACCCCCCTAAATTTATATATATAATAAATAGGCGAATCCCCATGATACATAGGAAGAATGGAAGGCGATTTTATTAATAATTGAATATGTATATATAATTTTTTGGCGAATCTCTCACGAGATTATATTATCCTGTAAAATCATGGCGAATCACCAGTACAAATGGCGAATCACTACTACAAAATGGTGAATCGTTGTCTAGTGGAGTTCGGGGTGTTGGTTCCAATGAAGATATGGTAATTGAACCAGGAGTAGAAGGAAGAGAACCACCGAGACCAAGCATGGAACATGGTGACTAGTGAGGGAAGTAGTTCTCGTGTAGTTTGGAAAACGCGTTCTTCTAGTTCTACTAAGCGTAGTGTTGTTTCTCATGCTACTACTAGAACTGATATTGAGGTTGGAGAGGAGTTTGAGGAAGAATGGAAGGTAGAAGTGGTGGAGAATTACAAAGAGTACCCCATGATGGGCTCCATCTTTCCCTTTGGTATTTGTGCCTGCACACTCCAAGCGTGATGGGTAGCAAGAAGTGAAAGCGAAACCACAAAATAAAACCCCATTCTTTTAACCTAAGAATCTGAGTGGCTTGTCGATTCCTCTACAAATCTCTGAAAGCGTGAGTCAAACTTGCGGTCAACACGAGTCAAACTCGGTCAACAAAAGTTTGACTCACTGAGATTTAAATCGGCTTGTTTGGTTGAAGATCAGAATCAGAATCATGAGTAATCGTGAGTTATTGGAGACTCCTGTAACACTTCTCGAAACACATTTTGGTGCTTCAGAGACATGTATCCCACCCACCTTTACCAGAAGCTTCACCTTGGGGTGCTGGAAACACATTTTGGTGCTTCAGAGACATTTACTTGTACAGAATTCCTCTGAAACATGGTTTAAATGTTTCAGAGGTGTTTTAGATTTCTGAAATGCTGTATCATCCATGTTGGCTGGTGTAACATCTGTTTGAGCTGGTGTTTTGGTCACTTAAACAAAAGTAACGGTTCTTAAAAATAAGAAAAGAATAGACAGGAAGCTTGTTTGAGAGTGAATGGGTCAGCTATAGGTAGGTTTAGTTGATTTTTAGACTACAATTGTCCAAAAGCCAAACTATTGAATAAATTAATTATATAAATCTGTTTGCAGGTTTAAGAATTTTTGCTCTGTTAAACTAGAAGTCATGAATATTGGTATGTATCAGCTATATATGCACATTTGGTTGGGAAAATGTGCTTTTTTATAATAGTCTTTTAAAGGGGATGGAAGGATATGGGCAATACAGCTCTTCTACAGACATTTTGTAATTTTGGGGATATTTTGAGACAGATTTGATTATCTATTATAATATTGCATTTTTCATTTAGCTATCTTTGCATATAAACACACGAGCAGCATTCAAAATTGGAATTATATTATAGAGAGAAATTTCTATGGATTGGTTCCTAAGTTGCATGACATGTAGAAACGGGTATGCGTTTCTGAAATGAAAGTGCACTAGAAATGTGACTCCCCAAAAATTTGGAAACAGGGGATCTTCATCATTAGTATCACCCTTTGCCTCTACCTCAATTCTCTAGAGACATCAGTTAGCACCACCCAATTTTGATGAATTTACCTAATCCAAGCATTAAATTATGCTATGAAAAACCTAGCATGCCTGGTCGTTGATCAATGATTCTGGTTTGAGTGAAGGGTTAATTTTTTCTGAGGCCATGATGGAGGTGTCCAACAAGAAATATCACTAACATTGAGGTACATAAAGGGCTTGATGCTCTTGATTAACGACCAATAGCATACCTTCCTTCATGCATAATATAATCTAATCAAAATAATTGTGAAATTCTGAAAATTGTTAAGTCTGCTGAATTTTGAATAGGATATGAAATTCTATTTTCTCCATATGAAGACTGATGAGGTTGGAAACACTCTCAAACATTCTGAAACAATTAGTGGTTATGTTAACAATTAATTCACCATTAATTAACAACATTTAGGTACAAACTGAGAGTGAAACCCTTTTTAAAGAAAAATTATTGGTCTTAGATGTTTCTAGTAATCTCATTATTCATAATTAACATTTGATTAGGCAATAACACCAAAAATGTGGGTCCTAACAATTAAATCAAGAAAAAATTAGACAAATTTCATTTGGAAACGCATTGTAAAGATGTTGAAATGCATTTCAGTCTGTATAAAACACATTTTTGACATGTTTGCAACATAGGTTGGTTCTTGTCATTAGTGACATTGTTGAATGACAAGAGGATGAAGCCTCTAAGCATATGCCATATGTATCTTACAAACAAGTGATCTAAGAATGTGAAAGCAGAGATGTGCCAAGATTTATTAAATATAATTTGTTGATGTCTATTGATTGGCATACATATAGGCTGCTGAGTGTCCAGTGACAAAATGAGGACCAGACATAATTTATCCTCGATGTATTCCACATCTTGGACTAGAAAATGTGCATATATCTGATCTTCTGTCTAATGTATTCGGTGTACATTATACTTTAATGTGCTTTATTGGCCAAGATTAGCATTACCCTGTGTTCAGGAGTGTAACTACCGATGCTAGAAGTCAACCATCTAATTACATTTTGGCGAGAAACAATAAGGGAAGATAACTATGTTGATGTTCATGAACTGTGTTCGATAAATATGGATTTCTAGACAGGTTGAATAACTTAAGCAACTACTCACATGAACCACTATATATAACAGGCTAGGGTCTTCGCATTACCTTACCTCAAAATCTCAGGCTAATTGCATAGGCAAGTTCATATGTTAATTGCAGGGACTAGTAATTCGGTAAAGGAACTTGGATAAGGGTACAAAGATCTCAGATAAGCATACAAAGATGATCTTAGCTTCGGTTTTGTCATAGAAAATAAACCTTAGTGCTCTCATAGGTTCGATGTCACCATAGTGACCAAGGTAACCACTGAAGTTCGGATTAATTGCAGAGTTTCAGTGTTATTACAATGGATGAAAATTCGTTGCTCTCGTAGTGACCAAGTTCGGTGCTCTCCAAGTTACCTCAACTTGGTGTTATTACAATGATGCTACCATAGTTATAAGATCTCAGTGCTACCACAATAACAAGGGTTCAGTTCTACTATCTTGGTGTTACCATAGTGACAAGTGACTCTATGCTTCTACAGTGAAAGAAGAAGCTCAGATTGGTTGCAGAGATGCTCTCTTCAAAGATGTAAGTGTGAAGAAGGCTGACTGTCATGACAAGGTCACTTGATGGAGGTAGTCTTGAGTCTAGTGCCTTGGTCGTCTCATCTTGAATCTACTGAAGGAAGAATTTTGATTAGGTTTTCCCCAAAGAGTGGGGTTTTTCCCTGCAGCGTGCCTACATCTTGTGTCCTTCTATTTGTTGTTTGGCATTAGTCTTGATGATAAGAAAATTTAAATCGAAAGAACCCATAATAATAACGAAAACATCCATTAGGGGAATTTTGAGGTCTAAAATGGGCCTCCTAAGGAAATAATAAAATAATAGCTAAACCAATAAAATAATATTTATGAATTTGCAATTCACTTTTTGCACCACAATCCATGTAACCATAGTTAAATTCAATTCAAAAGTTGTACCAAAATAAAATTAATAAAAAAAATTGTATTGATGTGACTATAAATAAGAATGAGATTTTCAAGAAAAAGTCATTATCATTGAACAACTAATGCATTTGTCCTTTGTACTTAAATAACTTAAAATAAAATATAAATATAAATTTATAAATTCTTAATTATATTATATGATATTAATTAAAATTTATATTATTTAAATTGTATAATAACATGTAATTAATATACTATATAAAAATAATATAATATAATATAATATAATAAATGTATAGGGATATGCATTGTTTCTTTCAAGAAATATGAAATGATAATAATATATTTTTATTCAAAAAGTGTGAAATGACATTTATTATGAGTACTTTATTTTGACTTTAAAAGTACTTAGAGCACTATGGTTAACCATGAGTTTTTATCCACCATTAAGAATGTGACAAGTAAATACCTTTAACTCAAGCAATGCCACCTCAACCGTTAGGGATGATGTCATCCACTAAAATGTGATTGATTCTCATAAAGTGACTTTTGATTGTACATTTTCCTTAGGAGGCCCATATTAGACCTCAAAATTCCCCTAATGACAAGATAATGTCATGATAAGAGAAATCGATTAACTACCACCTCCTTGGATTTCTCAACATGTTTTCAGAGCTATGGTCATGATCAAGGCAGTTTGAAGATCACTTATTCATCTTTGAAGTATTCTCAGTGGAAGGTTCTGTTTTCATTGAAGATCAAATTAGTTAGATCAAGATTCCAAGGACATTTCTGGAATTAAGATTCTGAGGTATCTTAGCAAATTACAGTGAGCTAGTTCAGTCCTTTTTCACCATATCGAGACACCTTTCAAAGAGCTAGGATCAACTTAAGCATTCGGTACATTTCATAGCGATGAAGTCTCACCACAGTGCCACAGTCTTAGTGCAATCAAGTGATAAGGGTTTCGGTACATCTCAAGTCAAATAAGATTAACTTCAGAAGTGAATTTGTGAGATCACAGTTCGGTAGGAAGTTCAGTGATCATAGACAACAATGAGGGAGGGTTACAGTTCAAAGAATGAAGTACAAAAAACCTTAACTAAACCTATTCTACAGTGATTCTAAGCATGAGTCAGAGGAGATCCTAGTTATAATGGTGATCCAAAGAAGCATGAAAAGACAAGGCCAAAGTCACTATGACTCAAGAAGGGACCAACACTAATATGAAGAAGACAAGAGATAGTGCATTTGTATTGAGATCCAATGACAATGAGCCATGCTATGAGGTCTAAATTACATCAACAAAAACAATTCATAAGAATATGAAGGTAGAGAAGGATGCCCCAAAGAAGGCTGAAAAGGAAACTGAGAAAAAGGTTAAAAAGAATTCAAACAAAGAATCCCAACAGGCAAACAAGGACTCTGCAGAAGAGAAACAAAAGGCTACTAAAACATAGAAGAGAAAAGCTCTCAGCAAAGAAGAGAAGCCTTCAAAATTGGCAAAAACTTCCAAAGAGAAATCTGTGAAAGATGCAATAGGCAAAGCAAACAAGGATAAAGTGAAAGCAGAACCAAAAAAGAAGGCAAAAAAAGAAACTAAAAAGACCTGACAGATATAGCAGATTACCTTCTTTTGATTTTCATTTTCTTAATTAACAACTGGATGAAATCGTAAGACTTTCAAGGACAAATCAGGAATGGTCATCTCATTATTACGTTAAATCATTGTTTTACTGTTTTGCCAATTTTGGACGCTTTTCAATGATTAGTGATCCTGGTTTTGAGATTTTGGAGTATCTATGCGATCCATTAAACCTGTGTTTTGATATACCTCTTATGTTGTGACAATGGATATTTTAAATCTTATTCCAATCATGGAAACTCCTGTTCTTGAAGTCGATATATTTTGATGTTTATGTCTGTATCTTTTGATGTTTCGAATTGTGTCTGAATTCCCTATGGACAAGGGGATTTCACTGTCTTCTGTGCTTATTTGCATAGAATGGTATTCAATAATATGAATTACATTGAATAATGTTTCTGGCAAACATGGTTAGCTTTTCTATTTGTTTAGAGATGCAGATACAATGGTTGTGAGCCTGCCAATGACTCATTTTGCATGTTTTGTGAACTTGATGTATATGCTTGTGCTGTAAATCATTGGAAAGCCATTCGAAGTTGGGCTTATTTAAAATCTTCGTAGCACTGTGGATACCCTCTTTCACAAGTTTTTAATTTGCATTTCACTGTTAATGTGTTTTAGTACATTAATCAAAATTGTGAAATCTCTTTCGCTGAAAAATTTCAGAAATACTTATCAATGTCATCTTGAAACAGAGATTTTGAAATCGAGAAAGGGAAGGAAGGTGCATACCGCTGAACAGAGAAGGAAGGTGCATACCGCTGAAAAAATTGGCGAAAATCACAATGCATCTGTGTTATTAGTCAGCGTTGGAGTCTGAAAGCAAGTTTGTGCATGCGCTTGAGGCCGAACACTGTTATCTCCCACAACACCATCTCTTTCGAAGTGTATCTCAGATCTCTGCTATATACGAACTATGGGAGGCCCTAACGGACCAGAGAGGGACGGACCAGAGAGAGTCGGCCTCGCTCAGCCAGCAAGAACTTAGAAAATCGGTGTGCACAAAGCCCAGCCACCTCTCCGAACCACTGAAAACTAAAAAAATGGGGCAAATTCCATAGAAATCTGGAAAATCGGGGGCGAATGCCATGGAAACCTGGAAAATCGGGGGCGAATTTCATGTTTCCTATTTTGTGCGCCCTTTTTTTGGTGGGCTAATGTTAAATAATTAATTATTTTTAAAATATTTTTTGGGCTAACTTTATTAAACTATAAAAAATGGGTTTTATATAAAAAATTCGCCCTAATAAAATTTAAAATCCCTTAAAATTCGCCTTTGGGCTAAAATTCGCCCCTAAAATTTTCCCTACATTTGGACTTGTAAAAGAAATAGAAAATTTATTTTTCAAGTGAAAGAGTCAAAAATGTCACCACAAAGACCAAGTCGGCACTCTTGGACAAGATGGCCTACAAAGGAAGCCATTCGACCTCCTAGACATGTATAAATACAATATAGTTCAATCTCATTTTATCATCCATCCATCACTTCGATTTCTGTGCAAGAAGTAGAATTTCAGTGAAAGTCAAAGGAGAGAAATTTATGTTTTATGCCCTAGTTTCTATTCACACATGGGAATTTTCTGAGTTATTTTTTGTGGTATTGCAGGCCCGAAATTTCAGGAGATGACCAGATTTCTGAGATTTGACCAACATTGACTTCTGTTGACCATGATTTTCTAGAAATGGATGGGAGGAGGGTTGACTTGGGTCTTTGTGGCAGTCTCGGTCTTGGTCTTGGGTCTTGGATATCTCACTTTGATATGATTATGTAAGAAGAGGATTTTCTTGGGTTTTCCCCCTTGTGGGGTTTTGTCCTGGCTTGGAGCCTAATTTCTTGTGTTCTTTGTCTCTTTGTGATCTTCATGTTTTGTAATTTTGGTAATTTCTTGATGAAGAAGATAACATAAGTAACAAGAAGCCAACAAACATTCACAATTAATTATCAAGTTAAGAGAAATCTACCCTAATCTACAAGCATCTTGATTTCTCAACATGGTATCAGAGTTAGGTTGAAGGAAAGGCAGATTGAAGATAACAGTTTGTTGGCTTATTTAATTATCCTTGTGGCATCTTAAGAAAAGTATCATACAAATTCTGTGAAATCCTTTCCTTAAAATATGAATTGAAAGAGGCACAGTAACTTTGTGATTCAAGTTGAAGAAAGACATCAATATTCCTGTGAACCAAGCTCATCAATAAAGGAAGGACCGAAATACTTAAGGGTTAGAAAAAGAGACCTATAATCCATGCAAATACCATGGCATTATCTCTATAAATCAAGGATAAAATTCATATCTCTGTTGTCGACAAAATATTTGGCATAGGTACACATATTTGAGTCTCTATGTTGATTTATGAAGTAAATTTCTTATACTAATGTGAATTTCAGAGGCACCTTCTCCTATGATAAGCATACAAGTCATTATATTTATAATCTACAAAGTACTCACAGAAAAATCAAATGGCTTATATGAAATCTATTAAAAGAAGACAACCTACTGTGACAATACTTTCAGTGGCAATCTAAGCATGACAGTTCGCTCCATTCTGAATCAAAAATACCAAGTGTAATCATGATATTTGTATAGTTTGAGTAACCAAAATATTGTAGCTGACATCTATTACTGCTGGGTTCAAAGGCTATTATGAGAGTATGAACAAGTCCAAAATTGCCATAATGATTGAAGCAAGTTTGTTTGGGAAAAAACGAATATCTGAGGTAATGTTCTTCGATCAATAAAAAAAGGTTGTGACACTTCTATGAGGTATCTGAAGCTTACTATAGCAACAAATATTTGAAGATTCGAGGCATCAATGATGACACCAACATGAAATGATACAAGGTCTATATAACACTATATAAGGTAGCTTGACTCATTTGGGAGACTATCCATCTTTGACATCTAAAAAGACCATCATCTTCATCATCAATGAAAATCTGTGGCACTGTGAGACGAAGGATAGAAGTGTATTGTGATCTAAAGTTAAAAGAAACCAAAACCATGTGGATCATCTCTGAGGAATTTAAATGTACAAATGATGAACTTAAAGACATGAAAAACAAGTCTTATCTGTGACATAAAGGACTGAGCATCTCTATACCTTTGTGCAAAATGAGTCAAAAGTCTGTGATCTACTCTATGCTACAGGACCAAAAGACTAAGGTAAATATTCTATAGAAGGGACCAAAATCATCACTATGAATAAAAGCCAATATTTTGATCAATTCCAAGTCTGAATCTACACTTAATGATAGAATTTACATTTGTGAAAAGTCTGAGAATCTCTATAACAAGTAGAACATGTATAAACTAGTCCACATTAGAATCTAGTGAAACTAATCATGCCCTGCATATGAAAGAGAGAGATTGGGAATTTTTGATTTTTGTAAGGAGTTTAAAAATTCATTTGAGAAAAAATTATGGTAGTAGGCATAGTACCCTCAAACAGTACCCTCTAAATTATCCCGCATATCCCACTCGAAATGCTTTTCTGACTGAACCAAATGGGATCTGAGCAAATAATTCAGCCAAACTGAACTATAACAAATTTGCAAATCTTATGGTTTGATTTTTCAAAATTTTGTACTATTATTTGGAATACCATCAACAGGGAAGAATGCTTCCTACCATTCAGAATGAATATCTCTCTCTTTTGGAGATTTTTTATATAAATAAATAAATAAATAACTTTCTTATCTCAGATATGAAAGAAAAAAAAAAAAAATTGCATGTATAAAAATATCCCTTCAAAAGAGTTCATTACATGATTCGATTTGTGCCAAGATAAAACATGAATTTGGTGAATTATATTACACAACCAATCTGTGAATTGTACAAAAGTGGTTTTTATTCAATTCTAGCATATAAATGTTAAGATGAATTAATCACATAAGGTAATGAGAGCTAGTCTTTGCATTGTAGTACCTGGAAAATTACGTGACAGTTTGCACGCACCTTTCAGCGTGTGAAAAGTGACATCAACAACTAAAAATGAATCTCATATAATTTTTATATGTAGAAAAACTACCAAGGAATGATTATGCATACATAAATTAGAAATAACTACGAAAGGGAAACATCTGAGTAATTTTCTAAGATGTAGCATAAGAATTTGAAGACAAGTCACATGCACATCCAACAAAGCCTTGTTGAACATCAATCCTTCCACAACTAACCAACCATGAAAGGTTAAGAAGACCAAACTAAATATCCAAATGAAGCTAAAAACTCCAAATATGCGAGCTTGAAAGGAAGGTGCAAAAATTTATGTTACTAAGAATTTAGATAACATAAAGAGACATACATCTTAGAAATAAACAATGTCAGGTTGGTATGCAATAAAAAAAGGAAAATAATTTAAAAAATATAAAGTGTTGTGTTTAGTTAGGGAACCAAGATTTTAAAAACGGAGATTTTTTGAAGGAGAATTGAATTCTATGACAAAAGCTACAACACATAAAGTCATGTTTTTGGTACATCATTGTATTTACATAAAAAGAGAAAACACCAACATAGAGCATCAACATGTTTCAACACATAAATGTAAAAGAAACTAGAATCAAACCTCATCGTTTTACACTAGTGTAGGACAACGCACCACTTGGATATCATTGGGAAAATAACATGTGTTGATTCGTCACCCCATGCCCACTTCGACCCACTATCATCATCCTGCCACAAAATCTGAAATTACATAAAATCAACGATGTGCAAGGTTAGAGCTTAGTAAAACAAATTCTAAGAAACAAAAAGAAAACAAAATATTCACCCTTGCATACAAATCATAGCACAAAGTTTGCTTATCAATAATGGATTCCAGATGCTGAATTGCAAAAATTGAAAGAAAATAGAGTAAAACATGCAAATTATGGGAATTAATTTCAAAGAGGTTGTTTGTCAATAATGCATGTTAGATAGCCCACGGGGTGTAGAAAAGACAGTGACAAGGTGTTATGTTAAGGCACTCCATGGTGAAAGGGTCACTGGTCTGAAACCCCATGGAAAAAAATCCAGCCATCCTAAGGGTTGGTGTGGCGCAGGCTTGGTGTGATCACCCAGGTGATATTGACAGTTGTCCATTGGTCATGGTTACTCAAAAAGCCACAGGTTAGGCGTGTTAACAAACAAACAAAAAAATAATGTATCTCATATTTTAAACATTTCACATTTCAAATGATAACTCCATGTGAAAAAAATACAAAAAAAAAACTATTTAAATATATAGTCAAACAAAACCTACCATAACGATAGTTGTCAATAAAGAAATTATAGAGCTGGTTAGGGAGAAATGAGACATTAACATCTTCAGGATATGAGGGGATGGACCTTAAATCATCTTAAATCATCTGCATCATGTGTTTATATAATAGTGTGAGCGAACAATAGCACATAAATAAAGTCATTAGTGTATATAAAAGGGAAAAATGACATTAATTAAAAAATAAATAAACTGCCCAAAGGCTCTAAGCATGACACACAATAATTACACCCATTGTATTAGTATAGGTAATTTTATTTTGACCAAGAAAAGTGTATCCAAGACCAATCATATGCGTCAAGCATCTAGCTACATAAATCCACGAACGAGGGTGTGCCCTTGTTCTTTATTGTTAGTGATTAGAGAGCCACCCAAGAGCAATCATCTAGCTACATAAATCCAAGAATGAGAGTGTGCCCTTGTTCTTTATTGTCAGTGATTAGAGAGCCACCCAAGAGCAATGGAGAAACATACAAACAAAAAATTGAACTGGGGCTTTGATTATTTTAAAGAAAATATGTTGACCTCTCAGGTTTCACATCCTCTAAATCAAGGTCAATGTAGCAATTGAGAAACATACAAAAATAACATAGGTTTCACATCCTCTAAATCAAGGCCAATGTAGCAATCGAGAAACATACAAACTAAACATTGAACTGGGGGTTTGATTATTTTAAAACAAATATGTTGACCTCTCAGGTTTCACATCCTCTAAATCAAGGTCAATGTAGCTACCATGGAAGTAGAAAGAGGCCTTGATCTAAGACTCTAATGTTCTATTAATCCAGTTCAATATTACACTTTAAAGACTCATTCAAGGATTAATGTACATACGACAAGATAAATGATATAATACAAACTTTAATACAACGATAATAAAATAGAGAAAAGTAAGGTATTAGATAGTATATAATTCATTTTATGATTAAAAAGGATTCAATGAGAAAAATCCAAAACATAATGTCTTAATGTCAAAATAGATGTTTGCTTTCTCTAGTTGGGCTTCTATTATCACATGTTCTACTTTAACAATAGTGTAAATGTGTGCTCTGTCCTTTTAATTAATGAAGAGAAATTCAAGATTTATCAGATTGTTCATTCTTAAGAAATTGATTGGGAATCCTCTGTGAATGCAAAACCTAGTTTTATACCCTTCTAGACAGGTGGAAGAACCCACATGAGTCTACAATGTTTATAAATCCAAGTAGAAAAGCAATAAAAGTACCAGTCATATAAAACAAAATAGTAACCATCGTATAAGAGAGTAAATTGTTTGGGACTTGATCGGTTCAAATATGTAATTTACATGTCTTGTACAGAAAAAATAGAAATTTCAGATTATTTCATTTCTACATAGCCATATCTCATTGCCTCAAATTCAATGCAATTAATATGCAATTAGAAATATAGAGTCAATTGGAGAAGATCTGCTCTAGACAATCATTCCAACATTTCTCTCAGCTCATAATTAAAGGAGATTCCCAGCTCATCGTCAACATGACCACCAAGATCATTCGCTGATCCTTTTCAAGCAGAATCTCTAAAACATAGAGACTAGAAAGTAGACTAGAGAATATTGCAATCCTCATCCCCCATGTACCAATGGTCCTCACCTCACACGCCAAGCACAAGGGAAATAAAATTTCACATCTACTAGCTAATGCAGGATGCATAGACCAGGCAAGATAGATGGGATAAAATTGGGAAACTTTTCCTCAGGCAGAGTTGAAAGGATTTGGCTCTCAAAGATTCATCCTCCTCGGATGGGGTGATGGAGAGGGAACAGGTGGGGAGGTGCATGGACACTGCTCCACTAAGAATAAACAAGGGAGCACATGGCACAACCCCTCCACCATGATGCATATTTAAAGTCTTATCAGTATGGGATACTCCAGCTAGAACACTTGTCCATGAATTCGAGTGATCACCATCGCAAGAGTTTAATTTTGAAATGAATGGCCATTAATTCAAAGAGTGACCCCATTGGCAATAATTTACAAGACCCGCACTGGAGTTATTCCCAGGCTAGTTCATCATGCGAATTAGTCATCACACACAATGGATGAAGTTTGGTCTCCTTCCAGAGTGTAAAGAACTGAATCCTTAAGCACATATGTGGAGAAAATCGTAAGTAAAAGACCTGTCTATCATGGCCAAAATCTCACTTCAAAAGAATATGATTACAACTACAGATGAAAACCAAGAATTATTGTCAATTTGCAACTCGAAAGCCCTCTAATGCATACATCTGATAGTTCGCCAGTTGCCCAAAATATCTAGCCCTGAAAATTTTTCTGTTAAAGATTACATAGAGGCCCAATACAGATCAAAGAAAATAGCAATGCGCATCTGACAGTTCGCCCATTGCCTAAACTATCTAGCCCTGAAAATTTGTCTGTTAAAGATTACATAGAGGCCCAATACAAATCAAATAAAATAGCAATCTAGAACAATTTGAAACTATTAAAAAAACACAGAATCCATTTTCGATTAGCATCCTAGAGGTGAAGTAACCCAGGACCACACTTACCAGAATTCACCCCAAATACCAGTTCTCTAGGTAATATAAAATTTAAATATCAGACTATAACCAATGAGAGAGCCCAATTAAGAAACAACAATAGGCAGAAACATTTTACTAATGTATAAAATGTTAATATTGATATATAAAAGTATTAATATTATCTAGACAGTGCTTGGCCCAATACAAGGCCATCCTCCCCGTTTGATTTTGAGACATGTTCTCTAGTACAAGATGAGATAGAGGCTATTAATAAATACCCAATCCATTTCATTTTTATTAATTGACTACATTTAAATGTGTAAACATATATTGTGTCAAATAGAACCCAAGCCAAATACAGAGACAATAGAATTGGATGCATTCTGGGGGGTTTGCCAAGGGCTACTGTAAAACATAAGCGATTTTTCCCAGGTCAAATTGGGGACATGGACTACAATTCCTAGTAACTGTAACTAGCATAAATCTTTGAGAAAAGTAGTGGTGTATACTACAAGTGAACACAGAGATGGAACAAACTCATTCAAGTTGTGAAATAACTTATTCCCATTAATCCTTGAACTTGTGTGGCAAGAAAAGCTACAAAGTAGAAGCAATATAACAGACACCGTGACACTAAAGAAGCAGAAGCATCGAGGGAAAGAGCAACAAAGACCATAAACACCCTTCTGATTTTTCCATCGAGAGGTATTGTGATTGAGTCCTAATCGTGAATGCGAATGAACTGTGAAGAGAGGAAGAGATGGATTAAGTTTTTAATTGTTTTTTAGCATGAGGAGGGAAGAGATGGTTTACCTCTTTTTGGGCAAATACAAAACTGTGTCATCGATCAACCAAAATGAACCATCCATTCGTTTGTTCATCCCACTGTGATAAAAATATCTTCTTCTGTTCTATCGTCCCGCTAAATTTCAATAAAACTCGTGATATAGTTTACCTCTTTTTGGGCACCTATGAATCTATATCATCGATCGGCAGAACTAAACCTCTATTCGTTCGTTCTTCCCACTGTGATGAAACGCTCTTCTTCTATTCTATTGTCCCACTCAAATTCAATAAAACTCCTAATATAATTGAGGATAAAAGGGTTTGGATAGGATTAAGCCTCAAATTATATTGCTGATATTATTTCATCTGCGAATTTATATCCCCTGAAGATGCCATTTACACGAGGATAGCAAGAAACCAGCAATCTAATTGCATGCCTGGCAGGTAATGTGCAGTAGTGCGGCAAACAAAAAAAACATAGGAATCAAAGACAATAGATTCTAATAGCATCTGACCTTAGCTCTCGAGCTCCCTCCCAATAAAATGGAGCGAGAAGAAAATTCCTGGTTATGCAGCTAGGTGATTTGAATGAGTTGCCATATGATGTCATGCAATGTAGCCATGTATGACATTTGGGTGTTGGATGAAATAAATGGGCATGAGACTATGATACAATTATATGCATCAGAAAAAAAAATACTGAGCAGTAATTCTCCGACTTGACAGTCTCTACAACTCCTGCCTCCTAATCAGGCACCAACTGCCAAACCTAGGAATTTCATCAGCCATAAAAAATATAGGTTATGTCACCTATATAAAATTCTCTGGGGTTGAGAGTTGTGGCAGTTCCTCGTCTACAACAACTAACGCATAATTTCCGTCAGTTATTGCTGTAAATTTACTTTCAAATCTGTTTTGTTGAAAACCCAATTTACAGGCCTAGTTATCTTAGTCCTTCCAGCGTCCGTGACCTCAAGCCTAAACATGTATTTAATTAATAATTAAAGAAAAATTTGGCTCGGTGTGTCACTACTTAGCTCTATTTGGCTCATCTATTCTAATTGAAGGAAATATTTACCAGTAACTGTAGTTTGACTCTGCCGTCTCTTATTGTTTATCTATGAAATTATCTGTAGACACTGAACATAACTTCGACCTTGAAATGATAGCATAACAACAATTATTGATGAGGGAAGGGAAGGTTATTACATACCAGGGCTGAAATGAAGATAAAAATGAGCTATTTGATGCCCATGGAATTGGACTAAATTCTCCGAAGCTTGGCTTGCTGAAACTAGGGCTCAGGTTCTAAAATCCTCGACATTTCAGCATCTTCACTGCTTTGAGCGAGATAAATTTGGAGAGATCCGCCTAAAATCTCCATTTATTTTGTGAGAAGAATAAATGAAATGGGAGTGTGATAAAATAATGAAATTAAATATTTTATGAAGAGAAAGCGAAGAGGGAGGCACAACCAAGGCTTTCAAAGGAATGTACCAATATTCTTTAGAATACCCATAATTTCATTTAGTTATTATTTAGTACTAGGGAAAATATGAAATAAATTTTATGGGAACTAACTTCTAAGGATTATCTAGTGTAGGTAAAGGCTTACAATTAGTGTTGATGGTAATTTATTTTTTAGAATATAATTTTTCCATTACTTGTAGGCTTCAACAATAGAATTTATCTTGTTGTTATGGGTTGGGTTTCTATGAAATCTATCATAGAGTGTTTCTTTATGATAGATAATCGAATGTCCATGTCGTGTGGGCATTATATCGACGACATGAATGATTGGCTCATACAGTCCTGTTGTGTAGTCATTCATCGACAAAAGCTACTTTCCGGACGGGATAGAAGTGAAAAGTGATAGTTGCAAAGGTAGGCATAATGGCATCGGAGTAATATGTTTCCAAAGTGAAGAGAGCCAAAAATAGGTTTATGAACACCATCAATATCTAGTGGAGTTGTTGTGATGAAAGGAATAATGAATACAAAAGTTGTGTCAACATGATTTGGATTATCAAGATGTTGAACCATCCATTGTAAAGATTGTTTTCAGTGCTAGTGATCTAGTCACATAAAAGACCCCATAAATTTATGCATTGGGATACCCCCAGGATTCAATAAGTAATATAAAGTGATAGGATTCATTGTTAAGGTCATGGTGGCAACAACCCTGAGTTGACCCAAAGTGACACCTTGTGATCCTTGCACAACTAGGGTGCCAGTTTGAGCATCAATAAGAGACACAATTGCACAAGTGAAAACATATCATGTTTGGGGCACTTGGCCACAAATATTTATGCATTTTTTTCCATTGGAGGGTACCTTTCACATTTCCCAAGGCACAAATCACATATTTGGAGGAATTTTGGATAAATTGTCACATCACTAGCTTCATGCATGAAGAGGACCTCCCATCCTTTAAGATGATTTTGGAGGATTTCCTGGCATAGTCAAGGGTCAATGTATAAAATAAGAATGACATAATCGAGAATGTGAAAATTGATATTCGTATCATGTGGTGTAAAGGAGAATGGCATAGGTGAAGAGTACTCCATTTAGAAACATCTAAAAATCTTGTTTATGTCCTCTTTCCAAAGAAGATGAGATATCTTGTGACAAAAGACCCAAATTTCCGATAGAGGAAGACTAGGGTAAGGATTTACTTTTTATTTCACATGTTGAGAGACATTCATGTATTTTAAGGTGTGTTTTGTTGTTTGAGTTCACGTATTTGGAAGCACAATTGAACAAGTGGAAACATATCACATTTGGGGCACTTGGCTATGAATTTTTATGTTTTTTTTCTATTAAGGGTATCTTTCACATTCCCCAAGGCACAAATAAAATATTTGGAGGTATCTTGGATGACTTGTCACATTCCACTAGCTTCACGCATGAATAGGAACTCCCTTCATTTAAGAAATTTTTGGAGGGTTTTCATGGCATAATCAAGGGTCATATTTACAAAAGAAGAACGCCCTAGTCAAGAAGATAACAATTGGAATTCACATCACATGTGACATAAAGGAGAGGAATGTAGGTGAAGAGTAATCCATTTTGAAATATCTGGAACAACTTGTGTTTGTCCTCTTTCCAAAGAAGAGAGGATATCTTGAGACAAAGGGCCCAAATTGTTGACAGAAAAGGACCATGTATTGGATCATATGGACTTTGGTCTCTCCTCATTAGTTGGACCATTATATGACCCATATCATTAATTATTAGGTGTGCATTATCATACAATGCTACTTGTTGGAGTTCGTTTTAAAACATTATCAATCCTTTTCAAAGGAAGAAACAAAGTTCAAGAAAGGATATTGTGCTAATTTAGTATGAAAAATCCATATTTGAATCAAAATGTTATTGGTAGAAGGGATATTTCTCTTTACCCTTGTTGATATGGTTACGTTCGCCCACTATGATAGGTTTGGCTAGCTAGAATAATAATGGTGAGTTTTGGTGGTTAAGATCTCTATGGTAATGGAAGCATTAGAGAACGAGGTTGGGAATGAGTGATTTTGAGGAAGGAAGCCATTGCAAATTTATGTTTTTGAAATAAATAAACATGGTAAGGAAGGGGAACAAACAATTACAAAAGGATATTGATGATGGAAGGTAACATTGAAGAAAGAATAAAAGATTTACAAAGATTAAGAGATAGGGAAACTTGGGAAACTCATGGTTAAAGGAAATATATTAGTGTTGGAAGGCAGAAAGTCAAAAGAGTCAAAAGGATTTAGATTTCCTACCATGTTTATTAGGATTCAATTGCAGACCCTATAGTAGCTTGGACATATCTACAATTCGAACTGAGGGACTATAGTTTTTGGATCTAAAGCACTGTAGTTTTTACTTGAGACACTGCAATTCACATTTGAACCTGTGAATTTGGATTATGGTAAAAATTTGGGTCTGTGGAATTGTAATAATCCTGTTACCTTTTGCAGAACACTCGAATTAGCCTCTCAGACTTTTGACACAGAACTTAGGCTTACACTCTTGCAACAAATCAGACCTGTGAGGGAATTGTGCACCAGCAGTCTCAGGATCTGTCATATTTATTAAAACTCAGATCTGTGTTGTAACATCTTAAGAAACTTTTGGACTTGAGTACTCTGATATGTGGACAACTCTTGGACTTGTGATTGTGGAAAAGGATCTTGGAATATATTCAGACCTGAGACATCAGTTGAAAAACCTTGAATCTATGGACAAATAAATATTGGACTTATGACACAAATTCTCTAACCTTTTGGATAGGAAGAAGTCTTGAACTAGTGACATACCTTGGATTGAGGGGTTGCAAAAAAAACTTCTGGAACAACAGTATTTCAAAGACATCATTGAAGAATTGTGGCCAAAGCATAGCTCAAATTTGTGGCTTGTGTGACAAGGTTAAAAACACTAAGCATATCTGAAGTGTTTTTGGAAGCAATATTTGAAAAGGCTTAGAGCCAATGTAGAGCTTAGAGCTCGTAGGGATCTTGAATCTCAACCCCGGAGCTTAGAGCTTAGAGCTTAGTGCAGAGCTTAGAAAATGTGGATTTCTAAAACCTTTTTCACATCCCTATTTCGTTGTGTTGAACCATGTTGAGCAAGACTCTTGAAATTTTGAACATCCCTGTATTCATTATGTTGAAATGGATTGTAGGTTGCTATTCAAATTTTATAATTACAATTATCACTTTTGTAGTATCTCCACTATAGGTTTCTATTCAAAATTTTTAATTATACTGATCACTTTTGTAGTATCTCCAAGTTTTGTAGCTCTGGATTGATGTAGCACTGAAGCATCATGATTGAACCTTCATCATGGCATTGAATATCAAGATATAAATAGCATCATCAGGGAACCAAGTATATCATCATCATAGGATTGATCATAGTACCAAGTTTCATAATGTCATAGCACTAAGAATGGAGACAACATCATGTCATACATCACTGAGTATCAAAACAAAGAACAACACCATATCAAAACTGTAGTGATGTTTCCTTCTTGAAAAACATCTGAACCAAAATATCTGTAATATGTCTGAAACTTCTTTCTGCAATATTACAATATCACTGTAAATTTGTATTAAGTTGCATGATGAAACTACAAAAAAAGTGTCTATGAGAAAATAGAGATTGATTTGAAACAATAACCCTATAACCCTGTAATTTGTGTTTCTGTGATAACTACACAAGATGATCTGAATTGTATACAATGATCTGAGATTTCAGAGAAGTCCGAATTCCTGAGGTTTAAATGTGAAACTATACTCCTATATTTATAGTTTATATCTGCATAGTGTCTCTATCTAAGATTAATATTAAGTTATAAACAAGTGACTGAAGAAGAACATGGAAACACGACTATAAATATTCAAGGCAGTGCATAAAATCGAGTATTTGTAAATCCATCACTTCAAATGACATCATCAACATGAGATCCAAGTTTGATGAATTGAATCTTGAGCTCAAGGCTCAAATTCTAGCCAATCCTGATTTTGGTTACACTAAGGACACGCATCAATGGGTCAAGAAGTCATTTTCATCATGCCTACAATAACAAACCCTAGACAAATGAAGATGACAGTAAAAGGGGTCACATCAATGGGTGAAGAAGTCATTTTCATCATGCCTACAATAAAAAACCCTAGATAAATGAAATGACAACAAAAGGGGTCAATGACCAAGCCAGGGCCACATTAGGGCTAGTAGTTCCAATTGTAACCAAAAAGAGAATATCGTTAGTGGTTATATCTCGCATCTCATGCCAAATGAGGTGCCACCATATATTTTGAAGAGTCTTCACTTGCCAAACACTAGGGCAAGCAAGCCTTGTAGAAATTATATACATTAGCATGCATATGTCCTAGATTCCCCTAATCTCACAATATTTAACTTCTTGCAAAATACATAATCATTCCACTATTAATATTTTGCGGAAAATTAATTGCAAACACATGTGAAGCATAAATAAAAAAAATCGCACATAACACAGTTTTTTAACGGGAAATCCTGAAGCTAAAAACCCAAACTATCATATATTATGTATCATGGTGATCATGTAACAATCTCATACAAATCTTAGTACATCAAGCTCTCAGTTCAATCAATCATCACACACTAACAAGATGAAATTTGCAAATCCATGCACTGATTTCTACCCTCCTGATAGCCTGCCTCCACTACGCAATCCCAGCTAAAGAATAGCTCTGAATGAATTCGAATTACCCTTGCTTTGACTGCGCAATCCTCATTGGCAACTCCAATGTGTGTGTAATGCAATCAATGCATACTATAGTCACAACGGATATTCCATCTTGCCCTTTCACCTACCTCTCCACAGGGTCTCCATTGGAACTGACATGCACTGTAGTTAACTAATGTATCTGTTCAGTTGATTAATGAGTTATTATTTGTGAAATAATTAACTAATTAATTCACTCCACTCTTACTAGTGTATCATTCAGTTAGACTAGATACAACTAGCTCAACTGAGTTTAACTTACTTTAACTGAGTTAAACTAAATACAACTCCATGAACTACTCTTCCAACTCTGTCATAATTTTGTCACTTCAGTTCTAACTGAGTCCTCCATGCATGAACCACCAGTCAACCCTAGGAATTGTGTAATTCCTCCAGCCCACTGATTTGACAAATCTGTTCACTGAAATTAAGTGCTCTAAGAGAATAAGTTGTTGTTTATTGTCTGATTATTATTAAGGGCTAATAATAATCGACATGCATCGATTTTTAGATCGATGATCTATAAATAGACTTTTCCCAATATTCTAAAAATAGAATTTCATCTATTTTTCCAACTTGACCAACCATCCACAAATAGCATCCTGCAACTTCTAAAATATGATCACCATGTCTAAAAATAGACTTGCGCCAAAAATAGCCTATGAGCCCACTTAGTGAAGACTATTTTCACTAAGCTCATCATCTCGTTGAATCTCAACACTCCCTCTCAACAAGATATGGATTATCCTTCACCCCGATCCTGCCTCTATCGTATTCAAATTTTCTCCTGGTGAGCGCCTTCGTCAGAATATCTACATCCTAATCTTCTGTAGGAATGTACAGAAGCAACACGATCTTCCGCTGCACACAATATCTGATATGATGATATCGGATCTCAATATGTTTAGATCTATCATGAAACATAGGATTAATCGAGAGTTCAATGCAACTTTGATTATCAAAATGTATCACTATAGGATCTAAATGAAAACTGAACAAACCGACCAGGATCTTCCTCATCCATATTGCCTCACATGTAGCTTAACTTGCTGCCATGTATTCTGCTTCTGCTGAACTGAGTGCCACGGATCTTTGTTTCTTGCTGTACCAAGAAACTGTTGTAGATCTGATACTAAAAATCCCTCGTGATGTGATCTTTCTATCTGTTGGGCTTCCTGCCCAATCTGCATCAGTGAAGCCATGTAACATCACCTCGTCTGTCTATCTCTACCATAAGCCATATTCAGATGTGCCCCTGAGATATATTAGGACATGCTTTCCTGCCTTCCAAAAGAGCTTGGTAGGATTAACCATCACTTGTGAAAGCTGGTTCACCGCATAGCATATGTCTAGTCTTCTATTAACTAAATACATGAGCAAACCCACCAATTGTCGATAAACAGTGGCATCCATGACCTCTGCCAATGTAGCATCCTCTTTCCTTCAATTTCCTAGAAGAGAAGTGTCGATAGGCTTGAAGCCTTGCATGTGAAACTTCTCCAGTGTCTCTCGGGCATACTTGCCTTGAGACACAAACAGTTCACCTCCCCGCTTCCATATTTCCAATCCAAGGAAATAATGAAGGAGGCCCAAATCCTTCATCTCGAACTCCTTTGCAAGATCTGCCTTGCATGAGTGTATCAATTGCTCATCACCTGTTAGTATTAAATCATCAACATAAAGAAAAATGATTAATAGTTTACCCTCCACCACAATTTGGTACAGGTTTGCATCCGCCTCACTCTTGGTGAAACCAAGTCCGGTGAAATAGTTGTAGATCCATGTGTACCAAGCACGTGGTGCTTGCTTCATCCCATACAACAATCTTTTGAGTTTGCACACATGCGACTCGCTGCTAAAGATCTCTAATCCTTCAGGCTGCTCAATGTACACTTCTTCCTCAATGATCCCATTAAGGAACGCAGTCTTCACATCCATCTGATGAATGTGCCAACCCATCTGCGCTAAGAGAGCAAGGATGGTCTATATGGAACAATACCATGCGACAGGTGCAAAGGTTTCTTCATAGTCAATCCCCTCGATCTATGAGAAGCCCCAGGCAACAAATCTTGCCTGATACTTCTCGACACTCCCATCAGCAGCTTGCTTTACCTTGTAGATCCATCTTGATCCTACAACTGATTTACCAACCGGCCTTGGAACAATCTCTCAAGCACTGTTTCTGACAATGGAGTCATACTCCCCCACCATGGCATCTACCCATGTGGGCTCCTGCACTTCTTCTTTGAAACAAGACGGCTCTGTCATGATACACTTGTTCAAAAGATCCATGTATCCAGTATAACAGTCAGGTGACTGTCTCTGTCTACGCTGTGATGTAGGAACTCCTACATTCTGTGCTGCATCAACCTTCAGTCTCTCAGCTTCTGTGGTATGCTTTCTGCCTTGTCTGATGTTTGGTTCTGCATGAGTGTACTCCTCCAGTCCATGAATCTCCTCCTATGGCTGATCCACATCTAGAGGCACATCTTTGGGAACAAGTAGTTCCTCCTCTGCATGCAAGTGTAGCTCCCTCTCAAGAAACAACTTCATGGCTTTCACCTCATTGAATTTTATATCCTGTCAAACCACAATCATTCGACTATTGGGAAAATACACGTGATAATTATGGGGTGTTTCTGTGTACTCCACAAATATTCCAATTTCTGCAGTCGGCTCCAGCTTCTTCCTGGCGTCCTTAGTCACATGAATGTAAATAGATGAGCCAAAAATCTTCAAATTAGAAATATCAAGCTTCTTATCAGTAAAATCTTCTTCAGGTGTAGTCATGCCAAGTACACTATGAGTACAACAGTTTTTCACATAAACCGTAGTGTTGCATGCTTCCACCCACAAGTGCATCAGTAGGCCTTGGTCATGCAGCATAGCTCGTGTAGCACCCACGATCGTTTTTTTCATTCTCTCTGTGACCTCATTCTGCTGTGGGTTATGAGGCACTATGATTTCTCTTCAAATTTCTTCTTTGTTATAGAAGTCTTTGAATTTGCCCAAAATATATTCACCACCATTATCGCTCCATGGAGATTTCATTTGCTTCCCAGATTCCTTCTCCACCAATGCTTTAAACTATCAGAACTTTGAGAATGTTTCTCTCTTCTTCTGCATGAAGAAGATCCAACATCTACGAGAATATTCATCAACAAAAATAACATAATACCTATGTTTATCTGTTGAAGCAACCGAGAAAGGTCCACACACATCTATGTGAATTCTCTCAAGGATCACTGAAGCACAGTTCTCCTTCTCATGAAAGGTGGTCTTCACAAACTTACCCATAGTACATCCCTTGCACTGAGATTACTGTGCAAGAGTACCCTTGGGAAGACCAGTATAAATTTGCTGAAAAACCTTCAAAGCGCCATGGTGAAAATGGCCCAATCTCGTGTGCCATAATTCACCCTCATCCCGGCTCACCACTTCTTCTGATTTTCCCATCATTGCAGGGCAGCCATCTACCTCCAGCTTGTAGAGATTCTTAATTCGAACCACTATCTTCTTGGTTTTACCCGTTGTTTTATGTCGAAGGAAGGATTTTCCCTCACTAAAAACAACAGGCTCATAACCTTTGTCTTCCAACATTGCGACTGAGACCAAGTTCTTCTTCAGACCTGAAACATGCATAGCATCCTTCAACAAGAATGGGTTACCGAACTCCCTCTCAAAGGTAATGGCCCCAATGCCAGTTGCATTGTATCGACCATCTTCGCCCATCTCTGTATGCATATGGAGGTCCTTCTCCTCCAAGTCACTAAACAACTCCTTGTATCCCATCATATGGAAAGGTGCACCACTATCAAGATACCACTGATCCCATTGTGCTTGAAACCAAGCATGTGATCAAAGAGAAATCAAGTTCAAATTGCGAGGCTAAGGCCTCTCCAGCTGCAACTCTAGCAGCCTTCTTGTTCTTCTTCTTCTATGGGCAGTTAGTGGCGAAATTCCCATGTTCGTGGTAGTGAAAACATTTCACCTTGGAAAAATCCTGCTTCTTTCATTTAGCTTCAAATTTTGAAGGAAATTTCTTCCCCTTCCCTTTCCTTGCTTTGGCAGCCAAAGCGCAATTTTCTTCATCTTCATTTTTCGATGAAGAACCATCCCTGGTACTCCGCCTTATCTCCTCCTACACAAGATCCGACCAAAGTCGCTCCCATCCCAGCAGTTTCTCTCATCAATTGATAGAGTCTTTGTAGCTATGCCAACCCTTTGGAAGCCTAAGGAGAGCCAAGCTCACCAAGTATTCATCATCAACAGTAACCCCCACACTTCTGAGTTCATCCTCACCCTTCTCCATTATAATTTTTCTGAGCTTGTCTTTAAGCGCCAACTTCCTTTGGTCGCTTCTTCTTTGGAACAAATATGTCAAAGCCTTCCACATTGAAAATGGAGTGGCTTTTCCGTGAAGGCTGGACACAATATGGTCCTTCACACCTTCCAACAGAATTCTTCTTGTCTTTGCTACCTTCTTTTGCCATGCGTCAAGTCTTGTATCATCACTAGAATCCGGCTTAGGAACAATGTCGCTATCGAAGAACTCCTTCAGTCCATTATCCTCCAGCACCGCCTCCATCTTGTCCTTCCAGGTTATGTAATTTGAGTTGCCATCAAGGGCATACTCCAATCGCAACCCATTGAAAGATATTTCAATGTATACTCAACTTCTGCACCAAGAATTTTCTGCAGCAAATTCGAATTGTCCACCAGCACAAACTCAACAATTCTTCACAATTTCAATCTTCAATAATTAACACTGCTCTGATACCATGTAGAAATTATATACATTAACATGCATATGTCCTAGATTCCCCTGATCTCACAATATTTAACTTCTTGAAAAATACAGAATCATTCCACTGTTAATATTTTGCAGAAAATTAATTGCAAACACATGTGAAGCATAAATAAAAACAATCACACATAGCACATTTGTTTAATGGGAAAGCCTGAAGCTAAAAAACCCAACTATCATATATTATGTATCATGGTGATCATGTAACAATCTCATACAAATCTTAGTACATCAAGCTCTCAGTTCAATCAATCATCACACACTAACAAGATGAAATCTGCAAATCCATGCACTGATTTCTACCCTCCTGATAGCCTGCCTCCACTACGCAATCCCAGCTGAAGAATAGCTCTGAATGAATTCGAATTACCCTTGCTTTGACTGCGCAATCCTCATTGGCAACTCCAATGTGTGTGTGATGCAATCAATCCATACTATAGTCACAACGGATATTCCATCTTGCCCTTTCACCTACCTCTCCACAGGGTCTCCATTGGAACTGACATGCACTGTAGTTAACTAATGTATCTGTTCAGTTGATTAATGAGTTATTATTTGTGAAATAATTAACTAATTAATTCACTCCACTCTTACTAGTGTATCATTCAGTTAGACTAGATACAACTAGCTCAACTGAGTTTAACTTACTTTAACTGAGTTAAACTAAATACAACTCCATGAAATACTCTTCCAACTCTGTCATAATTTTGTCACTTCAGTTCTAACTGAGTCCTCCATACATGAACCACCAGTCAACCCTAGGAATTGTGTAATTCCTCCAGCCCACTGATTTGACACTTCTGTTCACTAAAATTAAGTGCTCCAAGAGAATAAGTTGTTGTTTATTGCCTGATTATTATTAAGGGCTAATAATAATCGACATGCATCTATTTTTAGATTGACGGTCTATAAATAGACTTTGCCCAATATTCTAAAAATATAATTTCATCTATTTTTCCAACTTGACCAACCATCCACAAATAGCATCCTGCAACTTCTGAAATATGATCACCATGTCTAAAAATAGACATAGTCTAAAAATAGACTTGCGCCAAAAATAGCCTGCGGGCCCACTTAGTGAAGGTGACTCTTTTCACTAAGCTCATCATCTTGTTTAATCTCAACACTCTCTCTCAACAAGATAGGGATTATCCTTCACCCCAATCCTGCCTCTATGGTATTCAAATTTTCTCTTGGTGAGCGCCTTCGTCAGAATATCTGCATCCTGATCTTCCGTAGGGATGTACAGAAGCAACATGATCTTCCGCTGCACACAATATCTGATATGATGATACCGGATATCAATATGTTTATATCTGTCATGAAACACAGGATTAATCGAGAGTTTAATGCAACTCTGATTATCACAATGTATCACTATAGGATCTAAATGAAAACCAAACAAACTGACCAGGATCTTCCTCATCCATATAGCCTCACATGTAACTTGACTTGCTGCCATGTATTCTGCTTCTACTGAATTGAGTGCCACGGATATTTGTTTCCTACTGTACCAAGAAACTGCTATAGATCCGATACTGAAAATCCCTCCTGATGTGCTATTTCTGTCTGTTGGGTTTCCTACCCAATCTGCATCAGTGAAGCCATGCAACTTCACCTCATCTGTCTGTCTGTACCATAAACCATACTGAAATGTGCCCCTGAGATATCTCATGACATGCTTGCCTGCCTTCCAAAAGAGCTTGGTAGGCTTAACTATCGCTTGTGAAAGCTGGTTCACTGCATAGCATATGTCCAGTCTTGTATTAACTAAATACATGTGCGAACGCACCAACTATCAATAGAAAGTGGCATCCACTACCTCTGCCGATGTAGCATCCTCTTTCCTCCAATTTCCTGGAAGAGGAGTGTCGATAAGCTTGTTGCCTTGCATGTGAAACTTCTTCAGTGTCTCCCGAGCATACTTGCCTTAAGACACAAATAGTTCACCTTCCCGCTGTTATATTTCCAATCCAAGGAAATAATGAAGGAGGACCAAATCCTTCATCTCGAACTCCTTTGCACGATCTGCCTTGCATGATTGTATCAACTGCTCATCACCCGTTAGTATTAAATCATCAACATAAAGAACAATGATTAAAAGCTTACCCTCCACCACAATTTGGTACAGGTTTGCATCCACCTCACTCTTGGTGAAACCAAGTCTGATGAAATAGTTGTCGATCCATGTGTACCAAGCACGTTCTGCTTGCTTCAGCCCATACAACGCTCTTTTGAGTTTGCACACATGCTACTTGCTGCTGAAGATCGCAAATCCTTCAGGCTGATCAAAGTACACCTCTTCCCCTATGATCTCGTTAAGGAACATAGTCTTCACATCCATCTGATGAATGTGCCAACCCATCTATGCTAAGAGAGCAAGGATGGTCCGTATGGAAGAATACCGTGTGATAGGTGCAAAGGCTTCTTCATAGTCAATCCCCTCGATCTGTGAGAAGCCCCGGGCAACAAATCTTGCCTTATACTTCTTGACACTCCCATCAGCAGCTTGCTTTACCTTGTAGATCCATCTTGATCCTACAACTGATTTACCAACCGGCCTTGGAACAATCTCCCAAGCACTGTTTCTGACAATGGAGTCATATTCCTCCACCATGGCATCTACCCATGTGGGCTCCTGCACTGTTTCTTTGAAAGAAAATGGCTCTATCATGATACACTTGCTCATAAGAGCCATGTATCCAATATAACGGTTAGGTGATTGTCTCTATCTACGATGTGATGTAGGAACTCCTATATTCTGTTCTGCATCAACCTTTAGTCTCTCAGTTTCTATGGTACACTTTCTGCCTTTTCTGATATTTGGTTCTGCATGAGTGGACTCCTCCACTCCATGAATCTCCTCCTATGGCTGATCCACATCTAGAGGCTCATATTTGGGAACAGGTAGCTCCTCCTCTGCATGAAAATGTAGCTCCCTCTCAAGCGACAACTTCATGGATTTCACCTCATTGAATTTTATATCCCTCACACCACAGTCATTCGACTGTTTGGAAAATACACACAATAATTATGGGGTGTTTCTGTGTACCCCACAAATATCCCAACTTCTACAATTGGCTCCAGCTTCTTCCTGGCATCCTTAGTCACATGAATGTAAACAAATGAGCCAAAAATTTTCAAATGAGAAATATTTGGCTTCTTACCAATAAAAGCTTCTTCAGGTGTACTAATGCCAAGTACTCTATGAGGACAAAATTTTTGCACATAAGCCACAATGTTGCATGCTTCTGCCCACAAGTGCATCGGTAGGCCCTGGTCATGTAGCATAGCTCATGCAGCACCCACGATCATTTTGTTCTTTCTCTCCGCGACCCCATTCTGCTGTGGGTTATGAGGTGCTATGAGTTCTCTTCGAATTCCTTCTTTGTTATGTAAGTCTTTGAATTCGCCTGAAATATATTCACCACCATTATCGCTCCGTAGAGCTTTCACTTGCTTCCCTGACTCCTTCTCCACCAATGCTTTAAACTCTCAGAACTTTGAGAATGTTTCTCTCTTCTTATGCATGAAGAAGATCCAACATCTACTAGAATAGTCATCAAGAAAAACAACATAATATCTTTGTTTTTCTATTGAAGCAACTGAGAAAGGTCCACTCACGTATGTGTGAATTCTCTCAAGGATCACCGAAGCACGATTCTCCTTCGCATGAAAGGTGGTCTTCACAAACTTACCCATAGTACATCCCTTGAATTAAGCTGACTATGCAAGAGTACCCTTGGGAAGACCAATAGAAATCTACTGCAAAATCTTCAAAATGCCATGGTGGATATGGCCCAATATCTAGTGCCATAATTCTCCCTCATCCCGGCTCACCACTTCTTACGCTTTTCCCATCATTGCAGCGCAGCCATCTACCTCCAGCTTTTAGAGATTATTAATTTGAACCCCTATCTTCTTAGTTTGACCCATTGTTTTATGTCGAAGGAAGGCTTTTCCCTCACTAAAAACAACATCATAACCTTTGTCTTCCAACATTGCGACCGAGACCAAGTTCTTCTTTAGACCTGGAACATGCATAAAATCCTTCAACAAGAATGGATTACTGAACTCCCTCTCAAAGGTAATGGTCCCAATGCCAGTCACACTGTACCAACTGTCGTCGCCCATCTCTATATGCATATGAAGGTCCTTCTCCTCCAAGTCACTAAACAACTCCTTGTATCCCGTCATATGGAAAGGCGCACCACTATCAAGATACCACACAAATCCCATTACGCTTGAAACCAAGCATGTGATCAAAGAGAAATCAATTTCAAATTGTGAGGCTAAGGCCTCTCCAGCTGCAGCTCCAGAAACCTTCTTGTTCTTCTTCTTCTGTGGGCAGTTAGTGGCGAAATTCCCATGTTCGTGACAGTGAAAACAATTCACCTTAGACAAATCCTACTTCTTGCCTTTAGCTTCAAATTTTGAAGGAGATTTCTTCCCCTTCCCTTTCCTTTCTTTGGTAGCCAAAGCGCAATTTTCTTCATCTTCATTCTTCGATGAAGAACCATCCATGGTACTCTGCCTTATCTCCTCCTGCACAAGATCCAACCAAAGTCGCTCCCATCCTGACAGTTTCTCCTGTCCATTGACATAGTCTTCGTAGCTATGCAAACTCTTCGGAAGCCCAAGGGGAGCCAAGCTCACCAAGTCTTCATCATCAACAGTAACCTCCATATTTCTCAGTTCATCCTCACCCTTCTCCATTTTTATTTTTCTGAGCTTGTCTTTAAGCGCCAAATTCCTCTAGTCGCTTCTGCTTTGGAACAAATCTATCAAAGCCTTCCACATTACAAATGGAGTGGATTTCCCATGAATACTGGACACAATATGGTCCTTCACACCTTCCAACAGAATTCTTATTGTCTTTGCTACCTTATTTTTCCATGCGTCAAGTCCTGTAGCATCACTAGAATCCGGCTTAGGAACATCGCTATCGATGAACTCCTTCAGTCCATTATCCTCCAGCACCGCCTCCATCCTATCCTTCTAGGCTATGTAATTCAATTTTCCATCAAGGGAATACTCCAATCGCAACCCATTGAAAGACATTTCAATGTATACTCAACTTCTACACCAAGAATTTTCTGCAGCAAATTCGAATTGTCCACCAGAACAAACTTAGCAATTCTTCACAATTGCAATCTTCAATAATTAACACTGCTCTAATACCATGTCGAAATTATATTCATTAACATGCATATGTCCTAAATTCCCCTGATCTCACAATATTTAACTTCTTGCAAAATACATAATCATTCCACTGTTAATCTTTTGCGGAAAATTAATTGCAAACACATGTGAAGCATAAATAAAAACAATCGCACATAACACAGTTGTTTAACAGGAAAGCCTGAAGCTGAAAACCCCAACTATAATATATTATGTATCATGCAGATCATGTAACAATCTCATACAAATCTTATTACATCAAGCTCTCAGTACAATCAATCGTCACACACTAACAAGATGAAATCTACAAATCCATGCACTGATTTCTGCCTTCCTGATAGCCTGCCTCCACTGCACAATCCCTGCTAAATAATAGCTCTGAATGAATTCAAATTACCCTTGCCTTGATTGTGCAATCCTCATTGGCAACTCCAATGTGTGTGTGATGCAATAAATGCATCACTATAGTCACAACGGATAGTCCATCTTGCCCTTTCACCTACCTCTCCACTAGGTCTCCACTGGATCTGACATGCACTGTAGTTAATTGATGTATCTTTTCAGTTGATTAATGAGTTATTATTTGTGGATTAATTAACTAATTAATTCACTCCACTCTCACTAGTGTATCATTCATTTAGAATAGATACAACTAGCTCAACTGAGTTTAACTTACTTTAACTGAGTTTAACTGAATACAACTCCATGGAATACTCTTCCAACTCTGTCATAAATTTGCCACTTCAGTTCTAACTGAGTCCTCCATGCATGAACCACCATTCAACCCTAGGAATTGTGTAATTCCTACAGCCCACTGATTTGACAAATCTGTTCATTGAAATTAAGTGCTCCAAGAGAATAAGTTGTTGTTTATTGTTTGATTATTATTAAGGGCTAATAATAATCGACATGTATCTATTTTTAGATCGACGATCTATAAATAGACTACACCCAATATTCTAAAAAGAGAATTTCATCTATTTTTCCAACTTGACCAACCATCCACAAATAGCATCCTGCAACTTCTGAAATATTATCACCATGTCTAAAAATAGACTTGAGCCAAAAATAGCCTTCGAGCCCACTTAGTGAAGGAAACTCTTTTCACTAAGCTCATCATCTTGTTGAATCTCAACAAACCTCTTAGCTCTAGTATGGTCTTTGTCTAACTACTTTAATTGCGATACTATCTAACATGAATCTTCAAACAAGGGGGAGCCATAGTAGATCTTCACATCTTTATGAGGTCCCTTTCAGAGGAACTCCTCCATATTATCCACATAATTTTTTATATATTAAATTCGTAGAAATAATGAAGGGAGGGGATCCCTCCAAGCCATAAATCATTATTCTGCACAAGGTTTATGACAACATTGTTTTTTTCATCTAATTAGCTAATTTAGATTTGCATGTTGTCTCTTTTTGGGATTAATATAAGCAACTAGGGAGTTAAGAAAATATTCAAGAGTCAATACAGTTCATGAAATCAAGGGTTTGTAAATCCATTGCTTCAAATTCCAGTGCCAACGTGAGATTAGAGTTTCACAAAGTCTATCTTGAGCTCAAGACTCAAATTATGGTTGATCCTACATTTGGTACATTAAAAACATTCATCAATGGGCCAATAAGACATTGAATGAGTGCTCTGTCATCACGCTTGCAATAGTTAACCCTGATTAAATGAACATGACAATAAAAGGATTCAATGGATGAGCTATGACCACATGAGGATTGGCAGTTAAAACTATAACTAGAGAGAGTATGGTCACCGGCTATATCCATGGAATTTGAAGCCAAACGACATGCCACCATCACATTTTAAGAGTCGCAACTTACACAAACACTAGATAAGACTTTTAGATCTAATATGGTCTTCAATTGAATAATACCATTGCACTCCTATCTAACACAAGTCTTAAAAAACAAGGTGGAGTCACTGCAGATCTTCAAGTCCTTATGAGGTCCCATTCAGGGGAATACTTCTATTTTCATATGAAATATGTGGGTTATATCTCTATATTAAATTCATGGATACATCAAAGAGAGGGTTCCATCCAAGCCATTAGAAATGACTCTATACAAGAAGTAAAATCCTTGATAGTTTCTTTCCCATGGATTTTGGCTTAAGCAAGGATGCTATCATGATTTTGGTTTCAAGCCTTCTTGGAGGATCCATATGAAAAAATATGCCCTCCTCCTCCCAATCCATCAATTCAAGGATGAGGTGAAGCCTAGGCTTTCTATTCCCTCAAAGAAAAAGGTGTCCCTCATTCTTGCCTTCATAGTGGAGAAATCAAAGTCTAGGGGTTTTTTAGGGTGATGAATCCATATATACAGTCAAAAAATCAGTTTAAATAACAGAAATCAAGATTTTACCTCAATTTGTTTCACCGGATTCCGACACCTGAAACTCCAAAAAGTCGCACTAAAGACAACTCCGAAATCAAAGGATATTCAAGTGTTGGAGCTTGCAGGTATATGCCCACAACTTTTTGTATTGAAGGGATGTCACTCTTGTTTGTTTTAATGGGCTTTGGCCATCTACAAAAATGCTTCATGGGTGGAAACATCAAACCTAGATTACCAACAATGAGCTCTTCCTCCATTCCAAGTGTTACTTCATTGTAATTTTTAAGGCCATGGTGGATAGAAAAAAAAATTCAACCTAGGACCCTATTTCTACGGGAAAATGCACCTCTCCTTTCATCCCTAGTTCTCAAAGTTTGATCCAAACACCATGATTATTATAGCTACTCTGGTCTAGGTAAGAGTTCCAAACCTCCTCTTCACTTATGGTATCCTAATTTTCTTGTAACTATTAGGAACTCCCTCGGTCATTTTATTAAAGTTAATGGAGCTCATATTTTCATGGGCTCAACATCTTTAACCATATCTGTATAGTGCTCAACCTAAGTTGTGAATTTCCCAATTAGGTGCTCATATAATGGGTTGATCCCACTTTTACCAAAATGTTAGACTTTGAAATCACAAAATTTAGATGTAGATCATGCCAACAAACTGTACACCTCCTAGAGATATATTCATCTTCACCGACATCTTCTACATCCAATGTACATAGGAAAAATCCCAAAGGATGGTAAGTAATACAAAGAAACATATGTGCTCCAAAAAATAAAATGGCTCAACCGAAAGAAAATAAACCTATGCAAGTTCCCCTTGGTAGTGGTGGGGAGACACACTTAGCTTTGGTTCCATAAAATTTCTTTTGAGGTTTAAAGCATCTTCATGAATCGAAAATAACAAAGCTTAGTCCTAACCACCTTGCGTTCATGATTCCCTTTCACAAATCAGTATATCACAATGCCACTAACCCATGTTAACAGAACTGAGTGGATCAATATTAGAAAGAAAAAGAAACAAATAAAAAGTGATCCTCATAAGACAAATCACAACACCTAGTGACCATGTAACTTCTTCAACTGTTTCGCTACTCCAAACAGGTCATCATAGAATTTTCACTATAACGTTTTTCTATGAAATTTCAAAAGCTGAATTTCTGAGGGTGTGAAGCCGAAATCGTAATAAACATCGTCAAAAAATTTCAGAGCTTGGTTCGAAATATTTTCGGAGATATGATCTGTGGAAGTTAGGTATTTTTGCAGGCTCCTCAATTTAATATAAACAGGTCATCGTGGAATTTGCGTTATACTGTTTTTTCTACGAAGGTTCAGAATCTGAAATTTTGAGGGTGTGAAGCTGAAATCCTGAGGAAACTCGTCGAAAAATTTCAGAGCTTGGTTCACAATATTTTCGGAGATATGATCTGTGTAATGTAATGCTTTTTTAGGCTCCTGAATTTCATCTCAAAGAGGTGATCGTGGGAACATCTTCATAACTCTCTCTCTGAGCATCGGATTGGAGTGCTATAAAAAGTGGTCGCAAGTAGATGGACTGTAGTTTCTTTTATATCAATTTCAAAGCTAAAAGAAAAAATAGTGACACGTGGAAAGTCGTACAAGTTCTCTCTACTGAACCAGTCCATAATTAGGTCATTGTCGGAGATTGGACATAACTTTGCCTTGGAGAATCCAAATCAAGTCATACCTGTGGCATTCGAAAGATAATTCAGAAGGCTACCTTATTGCCCAATTTCAGATATTGAAGAGTTTCAATCACAAAGATAATCCAATTTCAATATCGAGCTCCTCAAAAGCAAGAAAAAGGTGTGTATTTTTTTTTACGAATTTCATAAGTCTTGTTTGAAGAATCAATTTGAATTGATTCCAAGTGCATATTGTAGAATATATATCAGTATTGGGTTAAAAAAAAATTCTTTGTAAAAATAATTCAATACCCATTAAGCCTTCAGAAGGCTCTACTATGACTCATGAAGATGAAGAATTGCAACATGATTTATCAAAATTACAAGAGCAAGTGCACCAAATTTCGCTTTCGCAAAGAGAAACAAAAAATAAAATGGATGTTTTGAAAAAAGGCGTGGAAGCGAAGATGGATGGTTTGAAGAAAGGCATGGAATCTAAGATAGATGGCATGGAATCTAAGATGGATGAAATGGAAGCTAAGATTGATGAAAAAATGAAAGACAACATGGAAATCATGAAGAATGATCTAAAAGCAAACATGGAAGGTTTGAAAAAGTTGATACAAGAAATGTTTCCTAATGGTGAAATATAGTAGAGGAAACTCATGATGAGAACAAAATAAATGTTAATCGTGACTTCATAAACTCTAATGTTGGCGGGAAGAACCACCATATTCCAAAAATGGATATGAGGAAGTTTGATGGAAAGGATCCTGTAACATGGATACTACAGATGGAGCAATGTTTTGATCTCCATAATGTGAAAAACACACAAAAGGTAGGCATTGCAAATTTCCATTTAGAACAAAACACATTTGTATGGTATCGATGGCTTTGCTCCCGTAAAAAAATTGTCAATTGGTCAATTTTTACGAAGGAAATGATAGCACATTATGAGGATACAAAGAGAAACACCTTCTTTAGCCAATTGATAAATCTCAAACAAAAGGGCTTAGTGGGGGAGCACATTGAGGACTTCCAAAAAATGAATATAAGGGTAACTGATATTCTAGAGGAACACAGGATTGATCTCTTCATAGGTACTTTAAAGGATAACATCCAACATGAAGTTCTTGTTTTGGAACCTGATTCATTGGAGAAGGCATTCAGGTTGGCATTAAAAATTGAATGTAAAATTATGGCGACAAGGAAGCCTACCACTCACTTCTATAAAGAAGGAAGTGTTGCTACGCCTATATTTCCACAACCTAAAAGGTTGACACCAAAACAATTGGAAGAAAAAAGAGGAAAAGGGCTTTGCTACAGTTGTGATAGAAAATACACTAAAGGTCATAAGTGTGCTGAGAAGAAATTATTTTACATAGATTGTGAAGAAGAAGAAGAAAATGAACAAGAAGAGGATATACACCAGGAACTAGCCCTAGAAGAGGAAGAAATAAGTCCGACCATATCGTGTAATGCATTGGCAGGAATTACCACTCCTCAAAATCTCAAGATAGAAGAACATATCAAGAAGAAAAAGGTAATAGTGTTAATTGATTCAGGTATCACCAATAATTTTATTCATTGTAAGGTAGCCAAGGAATTGAATTGTTTCCTAGACCCAGCACCATAATGTCAAGTGATGGTTGCAAATGGAGGAACTATAAATTGCTCTGGAAAATTCCATAATATCAAGCTAATAGTGGGGGAATATGTATTGAATATTCCAATGCTTTCCATTCCTATGGGAGGTGCTGATGTTGTACTAGGAGTACAATGGTTACAATCTTTGGGGATGGTAGCTTTTAATTTTCAAGAACTTTTCTTGAATTTTTTTTCAGAAGGAAAGGAAGTCAAATTACAAGGTATTGTAGGGAAGCCAAGAAAGAAAATAAGCTCTAATGTCATGACAAAGCTTCTAAACAAATAACAACGAGGCGTAATTTCACAATTATGCTCACTATAAGTTCCAACATCAAAATCATCTATTTCTGCAAATCTCCAACAAGTCTTGGACAATCATTCGAAGTTGTTTGAAACTCCCAAAGGACTCCCACCTATTCGTGATCATGATCATGCTATTCATTTGAGTCCAGGAAGTGTTCCTCCAAACTTCAGGCCTTATAGATATCCTTATGTCCAAAAGAGAGAAATTGAACGTATGATTGTAGAAATGTTAGAGGAGGGTATAATTCAACCTAGTTAAAGTTCTTTCTCTGTTCCTATAGTATTGGTACACAAGAAGGATGGATCATGGCGCATGTGTTCGGATTATAGGGAGTTCAATAAGCTCACCATTAAAGATAAATTTCCCATTCCTATGATTGATGAATTATTCGATGAATTACATGGAGCAATTTATTTTACCAAGTTGGATCTTCATTCAGGATATCATCAAATTAGAATGAAGACTGAAGATATTCCAAAAACAACATTTCGAACTCATGAGGGTCATTATGAATTTTGGTCATGCCTTTTGGCCTTACCAATGCACCTTCTACATTTCAAGGGTTGATGAATTCCATTTTCAAACCCTTCCTTAGAAAATTTGTGCTAGTATTTTTTGATGATATACTAATCTACAATAAGTCTTGGAAGGATCATGTTCAACATGTTGACAGGGTGCTCAAACTATTGCAGGAGAAACAATTATATGCAAAAACATCCAAATGTTTCTTTGGAGTACAAGAGGTGGAATATCTGGGTCATATTGTGTCTCACGAGGGTGTTAAGGTAGACCCTAACAAAATTAAAGCCATTAAGGAATGGAAAGTCCCCACAACCATAAAGCAGTTGCGAGGATTTCTCGGGTTAACAGGGTATTATCGCAAGTTTGTTGAGAATTATGGGAGAATAGCAGCACCTCTAACAACATTATTGAAGAAAGATGCATTTTCATGGACTCCTGAAGCAACTAAGGCCTTTGAACATCTTAAAGAGGCAATGTGCCTAGTACTGGTCTTAGCTACGCCAGACTTCACAAAAACCTTTATTGTGGAATGTGATGCCTCAGGAAATGGAATTGGTGCAGTTTTAATGCAGGAAGGAAGACCCATTGCTTTTGAAAGTCGTCCAATCAAAGGAAAGTATTTACGGAAACCTATTTATGAGAAGGAAATGTTAGCAATACTGCATGCACTAAAGAAATGGCGAACTTACCTAATGGGAAGACACTTCAAGGTAAAAATTGATCATGATAGTCTTAAACACTTTTTGGAACAAAGACTACCTTTAGAAGAGCAGCAAAAATGGGTCACAAACATGTTGGGTTATGACTTTGAAATAATCTACAAAAAAGGGAAGCTTAATGTTGTTGCAGATGCACTCTCAAGAAAGAATGAAGAGGTGGAAGCATTGCTTTGTGCCATTTCTATTATCCAACCAGATAATTTAAAGCAAGTATAGTTGCTACTACATTTATGGACAGAATTCAAATCTACATGGAAGCCCAAGGGTTATTGTGAGCGACAGAGATCCCATTTTTACTGGAAATTTTTGGACGGAGTTATTTTCTTGTTTGGGTACTCAATTAGCTCACAACTCATCTTATCATCCTTAATCTGATGGTCAAACTGAGATAGTAAATAAATGTTTGGAAGGATATCTTTTTTGTTTTGTATCTGATAAACAAACACAATGGGTCAAGTGGTTACCTCTCACTGAATGGTGGTATAACACTTCCTTCCATACTGCAGCAAAAATGACCCGATTTATGGCACTTTATGGATATCATCCACCATCCATCACATCATCTTTAAGAGAAAATTCGAAGATTCAAGCAGTGGAAGATCACATTGAGCATCAACAAGAAGTTCTCCAACTCTTAAAGGATAACCTGAATTTGGCACAAAATCGAGTGAAACAACATGCAGATCAACATCACAGCGAGAGAAGTTTTGATGTAGGAGACTGGGTATTTTTACAGCTACAACCATACAAACAAATGTCCCTCAAGCAAGCTAAGAAGGATAATAAATTATCGCCAAAGTACTATGGTCCTTACAAGGTGTTGCAAAATATTGGTACTATGGAATACAAATTGGAGCTCCCTGCTTCTTCAAGAGTGCATCCAGTTTTTCATGTTTCATGCTTAAAGAAGGTTATAGGTGAAAATCTTCTAGTTCAAACAATATTGTCAGAACTTGATTAGGAAGGAAAAATCATATTGGAACCTGAAGTGATCATGGAAACAAGAACTTGACAGCTACGAAATCGATCAATTTCAGAGTATCTCATCAAGTGGAAGAACTTACCCACTGAAGATTCTACATGGGAGGATGAGAATTTTATACAGAAGCACTCAGAGCTACTCAAGCATTGAGGACAAAAGTTTTTTGAAGGAGAGGGGCATGTTAGGTCCCTATATTACTAGTATAGTCCCTTATTGTTGTTATTGTAACCCCCTTATTGTTATTATTGTACCCCTGTAACCCCCATATTGTTATTATTGTGCCCTTAAATTATTATTGCTAGGTCGGCTAGGATTACATTGTGGCCCCACTAGGATTACATTATGGCCCCATGGACTCCTATATATAGAAAGGAGGTTTTGTAATTTGTATCATCCAAGAATTGTTCATTAATTTAATGTATTGGAGGTTTCCCCCTTGAAGTGGCTTATTTCTAAGGCATTGATATCTCTTTTCTTCTATTTTTGGAGCTGGTTTCACAACATTAACACTCTTCAACATGCATTGACATTTTCCAACATGTTTTAGCATGTCTTTTCATTCCTAATGTTCTTGCTATGACCCTCCCTAGCTATCATGCCCTCACAACTACCCTTACTTAATTTGAAACTTGGGAACCCAACTAAGCCCTCACTTGACTACAAGAGCTTGACCAAGTTGCAGTTGCTAAAACTAGACTATGTTGTTGAATTGTGTAGCTTGGGAGGTACTCCACAAGCCTAGTGAGATGGGTTTGTGTGAGTTTGGTCACAAAAGGCTTTGTGGGAAAAGAATCCAAGCAAAGGGATTTTGTACCCAAGATGGGGTTTAAAATCTAAAAGAAAATTAAAAAGGAAAATTAATATTTCCTAAGTTCTAAGTCGATAAAACTCGTAAGTTCTAAAGAGTTTCTAAGAGGTCTAGGAAAAAATATTTATGGAGGCCTTAGGATGAAGGAAATAACATCAAGTGAGAAGGATCTCATTTGATCAAGGGGGCGAAGAGAGAATTTGTCCTAAAGTAGGTCAAGTAAGAGGGCCAAGTAAGGGTTGATAAAGGGAGGCCATGATCATCCTCCAAGAGCAAGATCATCATGTGAGGGTTACCTTAATGGTAGGTTTGAGCTAGGAAGTAGGATGGCATATTTCTGGTTCTCTTATGGAAGATCGAGCTTAAGATATATTGCTCATGAGAATCTGGGCATGTGATTTCAATGGTGTCTTTGTGTGAAGACCACATCAAATTCTGAAATGTTGAAAACTGCAACAAGAAACATTGAAATTGGAAACCAGAAAGGACAAAAAAAATGCACCCACTCGTGAGGAATTTTGATGCACTAGGAGTGAGGAATGTGGGGAGTCTAATTTATTTTTCCCTTAAATAAATTGGAAAATAAATTGTAATTTCATCTCATAACAACTTGTGTTAGTTAAATAATTCATGATGACTGAGTTAGCTCAGGAAATTGGAGTTGAGGGTCTAAGATGAGGCATGTAGAGGGATTATTCTAATATTTTTGGGGTCCAGTTGTAGTTTATGCATTAGTGGGGTGCAAGTGTGAATTAGTTAACTCAATTAAATGAGTTAAAATCGGTTTAAATAGTTCTAACTAAGTGATGAGCTAGTCAGAGGTCGATCGGTGAATTAAATCAGATTTAATTCACAAGGAGTGATCAATCAGTTAAATGATAATTCACTATTGATAGTTGCATGCATGTCAGTTCCGAAGAATACCCAGTTGAGACAAAGGTTAAAGGGAACATAAATATCAGTTGTATTTATACAAAATTTTCCATGTGCAATTATAAAGTCATTGGGATGCCATGATGTATTTTTTAATTAAGGAAGATTTATTTTCCTAATTAATAGGGTGTTAATTCCCTAGGAATTGCATGAGTAAGGCAAGTTGAAGGAAGGCTGATAATTCACTAAGTACTAGACCGAGTTTCCCTAGATCAGCGGGAGACAATTGGTAGAGTGCTAGAGAATCTCATGAGAGATTAAGAATTGTATTGTTTCATTATTCCTTGAATTAATACACAATAGAGATAGAGCGGTTTTGAGCAGTTTCTTTCTCAAGATACATCTTGTGTTGTGCAATTGATAATTTATTTCTCTTACTTATATGTGATTTACCGATCGTGTTTTGTTTCCGAAGATTGTATGAAGGATTCAATATCTTGTTTTAGTACATTACAATATCAGATTGACTCTCTTTGGTTAGATTTTCTACATCGTATCAAAGCAAGAATTTTTTGGGCAGTGACTTTGAAGAGAATATCTGAAGCTTTTGGTGTAAAAAAAAAAAAAAAAAAAAGCATATTTGGATTCCTTGCGAAAAACTACCCAAATGAAAAATCAATTTGGATCTCAAATGAGGGAGATATCTTCGATTTAAAATCAACTCTTTTTTTAGAAAATTTTGTAACGACAGGACAATTACAATGTCCACGAGTCAAGAACCTATATGCACTTGAGGTACCAAATGCATGCAAAGCTTTGAGGAGCAAAGCAGAGGTTAGAGACTTGGATGTTGAGAGGGTTTACAAATTACCTCTCAACATGCAGCCTTAGAAGTAGTCCTAGAAGGTTGTGGAGCAACCACAATTTAAGTAGAGAGGAGACCTAGTGGAAGCGTCCACTCAAGAAGAGACTTCCATGAGGGGGAAATTTCAAGCCAGATGGGCAGAGGGAGCACATCCAGCCATACCTCCAGGTGAAAGGTGGGGTGATGTGTAGACATAATCCCAAGATAATAAATTTGGGTAGGGTCCATTGAGATGGTGTGTCTCATGGATAAAACCTAGCTACGAGGATTCCATAGTACAACAGTAGCAGGAAGGATCTGTTAGATTGATGCAGTCAGATGTTAGGAAAAAAAATATAAGAGTGATAGATGTTAGATACTGGAGTGCAGATCAAATTTGGAAACACTGCAAAGGGCACAAATACAAATGTGAGCAGGAGTGTCGAGAGTCCAGTAGATAGGTGTAGTAGCTAGCAACAATCAAAAGAATCTGATGAAAAATGCATTATATTGATTCAATTGTTCGGAGGCTATTCAGTTTTAGGATTTGCAGGTGCAAGAAACACTAGATAAGTGTTGCATGCAGAATTCCAAAGGTATCAGATCGAGATATATTGAATTCCTTTATTTTTGAGAGAGTGCGTTAAAATTTGCAATAAGAAAGTGTGAAATTGGCAACCAGAAAGTAAAAAAAAATGCACCCACACTGGTGAGGAATTTTGATGTACCAGGAATGAGGAATTTGAGGCGTCTAATTTATTTTCCCCTTAATTAAATTGGACAATAAATTGTAATTTCATCTCATAACAACTTGGGTCAGTTAAATAATTCATGATGACCGAGTTAGCTCAAGAAATTCGAGTTGAGGTGATCGAGGTGGATATTGGTGGCCACCTGCCTATTCCACTTGGGCCCTCACCATTGTCTCTTTCAGTTTTTCAGTTTCCTTAATTATAGCATAGCTTACTATTTGTGTCAGTTCTTCAGGTCCTGAACTTCCAGAGCCTTTTTGAGGCCGTTTTCGAGTCTCTTATGGAGGCAAGAGTCGCGGTTTTTTCTATCGGTGGATAGGGTTTGTTCTACAACAATTGGAAGTACATAAGTATAGTGCCCTAGTTAAGACATGATTTTCCTAACATGTTTAGTTCATAAGGTATGCCCTTAAGACTATGACAAATTTGCATAGAAGAAGAGTGGTTGTGACCCTTAGAGCGAGGTTTATTTTTGCAATATAGACCGCAGATCTGGAAGATGGTTTGCAGATTCAGTATGTGTGGAGATAGCAGATCCAAAGGAGGGTGTAACGTGAGAAGAAGATTGAGCATGTAGAAGAATGTGCCATATGAAGAATGGATTGACATGCAGAGAGGTTGATTTTGGTGGAATATCCATAGAGTATTAGACAGAGATCTGAAGCAAACTATAAAAAATTAGTCAATGGAATGTTAGTGGCTGATTTGTGACCGTAGTGCAGTCATCTACAGATTTTTAGAAGGGTGATAAGAGGAGTAGTTCAGATTTGTTCATATATTGGACAACAAAGATAAAACTATTGATACACAAGAAAAATGATTTTGAGAGGACTCAAACCATTGTTCGGTGGAATATTTGAAGATCCCTAGATGAAGACAATATTGTGGGCCCTAGATCAGTAAAAATAATTGACTGTGGTTGGGCAGATTGATGGTAGTCCAAGTACAGTTGCAGGATTGTTAGGTGTCTGTCAAATAAGAGCCCTAACTCTTGTACTTGTGAAAGAAAACAAGATTGGTAGAAGGGTAGGTGTATAGCGTCTAAGGATGTGAAAACTTTGAAGGACTAAATTAGAAGTCAAGTGGGCCAGCCAACTAGCCCTAGTTCACTATATTGTAGATGATTAATTCAGTAAGAAGAAGGGTAGCCTCCATAGCCCCAAAATTCTCATCTTGGAGCTGTAGTATGGAAAACGTGGGCATACCAAAGAGTTGTTCACAAATGGAGTTATGAACAACCTGTTACCACTCAAACTAGTAGTGAACCTAAAAGGGGTTCCTAAGAGGGCAACTGCTAGGACAATGGAGAGAGTGGAGGCTTAGCCCATTGTCACCACAGTTAAGGCTCCTTGTTATTCATGAATTTTCACATATGGGAGGAGTATCGGTAGTTTAGTAAGTCACTTGTAGAGTATAGGTCAATGAATAGGTGGGAAGTGACCCTAGAAACCCTTTCCCTAAGATAGAATAAAAAGTGGGACTTGCTTGCCTTTTAAGCAAGGGACTTGATATTTTAGGGAGAGAGGATGTGGATTGAAGGGTTGAGGGAGAAGAATAAGACTTATGAAGGAAGTTCTCAATCCCTAGAATCCTTTGGGAAATTGGATTCCCAAATGGTCCTTGATGAAAGGCCTTTGACACCAAATGGGACCACACGGGGCCAAGTGGACCCAACCTAGGTCCAGGGATGGAATTTAACAACCACTAATGTTTTAAATATAAATCTTCCGGGAAATAACATAATATATCCTGATGATGAACTACAGTTGGTAGTTCGAAACACATCGGTTCAAAAATATATTATGTGATTTCCTGGAAGATTTATATTTAAAATGTTATGGATCACAGAAGCTTGCACTCTCAACCATTGATGTTCCTATCCTAGACAATGTGAGGGGAAAGGATCATGCAAGATTTTTTAATTCGATGGGTCAAATTGATCCTACTAGGTTCTAGCCTTGGGAACCCCTAGGCAAAACTTGACCCTAGGGCTAGGGCTCGAGGTATCTAGAGATTCCACCGTTGGAATTGGCCCAAATTCAGAGGAGAGTGAGGCAACCCACCAATGCAGTTGCCTCTATGAGATCAAAGTTTTCCTCTGGCTATATTCTTGGGAAATTGATGCCCTAGGTGACCTAATGGGGCTAGACCTAGGGAAAAATGGAAAATTGTGAAAAAAGGGGGAGAAATCATCACCCTTTTTTAGGGACTAGTGCCTAATTCACTTGGGGGTATGGATTCAGGGATGATAATGAACAAGAATTCAATTTCTTAATCAAGGAGGCCCAAAAATTCAACTTCGTCCAATGTTAGAGGAAAACGAAAAGTGACCTTCAATCATTTATAATTCATACAAATGGTGCAATATTATTGAGATAAAATTATCATTAACACATTTCATTTATCTAACAATTTCCCATACATTAAACATTCTAAATAGACACATAATTCCACATTTCCATCATGCAGCAATTAGCTGTGTTATAACGAAATTCAATAGTATGCAACAACAAGAATAATAGCATTAAATTTTCACTCACAATGTTAGGGAGTGTATCCAACTAGATAGGAATTTTCAAAAAAAAAGATCTAAGATAAAAATAGCCCAAATCCATACATCAAAATACACCTATCATCCAAAATAGTCCTCCAAGGAAAAATGTAAAATTTTCTAAAGATAAAGAGATCCTAAGTCAAGTTATGATACAAATGAATCCAACTAACTCCTATTTATACATTTATTAGGAGTTGATCGAATTAGCTTATGGGCCTACATTAATGCCTAAACATAAAATAATATGCAATTAACCCTAAATTTTGGTGACAATCCCACCAAACTATCTCATACATGGAATAATAAGCCTCATAAGAGGCCAAATTATGTCCTAGGGCCTTCTAGTAGGCATAATGGGGTCCATGAGTGCCATAATTATGCGTGGGACCCATAAAAAGTGTTGGACAAGGGGGTGACCCCTTGTTCTTCAAACATTAAACTTATGGACTGAAAGGGTTGTGCCTAGCCACCATCAGCTAGTAGGTCAAGTGTTGTCTTGTTCAGGATAGATTGGTTGTCAAAGGATTAAAACCAAGCCCTAGTTGTATTCCTTGTATCAATGTGATTGTAAAGGGTCATGATCCATGGTACAAGAGTTCTAGCCTGTTGTATTGTAGTTTGTAATGTAATGAAGAAGGGTTTGAAAAAGGTAAAATTATCATGTGCACTAGTTGATTCCTTGATTTGTGTAGATTTCGTTGTGCATTAAAGTAGATGTGTTGTGGTGCTTGAGTGTGTTTGCACCAAATATTCTAAGACAAAACCCAGATTCTCATGTGTTGTGGAATTTGAACATATGCCTTGTTCAACTAAGAACTATCTATAACTCATCTTATGCTACTCATGTCCAATCTCAACTCATCCAACTTTGTTGTGTAACCAGCTCCAAAAATAGAAGAAAAGAGATATCAACGCCTTAGAAATAAGCCACTTCGAGGGGGCAACCTCCAATACATTACATAAATGAACAATTCTTGGATGATACAATTTACAAAACCTCCTTTCTATATATGGGAGTCCATGTGGCCATAATGTAATCCTAGTGGGCCACAATGTAATCCTAGCCGACCTAACAATAATGATTTAAGGGCACAATAATAAAAAAATGGGGGTTACAAGGGTACAATAATAACAATAAGGGGGTTACACTAATAAAAATAAGGGACTATACTAGTAATATAGGGACCTAACATGCCCCTCTCCTTCAAAAAAGTGTTTTCCTCAACTCTTGAGTAGCTCTGGGTGCTTCTGTATAAACTTCTCATCCTCCCATGTAGAATCTTCAATGGGTAACTTCTTCCACTTGATGAGATACTCTGAAATTTATCAATTCCGTAGCTGTCGAGTTCTTGTTTCCGTGACCGCTTCAGGTTCCAATATGATTTTTCCTTCCTTATCAAGTTCTGGCAATATTGTTTGAACTAGAAGATTTTCACCTATAACCTTCTTTAAGCAAGAAATATGGAAAACTGGATGCACTCGCAAAGAAGCAGGAAGCTCCAATTTGTATGCCATAGTACCAATCTTTTGCAACACCTTGTAAGGACCATAGTACTTTGGCGATAATTTATTATCCTTCTTAGCCTGCTTGAGGGACATTTGTTTATATGGTTGTAGCCGTAAAAATACCCAATCTCCTACATCAAAACTTCTCTCGCTGCGATGTTGATCTGCCTGTTGTTTCATTCGATTTTGTGCCACATTCAGGTTATCCTTTAAGAGTTGGAGAACTTCTTGCTGATGCTCGATGTGATCTTCCACTGCTTGAACCTTCGAATTTTCCCTTAAAGATGATGTGATGGATGGTGGATGATATCCATAAAGTGCCATAATTGGGGTCATTTTTGCTGCAGTATGGAAGGAAGTGTTATACCACCATTCAGCGAGAGGTAACCACTTGACCCATTGTGTTTGTTTATCAGATACAAAACAACGAAGATATCATTCCAAACATTTATTTACTATCTCAATTTGACCATCAGATTGAGGATGATAAGATGAGCTATGAGCTAATTGAGTACCCAAACAAGAAAATAACTCCGTCCAAAAATTTCCAGTAAAAATGGGATCTCTGTCGCTCACAATAACCCTTGGGCTTCCATGTAGCTTTGAATTCTGTCCATAAATGTAGTAGCAACTGTACTTGCTTTAAATGGATGAGATAATGCACAAAAGTGTGCATACTTGGTAAGTCTATCAACTACCACCATGATGACACTCTTTCCTTCGGACTTAGGTAAACCCGTGATAAAATCCATTGAAATCTCCTCCCAACGTTGACTTGGAATGGATAAAGGTTGTAGAAGTCCCGGGGTCTTAATTGTTTCCACTTTATTCTGCTGGCAAACCAAACATTCCGCCACAAACTTTTGAATATCAGATTTAAGGCCATCCCAAAAAAATTCTTTCTTCACCCTGTGGTAAGTTTTTTAAAATCCCGAGTGTCCTCCTAAAGGAGAAGTGTGCAATTCCAGAAGAATCTTTTGTTTTAGTTGGGAATTCTTACAAAGATATAAGCGATCTTTGTACCATAAGGAATCATTTTTCCAACTAAATGTATCAGATGTACTAGGATCTTGCTGCAACTTTTGAATGAGTGTCCATACATCTTTGTCCTTCTTCCATTCATCTCTTGCTTCGGTTATCCAATCTGGTTGGATAATAGAAATGGCACAAAGCAATGCTTCCACCTCGTCATTATTTCTTGAGAGTGCATTTGCAACAACATTAAGCTTTCATTTTTTGTAGATTATTTCAAATTCATAACCCAACATCTTTGTAACCCATTTTTGCTGCTCTTCTGAAGATATTCTTTGTTTCAAAAAGTGTTTAAGACTATCATGTTTAGTTTTTACCTTGAAGTGTCTTCCCATTAGGTAAGTTCTCCATTTCTTTAGTGCATGCAGTATTGCTAACATTTCCTTCTCATAAATAGGTTTCTATAAATACTTTCCTTTTATTGGATGACCTTCAAAAGAAATGGGTCTTCCTTCCTGCATTAAAATAGCACCAATTCTATTTCCTGAGGCATCACATTCCACAATAAAGGTTTTTGTGAAGTCTAGCATAGCTAAGACCGGTGCTAGGCACATTGCCTCTTTAAGATGTTCAAAGGCCTTAGTCGCTTCGGCAGTCCATGAAAATTCATCTTTCTTCAATAATGTTCTTAGAGGTGCTACTATTCTCCCATAATTCTTAACAAACTTGCGATAATACCCTGTTAACCCAAGAAACCCTCACAACTGCTTTATGGTTGTGGGGAATTTCCATTCCTTAATGGCTTTAATTTTTTTAGGGTCTACTTTAACACCCTCGTGAGATACAATATGACCCAGATATTCCACCTCTTGTACTCCAAAGAAACATTTGGATGTTTTTGCATATAATTGTTTCTCCCGCAATAGTTTGAGCACCCTGTCAACATGTTCAACATGATCCTTCCAAGACCTGCTATAGATTAGTATATCATCAAAAAATACTAGCACAAATTTTCTAAGGAAGGGTTTGAAAATGGAATTCATCAACCCTTGAAATGTAGAAGGTGCATTGGTAAGGCCAAAAGGCATGACCAAAATTCATAATGACCCTCATGAGTTCGAAATGCTGTTTTTGGAATATCTTCAGTCTTCATTCTAATTTGATGATATCCTGAACTAAGATCCAACTTGGTAAAATAAATTGCTCCATGTAATTCATCCAATAATTCATCAATCACAGGAATGGGAAATTTGTCTTTAATGGTGAGCTTATTGAGCTCCCTATAATCTGGACACATTCGCTATGATCCATCCTTCTTGTGTACCAATACTACAGGAGCAGAGAAAGAACTTTGACTAGGTTGAATTATACCCGCCTCTAACATTTCTGCAATCATACGTTCAATTTCGTTCTTTTGGACATAAGGATATCTATAAGGCCTGATGTTTGGAGGAACACTTCCTGGAATCAAATGAATAGCATGATCATGATCATGAATAGGTGGGAGTCCTTTGGGAGTTTCAAACACCTTGGAATAATTGTCCAAGACTTGTTGGATATCTGCAGAAATCGATGATTTTGATGTTGGAACTTCTAGTGAGCATAATTGTGCAATTAAGCCTCGTTGTCCTTTCTTTAGAAGCTTTGTCATGACATTAGAGCTTATTATCTTTCCTAGCTTCCCTATAATACCCTATAATTTGACTTCCTTTCCTTCTGAAAAAAATTTCAAGAAAAGTTCTTGAAAATTAAAAGCTACCGTCCCCAAAGATTGTAACCATTGTACTCCTAGTACAACATCAGCACCTCCCATAGGAATGGAAAGAATTGGAATAGTCAATACATATTCCCCCATGGTTAGCTTGATATTATGGCATTTTCCAGAGAAATTTATAGTTCCTCCATTTACAACCATCACTTGACATTCTGGTGCTGGGTATAGGAAACAATTTAATTCCTTGGCTACCTTACAATGAATAAAATTATGGATGCTACCTGAATCAATCAACACTATTACCTTTTTCTTCTTGATATGTCCTTCTATCTTGAAAGTTTGAGGAGTGGTAATTCCTTCCAGTGCATTACACGATATGGACGGATTCATTTCTTCCTCTTCTAGGGCTAATTCCTGGTGTATATCCTCTTCTTGTTCATTTTCTTCTTCTTCTTCACAATCTATGTAAAATAATTTCTTCTCAGCACACTTATGACCTTTAGTGTGTTTTCTATCACAACTGTAGCAAAGCCCTTTTGCTCTTTTTTCTTCCAATTGTTGTGGTGTCAACCTTGTAGGTTATGGAAATCTAGGTGTAGCAACACTTCCTTCTTTATAGAATTGAGTGGTAGGATTCCTTGTCGCCATTATTTTACATTCAACTTTTCTTGCCAACCTGAATGCCTTCTCCAATGAATCTGGTTCCAAAACACGAACTTCATGTTGGATGTTATCCTTTAAAGTGCCTATGAAGAGATCGATCCCGTGGTCCTCTGGAATATCAGTTACCCTTATATTCAATTTTTGGAAGTCCTCAATGTGCTGCCCCACTAAACCCTTTTGTTTGAGATTTATCAATTGGCTAAAGAAGGTGTTGTTCTTTGTATCCTCATAATGTGCTATCATTTCCTCCGTAAAAATTGACCAAGTGACAATTTTTTTACGGGAGCAAAGCCATCGATACCATACAAATGTATTTTGTTCTAAATGCAAAGTTGCAATGCGTACCTTTTGTGTGTTTTGCACGTTATGGAGATCAAAATATTGCTCCATCTGTAGTATCCATGTTACAGGATCCTTTCCATCAAACTTCCTCATATCCATCTTTGGAATATGGTGGTTCTTCCGGCCAACATTATAGTTTATGAAATCACTATTAACATTTATTTTGTTCTCATCATGAGGTTCTTCTACTATCTTTTCACCATTAGGAAACATTTCTTGTATCAACTTTGTCAAACCTTCCATGTCTGCTTTTAGAAAATTCTTCATGTTTTCCATTTTCTCATCGATCTTAGCTTCCATGTCATCCATCTTAGATTCCATGCCAGCCTCCATGCCATCCATCTTAGCTTCCACGCCATCCATCTTAGCTTTCACGCCATCCATCTTAGCTTCCACGCCTTTCTTCAAAACTTCCATTTCATTTTTTGTTGCTCTTTGCGAGAGTGAAATTTGTTGCACTTGCTCTTGTAATTTTGATAGATCATATTGCAATTCTTCATCTTCATGAGTCATAGTAGAGCCTTCTGAAGGCTTAATGGGTGTTGAATTATTTTTACGGGGCATCTTTTAGAACCCAATACTGATATCTATTCTACAATATGCCTTTGGAATCAATTCAAATTGATTCTTCAAACAAGACTTATGCAATTCGGAAAAAAAATACACACCTTTTTCTTGCTTTTGAGGAGCTCGATATTGAAATTGGATTATCTCTGTGATTGCAGCACTTCAATATTTGAATTTCGGTACTAACGTAGCCCTCTGAATTATATTTCGAATGCCACAGGTCTGACCTGATTTGGATTCTCCAAGACAAAGTTGTGTCCAATCTCCCACAATGACCTAATTATGGACTGGTTCAGTAGAGCGAACTTGTACGACTTGCCACGTGTCACTGCTTCATCCTTTGTCTCTGAAATTGATAGCCAAGAAACTACAGTCTGTGTACTTGCGACCACTTTTTACGGCACTCCAATCCGATGCCCAGAGAGAGAGATATGAAGATGTTCCCACGATCACCTCTTTGAGATGAAATCTGGAGCCTAAAAGCACTACCTTTCACAAGATATTAATCTCCGAAAATGCTGTGAATCAAGCTTTGAAATTTTTGAAGATAATCTGCAATTTTAAGCCGCACCCTAAATTACACAGCTTTGAAACTTCATAGAAAAAAATTTATAGCGCAAATTCCACGATGACCTATTTAGGAGCCTGAAAAAAGACCTAACTTCCCAAATCATATCTCCCAAAATATTGTGAACCAAGCTCTGAAATTTTTTGACGATGTTCCTCAAGATTTCTGATTCACACCCTAAAAATTTCAGCTTTTGATCCTTCGTACAAAACAAGTTATAGTGACAATTCCACAATGACCTATTTGGAGTAGCAAAACTCTACAATCCAAAGCTCTGATACCAAATGTTGTCAAACCAGCTCCAAAAATAGAATACAATAGATACCAACGCCTTAGAAATAAGCCACTTCGAGGGGGAAACCTCCAATACATTACATAAATGAAAAATTCTTGGATGATACAATTTACAAAACCTCCTTTCTATATATAGGAGTCCATGTGGCCATAATGTAATCCTAGTGGGCCACAATGTAATCCTAGCCGACCTAACAATAATGATTTAAGGGCACAATAGTAAAAAAATGGGGGTTACAAGGGTACAATAATAACAATAAGGGGGTTACACTAATAAAAATAAGGGACTATACTAGTAATATAGGGACCTAACAAACTTAACAAGTTACCAAGACAAGGCTCACATCCAACCGTGGTAGTAAAAAAACTAAGCAACATAGTTTACATCTTAACATCCCATATCACCTTGCATGTCTTAGAATGCCTTGGAATTACCTGGCACTTGTTAGTATCCCTTGCATTCATTGACATCTTGTGGTGGTTAGTAGGTTGCAAGGTCTATGATAAAGACCAACACAAATGGAGGAGGGTATGCCCTAGAATTTTGGCCCAGAACAAAAGTAGTTGCAGGTGTAATATTTACTGAGGTAACCTTAGTTTGAGGGTCATAGATATCTAAATTTTAGGTCAATATTCATTCAAAGAAATGCCCAGAATATATGGATCCAAATGAGTTAGGTCAAGTACCTTATGGAGTAAAGAGTTGTTATTATTGCTATGGGTCAATATTATACTAAAGATTGCAGACTTCATATCATTAGCTTTAACACAAAAATTACTGAGAATAAACTAAAAGTGCAATGACAGAGACAAACAATTATACAACATCCATACATTGAATACAAGATATACCCTAGGAAAACTCAATACAGGACAAACCCAACTAGAAGGAGAGGCCTATACTTTGCTCTTTTCTTCTCTGGATGAAAAGTGAATACAAAGAAAGGGGTACTTGCATTAGCCAAATGTGGATGCTACATGGTTTTCTTCTTCCTCCGTCATGCTTCAATATCCCATAACTATGAACATAATATTGAAACATAACTATGAAATAGATATAAATGTAGAGAACATAGAGAAACACAACTTGGCTCGTTTATAGAGATTAGAATCCAAAGCTCTGATACCAAATGTTGTGAAACCAGCTCCAAAAATAGAAGAAAAGAGATTTCAATGCCTTAGAAATAAGCCACTTCGAGGGGGAAACCTCCAATACTTTACATTAATGAACAATTCTTGGATGATACAAATTAAAAAACCTCCTTTCTATACATAGGAGTCCATGGGGCCATAATGTAATCCTAGTGGGGCCATAATGCAATCCTAGCCAACCTAACAATAATAATTTAGGGGCACAATAATAAAAATATGGGGGTTACAGGGGTACAATAATAACAATAAGGGGGTTACACTAACAACAATAAGGGACTATACTAGTAATATAGGGACCTAACAGTTAGGGAGTGTCGGGGCATATCAAGGGATAACTACGTCAAAATGCATGGAAAGGAACGAATAAGAGTGTGTTCCATGGAGTGTCAACGAATTCAAGTGTGCTAAGGATGAAGTGCGTTAGGAGAACTTCATAATAGGATTTACAGGAGGAAAGTCTACGGTTGTTATATGGGGCTCGGCATAACATTTTTAGACAAAGGGAGATCACTTTGTGCTAGGCACAACATTGATTTGCCTTTAGCTATTTTTTTTATATGAGATGTGGCACACTTTGGCTACATGATCATGTTTTAAAATATTCTATTTAATTGCATATTGTACATTGTTGTGTATAACTTTTGGGGCACTCGAATTGTGTCGGCTTATATCTCGTGTGCCTGCGCATCCTGTGGTTCTTGCAAACTCTCAGTTAATTTTTTACTGTTTATATGAACTAAACATACATGCGAAATATTTCCTATGTACACTATGTTTCTTAGTTTTTTTATGGCCATGGGTAGATCATGTGATCCTGTCTTGGTAACTAGATAAGTGGGAAAAGTTTAGCTTGGACATGAATGGAATAATATGACTTATAGGCAGTTCTTAGGTGAACAAGGCACAATGTACTTGTAGTAGGTGCAATTGGTCAAGTTGTTGTGGTTGAAGCAAGCCAATATTGTCACATGAACTACAGTAGCCAAGGAATTGATTGGGTTCCCAAGTCATGAAAAAATGTAAAGGCTATTTGGGAGGACATGAGTTCCAAGGCGTGCTAAGGAATACTAAGGTGTGTTAGATAGTGCGAAGGCATGTCAAAAATGCTAAGATGGGCGAAGTGATAAGTCCTGCAAAGATGTGAAAGGGTGTGTTAATGCATGCCAAGGAATGTCAAGGAAAAAAAGGGAGAAACAAGTTAAACTACAAGGTAATGAACACATAAGAGGGTTAATAAGTCATTAATTTACCTTTTCCAAGAGGGGCATGCTAGGCACACCAACACCAGGAGAAAATAGGTGCCACGTGAAAAGTCTTAGTGCATTCTAAGTGCCGAGTCTTCCTTTGTTTCTTCTCATCTACTTTCGAACAGTTGATCTCAAATAAATTTAATATTAAACCATGCCAAATCATACGAATGCATGTCAACGTATTCCATACATTCTAAGACTTACCAAGTGCCAATATGTGCCAAGTTCCAATATGTGTCACTTGTTGCTATGAAGTGGAAGGGCATGTTAAAGAGTGCTAAGGTGTCCTAGAGAGTCCTAATGCATGTTGAGGAGTGTTAAGGAGTACTAGGACAAAAAATTAAGGGATCACTAGGTCAATTTAATGGAAGTTAATGAATATGAGGAATGTGTGCCAAGGACTAGTGTTAATTAGTGCTACTTATCATGCCAAGGATGGAGTGACAAGGTATGCTAAGGATTGGTATGACATGCTAGGGAATATCAAGGCATGTTAAGAAGTCTCAAAGTGTGCTTGGGAGTTCCAAGGTGTGCTAATTATATGTGCCAAATAGTGGCAAGATATGCCAATACATGCCAGGTGCTAAGGATGTGCAGGGTGCTAGGATATGTCAATATTTGTCAAGAAGTTTCAAGGAAACAAAAGGAAGAACCAATAAGAGGGTTAATAAGTCGGTATTTTATATTTTTCAAAAGGGGCATGCTAGCCACACTAATAGTAGATACCAATACATGCTAAGTGGAATTGTGTGCCAAGCGCTAATGTATGTCAATGCGTTCAACCAAGGTGTTCTGAGGCATGCTATGGACTACATGCATTCTAACACATGGTAGGATAGTTCTATGTTGTGCTAGTGCATGCCACCATGTGCTTGGGTGTCAGTGTCATGACAAGATTTTCTAGATACAAAGATGTTCCAAGACATTCGAGGTGCTAAGAAATGTTAGTGTGTTCCAAAGCATTATTTTAAGGTGTGCCAAGAGTGTTGAGGAGTGTTAGGTCTTTCTCATTAAGAGAATTGACAGATCTTGATTATGTATTAAATAATATACTTCCTACACACACTAGTGGGACTTTATCTAAATGGAATTTTCTAGATAATAAACTTAATAGATATGAATCATGTGTTGACTCATACGAAAACTCTATTCGACTAGTCATTACTTGAGGGAAATGATACACACTAATTAGTTCTTAAAAAATTTACTGACTCTAACCACTATGGCCTTGGACATATTATAAAAAATACTAAACAATAATGGTATTAAATCATTATATTTTGACAAAAAATATATTAACAAGAACATAACTTCATAAAAAACTGATTGTAATGATCAATGATGACGAACATTTGTTGACCGTCACCAAAAGTAACAAAAAGAGCATCAGTGAGGGTCATTAAAAGTTTTTCACTAGAAGTTTCACCAAACAAAGAATTAGTGATGGGCCTTTAACAACCCTCACCAAAAGTGTCATTGAAAATGGCCTTGGTGATGGACCTTAAAGGACCATCACTATATACACTTATAGTGACGCTTTTTTAAGGACCGTCACTATATGTGACATTGGTGACGGACCTTAAAGGTCCGTCACAGCCATGACCCTCACCAATGTCATTTTTTCTTGTAGTGGATAACCCATCAATTCCAATAATTCACCAACAGGTTCTCTCCAACCTTTCCAAGCAGCGAAAAAAACAAGTTGGCACAAAAAGTGAAAGTTGGTCAAAACCCCAGTCAAAGGAATTCAAACTTGGACTTCCACCTCATTTTCTCATATGCTCTAAAAAGACCAAGGTCATGTCAATCCATTACCATCATCCATTTCCAATATCCACCCATGATTTCCAAATTTTTCTCATTCATTTTACTCGTTGTCCTAAAAGGATACAGGAAACCCTATTTTTACTAGAGGAAGTCCTGGTTTTTAGCAGAAAATTTCTTTTATTATATCCCAAAAACCTTGCATCCATTTGCCTAGATATTCTAGGGGGGAATTCATATATATTATGGTAACATTATCAAGAAATATCAACAATTTTTGGTGCACAATTTGTGAGAAATCGACCTCTGTCACCTACATCCATTTTCATTTTTTCTCACGAGTCGTGCATCCAATGGTCGAGATTTTTTATGGGGAGGTGCATAAGCATGATTGTAACATGCTCAAAACATTTCAGGTTATTCTAGTTTACTATTTGAGATATATGGCTAAAACAAGTTTGCTACAAGGTGTTGTCCTAAACTGCTACAAGAAATTCTATAATTGCTACAGGAAGTTACATCAAGTTATATACAGGTGAGTCAAGGACAAAAAATACTCACAAAATTCCTTGATGTGTAAAAAAAATAAATTAGGATATTCCTCCCATCATTTCCTTCCACCTTCTCATCACTCCTCCATCTCAAGCACAAGGATTTTTCACTCAAACACTACATTTTGTCACCTCTGTAGCATAAATTTTTCTGGAAAAAACACAGACTTATTTCACTCCATTTTTCCAAGGCAGCATCACTTCCCCATCATTTAATAATCATTCCACCATTTCCATAATATAACATCACACTCTCCCTCATCACTCATAGAGAGCTAGAATCCTAAAAGAAGCAGAGAAAGAGGTTGATACAAGAAAAAGTAACCTCATGTAGCAAGCCCTGTGTAAGCAACAAAAAAGCATTTAAGATGGATTTAACCAATCTTGAAGACCAATAAGACTTGTGAGATGAATCTAAAGAAAAAAATGGCACTACAAGGGGGATCCTCCACCAAAAAAAATACACGTGAAGACTTAGCAACAACAACAACAAAAAAACCATAGAAGACCCCCATATTCAAGGCTCTCAGCAACAAGACCTCCAACAAATTATCACATGCAACTTCAGGATCATTAGTAGTAGTTTCAGAACCACAAAAGGGAGCTTCAACAGTCATATCAGCAACCTCAATATCACCTAAAAAAACACATCAAGGGTGAGGCTCATGTATGTAACTCTCTAATCTCACCCTTCGAATATATTCTAGATTAAGAAAACGTTCACAGTGTGACAAGGACAAGTTTTTTATAGTGAAAATCAGTAGCAGAGAAACCTCGACCTTATCTAGCAGTCAGCTTCACTTGTCCACCAAGGCACATGCACATGTGGGAGAGGAGCAAGACAAAAGTGAAGAGGACTTGAGAAAGTGGGTAGTAAGCAGTTAGTTTTGATGGAAGACGAATGCCAAGGGTTGAATGAGGGAGGACTTTGTTAACAGAAAAATAACTCTGAGTTTATTTTTAATGCAATGAAAAAAATGGAAAATTTTGAAAAACGAGAAAAAAATGAAAAAATTTGAAAAGGAGAAAAATAAAAAATAAAAGGTGGAAAACCACCTCTCGGCATGCAAATATTAGCTGCTATAGGAGAAATAGAGCTTCTACAAGGACAAAATTTTCTATAGGAAGTTGCTACAGGAAGCTAAGAGAGGGCTGCAAAAAAAATATTCTTCTACTAGGGTATTGTATAATGCTTAATTAATAGATAAAAGGTACAAGAAAACACAACAGAACTGAAAAATATTTGCTACCAACATGGTAAATTATCCAAGGGTGAAAGGTATTCAAGTCACCAGTTTGATCATCACATCATTCCTTTCTTTTTCTTTAGTTTATTAACCATCATTTCTTCCTCTGTGAGAAGAAAGAGTTCTTTGTGAAGTGTTTTCAATTCCATAATTTAATGAATAGAATACAGATTGTTAGTTAAGGGTATTCATAAGAATTTGATGGATAATATGATGTGTCATGACCAATAATTTGTATTATCAATAAGAGGCTTGAACTTGAGTGAGAATGACACTGGTAATGAGTTGATGGATGCCAAGAAATCCTTCTTTTCAAAAGGATAAATGTCATAGGAATAATAAGAAGACAAACCCAAAGAAAGGTGTTTCCCTCACAAATAGAAACAGTTACAATTGAATAAGCGTAGCAAGAAGAGAAACAGTAGCAGCAACATATAGAACAACAAACAGAGAATGACGAAGCCAGCATACATGTAGAAGCACAGAGAAAGGAGGATGAGCAGGATGCTTAGAGGATTAGCAACAATTTCGGTAGGGGGGTATGATGGGCTTCTAAATTAAACATAAATTAAGGTCGTCTAACCTTTCTTAGGCACATAAAATATATATTAAATCTCTCCTACACTTAATAATGACTTCTTAAGATTTAATATGTTCTTAGGAAGGTTTAGATATAATTAAATATTTGTGCCTAATATTATTTATTTTTGAAAAATATTTTGATAATATTGGGCAGATTTTTAAGATTTGGAGAAAGAGATAATTTAGGGACTTGCTCCCTACTACTTAAGGATCATGATTGGACAATAAATTAAAAAAATATCATTAAATTATTGAGAAAATATAGAGTAATTATGTAACTCCAATGATTGAGAAAATCTAGGAATGTGTTCCTTGTCATTTAATACAGATTCATAGTGTTGAGAACCAGACCCACTATTTGACGTATTTTGGAGGGGAAAGCTTCCCCCTTTCAAGGAGAATTCTTTCTCATCATTTTGTATAAGTACCAATTCAAATTGACTGCTAGGGGTGATCTAGGTGGATATTGTTGGCCACCTGCCTATTCTAGGCGAATGTTAGTCGAAGACTCAAAAATTTCCATTAGGAGTTTTAGTCCTGAGACAAATATTTCTAATGAGGTATCATGTGCATCAAACAAAGATCTTATGCCAAATTTACGACCCGAGGAAATTGATGTACCAATTTACCCCAACGGGGCCCATAGTTTGGTGTTTCATCTCCTAGGGTTAGGTTTTTTGATGTTTAGGGTTTTCCATTGTTTCTCAATAATGAATATGCCTTAGAGCCTCATTGTAACATAGTTCAAAGGCATGTAGCTGCCACATCTCTTCTCATAGATAAGCTACCACCACCCTAACTAAATTATTTCCATTCTTTCTATAAGCATATTTCAGTTATGTGAAATTAATGAAATGAAGTCTTATTTCTGCTGCATCTTTGAATTTATGTGTATTTATTTATTTCATTGTGTTATTTCATCAATCCAAATCAAGGGCCATGTATTGTTTAGTATTATTGTAGAGAAACTTGTTGTTTAGCAGGTCCACTTTCTTTTCTTGTTGCGATATACTTCAACTCATTCAATAATGAATATTGGCACTATTTTTAGCTTCTAAGGCTTGGTTTCTTCCATAGGACTCTAATTCCCCATGGAATTAGCTGTCCCAAAAGCCTCACATCCCTCTTGCACAATTTATTTATGTTAATTTTACTTCTTATTCACATGCATCTCTCATTTCTGTTTTGCATATTTCTGTATTTAGTATTATTTATTTTCTTGTTGTAGGATTGAGTTAAATGATTGAAGTGAGTTATTTTGGGGGTTTTTTATAAATTCAAAAGAATTATAAATCCTTTAAATAACCTTGGAAGGTCATATTCATTATTAAGCTACTTGGATTTGGTTACTAATTCATGAATATAAGATTTCTGGAAATGCCTTGTAGCGAAATAGTAGTAAATTTATGCTATTTTTTAGAATGGGTTAATGAGCTTAATTTGACTTGATTCCACTTGTATTAGGTCATAATAATGTTAAGTTTAATAAAAAAATCTATCCCATTTCATTTTCATTTTATTAGGTTAGGAATTTGATAGATTAACTACCTCACTAGTTCTTGAATTTCAAGATTTTAGAGTAGTAATTTTCTGTTATTTTTTAGCATATGTGAACAAGGTTATTTTGGAGTGATTCCACTGGGAATGGAGACCTAAGAAATCATAATTAATAAAAAAAATCATCCCATTCCATTTTCATTCGATTTATTTAGTCATTCTATGATTTATCTCCAAAACAAAAGTTCTTGTAGCAAAAACATAACATCATGTAGCACTCTTGTAGCATGTGTAAACTCTACTAGATTTTCTCCCAAAGGTTGGTTTTTGTCTCTTAGGCTTGATTCATGACCCCTAAAATCTAAATACATGATTGAGAGAGAATAAACACCACTTAGGACATTCATTTTCCCAAATTCGATTAGGCATTGTTATTTGAATTCATGTTCTTAGCATTTCAATTGCAAATTATTGTTCTTTTCTAGGATTAATTTCTTTTCAAAGCAACACTTCCATTTCTACAATTAGTTTAGGATTCGATTTAATGGAATTCACTCCATTACATCATATCAAAAAAGGAATGACACAATGTATGCTGCATATATAGTGTCGATTCCTCTTAAGTTTGTACATACCCCAAGTTGATAATTATAGTTGGTAGCCTTGGGAGTTGCAACATTCTTGTTGCAATTCTAAGGCTCATCACTTTTTGGTTCCGTTGTTGGGGAGGTGTCAAAGTATGCATTTCTTTCTTCCCTAGTTGATTCATTTATTTTACTTTCTACAAATACAAAAAAATTGCATTAGGCATATGTCATTTCAAAAACATAATATTGCATTGAATTAGCATTCTTATTAAAAAAAAATAAAAATACTTCTCCAACACCAACCCCCCCCCCCCCCCCCCCACTTGATCACTTGGTGCAGTAAGAGCCACATCACCATCCAATTTTGTAGGTAGAAGAATAAGAGGTGACAAAGAAGGTAGAAGAAATAGATGGAGATTTTGACACTGAAGAATATCCTATTGGTTTTCCCATTCAAGATATTGATATCAATGTGCATATGAAGAGCATCCTCCATCTTTCCTTACCAACCTCCATGGTATGAGGCCAAAGGATCTGAAATCATTTCTCTTTGAATTTGAAATACTTTGTAGATATTATGGCTAGTTATCACACACTCAAAAATTGAGATTGTTTCTTGCAACATTGAAGGATAGAGCTCTTAAATGGTTCATGACTTTGGGTACTAATTCAATAAGGTCATGGAATGATATGCAAAAGATATTTTTAGAAAATTATAAATATCATGATCTTAAAGAATAAATCTTTAGAATGAGTCAAATAGAAGATGAGGGCCTTCAAGATATAATAGAGAGGTTCATGTATAATGTTAAGAGGGAGAGATTACATAATTTAGGATTTGACAAACTAAAAACCCTCTTACTTACTAGAATTAGGGATGATTGCATTGATCTTCTTGATTTCATGAGTAAAGGAGATGTATACCAATTATCATTTGAAGAAATTTCTGAAACATGCAAGCGCATATCAAGAGGAAGGGAAAAAGTAATTAAATCAACATCAACATTGGTAAGTCAAGATGAACTTGGAAATTCGCTTGATAACTTTAAAACATAAATTCTTAGCAATATAAGTGAACAAGTAGAAATTTGAAGAATGAAAAATGAGCAAAACTAATATGTTGATATTTGTGTTATCCATATAGAATCATATGCTTCTAAATATTTTCCATCGTTACCAAGATTTAAGGAATTGTACCACGAGGAAAATGGATCAAGTCAATCACCAAAGAGGATATGTTATGTAGCTCCAAGACGACCATGGGAGCCTAGTAAACTTGATATCATGCAAGTACCTACTTCATAATTTCAAGTTTATTCACATCTATCTCAAATTAATTGGAACACACTCTGCCCTTGGAAACCTTGGCCATCCCAACTCAAAAAACAATCTTGGATACAAGGTTGGCAAGAACCTTACGGGAGAAATCCACAATCTCATAAATATTTTCCTAAATATACACTATACCCAACTCCATGTTATCCCTACCATCCACCTCCACCACAACCATAACCTCAACAACATCCATCTTAAATATCCACTCCCACTCAACTACCTATACCACCATTCCCAAACCAACACACGGAAGTAGCTCAACCCACTTATAATGCTGAGGTACAACACTTTCAAACACATCCTCTTGATGTAAATGGTATTCATCTTGGTTCAAAAAGGTATTGCAAAAAAGAGATTTTCTTGATTTCATTGAAGGACAACATCTAAAAGAAGAAGATTCAAATTAGGATATCAAACATTCATGGGTTGAAATTTATGGAGAGAAAACATCATAATTAGAGACTGAAAGGATTCCCTCATATTTACCATCAGATCCTCCATCTATTCAAGAAAACAATTAGAAAAAAAAAAAAAATTAATTTCATGGTAGAAGAGGACATCCAAGATTATCCAAATCAGCAAGTGGACCAGGGGTATCACAACTATATTGAAATATGGTTCCAGACAATCATTAAGTTGCAGCAACACATTGTTCTTCAAAAATTCTTGATCTCACCTCAATAAAAGCATTTACTATCTCATATTCAGGTACATGTCCAAGCATACATTTTGATCCTACACATGAGTTTACCAGGAATCTTGAGATTTGCATGGCTCCATTGGAAGTATTCCTGTACTTGAAAGAGATTTTGTTTTTTCACGTAGAGTAGGATAGAAAAAAATAAAAAAAATGGAACAAGAGAAAAAAGAAAAGAGTAAAATCTTAGGCGAAAACCTCTTTTGAGGCGCTTGAGATTGCCTCACTATTTTAAAACCTCCATGAGGCAGTAAATGGATTGAAAAAAAATATAAAATAAGAGAAAGATGATCCCAGGTGAAAACCTTTTTTGAGGCGCCTAGGAGGACGTACTAGTTGAAAACCTCATTGTGGCAGGTAGTAGGCATAAAGAAAAAATAAAAAAGGTGAAAAAATGAAAATAAAAATGTATTTCATCCATGTATCTCTCTCTAATGAATGTAGGTGCTCTCCAACATTTGCAAGTAGCAAAAAGAAACAAGTTGGCACGAAATAAAAATTTGGTCAAAACCCTAATCAAAGGAAGACAAACTTGGACATCCTCATCCTTTTCTCATATGCTCCAAAAAGAACAAGGCCATGCCAATCCGTTACCCTCATCCATTTCCAACATGCATCCATCATTTACAAAATTTTCTCATTCATTTTCCTCGTTGTCCTAAAATGTTATAGGAAACCCTGTTTTTTCTACAATAAGTCCTCGTTCTTAGCAGAAAATTGTTTTTATTATATCTCAAATACCGTGCATCCATTTTCTGAATTGTTTTAGGGGAATATTTATATATATTATGGTAACACTATCAAGAAATTTCAGAAATTTTTGGAGCACATTTTGTGAGAAATCGACCTCCATCACCTACATTCATTTTTACAGTTTCTCGTGATTCGTGCATCCAATGGCCGATATTTTTTATGGGAAGGTAAATAATGATGATTATAACACGATAAAAAAATTTTACGTGAATCGCGTCTTCCATTTGAGAGATATGGCTAAAAAAAAGTCTGCTACAAGGGGCTGCCCTGAACTGCTACAGGAAATTATGTAATTGATATAGGAAGTTACATCAAGCTACATGTAGGTGAATCAAGGACAAAAGATAGTGAAAAGGGGCCTTGATGTGTAAAATAATCAATTAGGAGAGTCTTCCCATCATTTCCTGCCACCTTCTTATCACTCCTCCATCTCAAGCACAAGGATTTTTCGCTCAAACCCTACACTTTGTCACCTCTATAAAATAAATTTTTCTAGAAAAAAATAGAGTTCTTTCACTCGATTTTTCCAAGTCCACACCACTTCCACATCCTTTTATAATCATCCTACCATCACCCTAAGACCACCTCACACTCTCCCTCATCACTCATATAGAGCTAGAAGCCTAAAACAAGCAAAGAAATAGGTTTCTACAAGAATAAGTAACCTCATATAGCAAGCCCTTGTAAGCACCAGAAAAGCATTGAAGATGGTTTTAACCAATCATGAATACCAATATGACTTGTCAGATGAATCTGAAGACAAAAATAACACTACAAGGGGGATCCTCCACCAACATAAATACATGTGAAGACTTAGCAACAACAACAACAACATAAAAAACCCTAGAAGACCTCCATATTCAAGGCTATCAGCAATAGGACCTCCAAAAAATTATCACATGTAGCTTCAAGATCATTAGTAGTTGTTTCAGAACCACTAATGGCAACTTCAACAGGCATATCAACAGCCTAAATATCACCTGCAAAAACACATAAGGGTAAGGCTCGGGTATGAAACTCTCTAACCTCACCCTTAGAATCTATTATAACTTAAGAAAACATTAAAATTGTGGGAAGGAAAGGCTTTTTTTATAGCCAAAATTAGTAGCGGAGCAACCTCATCCTTATCTAGCAGTCAACTTCACTTTTCCACCAAGACACACACACATGTGGGAGAGGAACAAGACAAAAGTGAAGAGGACTTGAGAAAGTGGGTAGTAAGTAGTTATTTGTGATGGAAGACAAGGAGTGCAAAGGGGTAACTGATGGAAAAATTGGTTAATATAAAAATAACTCTGAGTTCATTTTGCATGCAATGAAAAAAATGGAAAATTTTGAAAAAGAGAGAAAAAATTGAAAAAGAGAAAAATAAAAAAAATAGAAAATAAAAGGTGGACCCACTACCTCTTGACATGAAAATATTAGTTGCTATAGGTGAAATAGAGCTGCTACAGGCACAAAATTTTCTATGGGAATTTTCTACAGGAAAAACATATTTGCTACAGGAAAACAGATTTTCTACAGGAAAGATAATTTTTTTACAAGAAGCTAACAAAGAGTTGCAAGAGAAATATTTTTCTACTAGTGTATTGGACAATGATTAATTAATAGATAAAAGGTACAAGGAAATACAACAGAGGTGAAAATTATTTGCTACGAACAAGCTAAATGATCCAATCTTGAAAGGTATTCAAGTCACCAGTTTGATCATCACATCATTCCTTTCTTTTTCTTCAGTTTATTGACCATCATTTTTTCCTCTATGAGAAGAAAGAACTCTTTGTGAAGTGTTTTCAATTCCAGAATTTAATCAACATAATATAGATTGTTACTTAAGGGCATTCATAATAATTTGATGGATAATATGATGTCTCATGACCAAGAATTTGTATCAGCAGTAAGAGACTCAGACTTCAATGAGAATTACATTGGTAATAAGGTAATGGATGCAAAGATATCCTTCTTTTCAAATGGAGAAGTGTGATAGGAATAATAAGAAGACAAACCCAAAGAAAGGTTTTTCCCTCATAAATACAAACCATTACAATTGAAGAAGAGTAGCAAGAAGAGAAGTAGGAGGAGCAACATATGGACCAACAAACAGAGAATGACCGGGCCAACATACATGAAGAAGCATAGGGAAAGGAGGATGAATAGGTTTCTCAAAGGATGAGCAACAGTTTCAGTAGGGGGGTATGGTGGGCCTCTAAATTAGAAATAAATTAAGGCCCATCTAACCTTTCTTAAGCATATAGAATATATGTTAAATCTCTCCTTCTATACTTAATAATGTTTTTTAATATTTAATATGTCTTAGGAAGGTCTAGAGATAATTGCATATTTGTGCCTAATATTATTTATTTTTGAAGAATATTGTGAGAATATTGGGCAGATTATGAAGAATTGGAGGAGATAATTTAAGGAATTTATCCCTACTATTGGAGGAACATGATTGGAAAATAAATGAAAAAAATATGATGAAATTATTGAGAAAATCTAGAGTAATTTTGGAACTCCAATGATTGAACAAATCTAGAAATGTGTTTCGTGTCATTTAATGTAGATTCCTAGTGTTGAGAACCGGATCCACTATTTGAGGGATTTTGGAGGGGAAAGCTTCCTCCTTTCAAGTAGAATGTTTCCTAATCATTTTGTATAAGTAAAATTTTAATTGACCTTTAGAGAAATGTATTTTTTAGTCTTATTGAGAGAAAACTTGTTGTTTAGCATCTCCACTTTCTTTTTTTTCTGGGATGTGCTTCGACTGATTCAATAATGAAGATTGGCCATCTTTAGCTTCTAAGGCTTGGTTTATTCCATAGGACTCTAATTTTCATTGGGCTTGGCCATCCCAAGAGCCTCAAAGCCCTCTTGCACAATTTCTTTATGTTATTTTCACTTCTTATTCACATGCATCTCTCATTTATGTTTTTCATATCTTTATATTTAGTATTGTTTCTTTTCTTCTTGTAATATTAAGTTAAATGGTTGAAGCGAGTTCTTTTGCAGGTTTTTTACAGACTGAAAATAATTATTCATCCTTGGAATAAATTTGGAAGGTCATCTTGATCATTAAGCTACTTGGATTTCCTTACTAGTTCACGAATATAATATTTTTGGAAATGCATTGTAGCGAAATAGTAGTAAAATTCTCTTATTTTTTAGTATGTGTTACTGAGATTCATTTGAATTGATTCCACCTGGATTATGTCATAATAATTTTAAATTTAATAACAAAATTTACCCCATTTCATATTCGCTTGATTACGTTAGGCATTTGATAGATTAACTAGCTCACTAGTTCTTGAATTTCAATATTTTAGAGAAGTAATATTTAGTTATTTTTTAGAACTTATGAACAGGGTTATTTTGGAGTGATTTCACTTGGAATGGAGACCTAAGACATAATAAATAATAATAATAAAAAATTATCATCTGATTTTCATTTGATTTACATAGTCGTTTGGTTATTATCTTCAAAACAAAACTTCTTGTAGCAAAAATAGAACATCTTGTAGCACTCTTGTAGCATGTGTAAACTCAACTAGATTTGCTCTCAAAGGTTGGTTTTTGTCTCTTAGGCTTGAATCGCGACCCCTATGATCTAAATACATGATTGAGGGAGAATAAACACCACATAGGACATTCATTTTCCCAAATTATATTAGCCCTTTTTATTTGAATTCATGCTCTTAGGATTTCAATTACAAATTTTTGTTCTTTTCTAAGATTGGTTTCTTTTCAATGCAACACGTCCATTTCTGAAATTAGTTTAGGGTTTTATTTCATGAAATTTAGTCTATTACATGTGATCAATAAAAGAAGGACACATTGTACGTTGAACATATAGTTTCGATACCTCTTAATTTTGTACGAACCTCAGGTTGATACTTAAAGTTGGTAGCATTGGGAGTTGCAGTATTTTTGTTGCAATACTGAGGATCATCACTTTTTGGCATCGTTGTTGAGGAGGTGTCAAAGTATGCATTGATTTCTTCCCTAGTTGATTCGTTTCTTTTAGCTTCTACAAATACAAAAATTTTTGATTAGACATATTTCATTTCAAAAATAGAAAATTTCATTGCATTAGCATTCTTATTCAAAAAATTAAAAATAGTTCTCCAACACCAACTCCCCCGCACTTTATCACTTGGTGCAGTAAGAGCCACATCATCATCCACTTTTTCAAGTCGAATAAGAAGAGCTGGTAGATAAGGTATAAGAAATGGATGTAAGTGATGACAATGAAGAAGATCATATTAGGTTTCCCATTCAAGATATCAATATCAGTGTATATATGAAGAGAATCCCTATATCTTTCCTTCCCAACTTCCATGGTATGAGGTCTGAGGACCCGGAAACCTTTCTCTTTGAATTTGAAATACTTTGCAGATCTTATGGCTACTTATTACACACTAAAAAATTGAGATGGTTTCTTGCAACATTCAAGAATAGAGCTATTCAGTGGTTCATGAGTTTGGGTACTAATTCAATAATGTCATGGAATTATATGCAAAAGATATTTCTAAGAAAATGTAAATATTGTGATCTCAAAGAAGAAATATTTAGAATGAATCAAAGGCATGCTGAGAAACTTGAAGATATAATAGAGAGGTTCATGCATAATGTTAAGAGGGTGAAATTACATCATTAAGGATTTGACACACTAAAAACCCTCTTACTTAGAACAATTAGGGATGAGTGGATTGATCTCCTTGATCTCATGAGTAGAGGAGATTTATATGAAATATCATTTGAAGACATTTTTGAAATAGAAAAGCGCACATGAAGAGGAAGGGAAACATTAATTAAATCAACATCAACATTGGTAAGTCAAGATGAACTTGGAAATTTTATTAATAACTTTAAAACAAAAATTATTAGCAATCTAAGTGATCAAGTAGAAACATTAAGAATGAAAAATGAGCAAAAAGAAGATGTTGATATTTTTGTTATACATACAAAATCATATGCTACTAAATATTGTACATCATTACCCAGGTTGAAGGAATTGTACCAAGAGGACAATGGAGCAAGTCAACCACCAAAGAAGATATGTTATGTAGCTCCAAGAATACCATGGGAGCCTAGTCACTTGATATGATGCAAGGACCTAATTCACAATTTCATGTTTATTCACCTCCATATCAAAGTAATTGGAACACACTCTGTCCTTGGAAACCTTGACCATCCCAACCCCAAAACCAATCTTGGAAACAAGGTTTCCAAGAACCTTATGGGAGAAATCCACAATATCCTCAATATTTTCCTCAATATCCTCCATACCCAACTCCATGTTATCCCCACCAAAACTACCACCTCAACCACATTCATATCAAAGATCCACTCCCACTCAACTACCTATACCACCATTTCAAAACCTGCACACAAAAGTAGCTCAACCCACTTAAAATTTTGAGGTACAACACTTCCAAACATATCCTCTTGATCTAAACGGTATTCATCTTAGTTCAAGAAAGGTATAGAAAAAAATATATTATCTTTATGTCATTGAAGGACAACATCCATAAGAAGAAGATTTAAATGAGGAGATCAAAGATTCATGGGCTACACTTTATGGAGAGAAGACATCAGAATCAGAGACTGAAATGATTCCCTCATATTTACCATTTGATCATCCATGTGCTCAACAGAACAATTCGAAAAAAGAGGAACATTTGAATTCCAGGTAGAAGAGGACACCCAAGATTATCCAAATCAGCAAGTGGACTAGGGTTATCACGACTATATTGAAATATGGTTCCAGAAAATCATTAAGTTGCAGCAACACACTCTTCTTCAACAATTCTTGAACTTAAATCAGTCAAAGCATTTGGTATCTCATATTCAGGTACATGTCCAAGCACTGTTTCTTGAAGTAGTGTAAGATACAAAAAAATTAAAAAAAGGAAAAAGAAAAAAAAATGAAATCTCATGTGAAAACCTCTTTTGAGGGAACGAAGATTGGCTCACCGATTGAAAACCTCCACGAGGCAATCAATGTGTTGAAAATAAGATAAAATAAGTGAAAAAATATCATAGTTTAAAACCTCCTTTGAGGCGCCTAAGCAAACCTACTAGTTGAAAACCTCATTGAGGCAAAAAGTAGGCCTAAAAAAATAAATAAATAAATAAAAAATGAGAAGAAAAAATGTATTTTCTCCATTTATCACTCTCTAATGAATGCAGGTGCTCTCCAACCTTTGCAAGCAACAAAAAAAAATTCGGCACAAAAAAAAAAAAAAAGGTCGAAACCCTAGTCAAAGGAAGTCATGCTTGGACTTCCTCATCCTTTTCTCATATGCTAAAAAAAACCCAAGGTCATGAAAATCGATTACCATCATTGATTTCCAACATCCACCCATCATTTCCAAGCTTTTCTCATTCATTTTCCTCGTTGTCCTAAAATGCTACGAAATCTCATTTCTACACAAAGTCTTTGTTTTTGCGAAATTTGTTTTATTATATCTCAAAAACCGTGCATCATTTGGTAAAATTATCAAGCAATTTTCAGCATTTTTAGAGCCTTGTTTGTGAAAATCGACCTCATCACCACCATCCATTTTGGTTTTCTCGAGATGCCGTGCATTGTCTTGGCTTAGAGAAATACTTTTTAGCATGAGAGTGCATATGGATAGTGGTAACATGCTCAAACAATTTCATGTAAATTCGAGTCTAAGATTTGAAAATATGGCTAAAACAAGTACGCACCACAAGGGGATTTGTCACAAACTACTCTGTTGTGCAGCAATTGCTACAGAGTGCAGAGAGGTTGTCAAGCTACATGGGGGTGAATCAATGAAAAAAAATAGTCCTGGTATGAAGTGTAAACAAATCAATTAGAAGATTCTTATGCCATCATTTCCTACCGTTGTAGGTTTTAACCCTGAACATAAATTATCTACACATGAATCTTATAACAGAAAGTAAACAATAGCGAGAGCATACAACATAAAACAGATAAACACAGAGATTCTCTACTGGATCCCAAATCGGGACGACCAGCTTGATTTTTCATTATATTCCTTTTAGTGTTACAACACATATATATACATGCCGAAGCATACATAAACCCCAATCCATTAAACTTGGATTAGAACATAACCGTAGTTCCCTTGACTGGATCTACAAAATACCAGGGGCCAAAAACCATCATGCCCCAAAACCATCAATGCAAGAAAGAGTGCAAAACCATCGAGATAGAGACACTAGAAAATAAGGACCAAAATTTTTCCGGGGCGGCCGGACCTCGGCACGGGGGCTACCGCCCACAGCAGCCCCCATGCACGTGATTGGTCATGGAAAGAATATAACACAAACCCAACATTCTCCCACATTGCTACTTTCAAGAATCTTATCTAAACTTAATCATTAGTCTAATTCTTCAACACCCATTGTTTCTCTACACCAATAGAACTTCTAAGTGCTCACAGACTTCGTCAATGCATCTGCAACATTCTTCAAAGTGTCCACCTTTACTAGAAACACCCTTTTAGCCTCAACCATATCTCTAACAAAGTGATATTGAACATCAATGTGCTTTGTCTTTGAATGATAAGCAGGGTTCTTAGCAAAGAAAATTGCACTTTGGCTATCACAGTCTATCCTTATAGCTTGTTGTACCAACCCCATACTTGAACACAATCTCTGCAACCAAACTGATTCCTTGCTTGCATGAGTGGCTGCTATGTATTCTGCCTCTGTAGTTGAAAGAGCCACTACAGACTGTCTTTTACTCATCCAACTGACTGCACCTCCAAATTGGATAAACACATATCCACTTGTAGATCTTCTCTGGTCCAGATCTCCAGCCCAATCTGCATAAAGAAAACCACGAATGTCCAACACTGTTGCCAATCCTGGTCTCCCCTAGTAGCATAAGCCATAATCACTAGTGCCACGAAAATATCTGAAAACCCCCTTCACTGTTGTCCAATGCTCCTTCCCTGGGCTTGACATAAACCTACTCAATAATCCCACTGCATGGGCAATGTCTGGTCTAGTACAGACCATTGCATACGTCAGGCTACCCACTGCACTTGCATATGGAACACTGGACATATCCTCCTCTTCTTCTTGTGTCTTGGGACACTGTTCAGCAGACAGATTTGTACCTACAGGAATCAGAACATTCACCGGTTTACTATCTTGCATATTAAACCTCTGCAATATAGTCTCGACATACTTCCTCTGGTTTAACCATAGCTTCCTTTTTTCCTGATCTCTCTTAATTTCCATGCCCAAAATATAGTTTTCAGCACCAAGATCCTTCATGTTGAATTTGGAGAATAGCTGGGTCTTCAAATCTTGGATAATTTCTTTGTCATTTCCAATCAAAAACATATCATCCACATACAAGACCAAATAAATAACATGGTCACCAATTAATTTAAAATAAACACAGTGATCCTTGTACGAGTGAAGCAAAGTCCTATGGGTATAATTTGATACATCATAAGTAGCCCAGTAATACGGGACTTCTTCTTTACCTTCGGCTCTTTCTTCCCCTTCACCATATATCCTTCAGGTTGTTTCATGTAGATCTCCTCTTCCAGATACCCGTGAAGAAATTTTGTCTTCACATCCATATGTTCTACCTCAAAATAAAATGCAACAACAGCAGATAAAATTAATCTAATAGAAGTAAATTTGGCAACAGGACAAAAAATATCACCAAAATCAATTCCCGACACCTGGGAATAACCTTTTTCTACCAACCGAGCTTTGTATTTCTCCACCTTGCCTTCTACATTCATCTTCTTCTTAAACACCCATTTTCTCCCGATGGTCTTCCTTCCACCTAGCAACTCCACCAGATCCCATACCTCATTTTTATGCAAGGATGCTATTTCATCAACCATGGCCTCCTTCCAGAGTTTTCCATCCTTTGAATCTACTACCTCCCTGACAGTTCTTAGATCATCATCAGTTATAGTTAAAGAAAAATTTTAACAGAAAGCAGATGGACTATACCTTTCTGGTTGTCTTCTTTCTCGAACTGATCTTCTCACAGCTGGAGTTTGTGGCTCTTCCTCTTCTAAGTCTTCTTCTGTTGTAGAGTCTAATTAATCCTCCTTTAGCTCAAACTTTATCTTCTCGGGTTCCTTTGGTAGGACTTCTTGTTTAACAACATCTTTCACCTCTATAAACACCACATCTCGACTGTACACAACCTTCCTTTTTTCTAGGTTTCAAAGCTTGTAACCCTTTAAACCATCCTTATACCCAATAAAGATGCACCTTTTAGATGTATTATCCAACTTGGTCCTTTTCTCCTTTGGAACATGTACATATGCATCACATCCAAATACCCTCAGATGTGAAAGAGAGGGTTTCTTACCATTCCATACCTCATGTGGAGTTTTATCCTCCAACGCTGATGAAGGTGATCTGTTAACCAAGTAACATGCAGTCTCCACTACCTCTGTCCAGAATTCTTGTCCTAACCTGGTACCACTGAGCATGCTTCTTGCCTTTTCCATCAACGTTCTATTCATTCTTTCTGCAACTCTGTTTTGCTGAGGTGTGTATGGAGTAGTCTTCTGCCGTGATATACCACACTTCTTACAGAACTCTTCAAATTCCTTCTTGCAGAACTCCCCACCATTATCTTTCCTCAGCACCTTTATCTTCTTCTCTATCTAGTTTTCCACCAGACCCTTAAATTCTTTAAATCTGTCAAAGACTTGAGATTTCTTCCTCAAGAAATATATCCATGTATTCCTTGAGAAGTCATCTATGAATGAAACATAGTACACAGACTTACCCAGTGATGGAACCGACATAGGTACAAACACATCACTGTGCACAAGCTCTAATATCGTGTTCGCCCTCTTAGCACCAGAAGGAAAACTCACCCGATTCTGCTTCCCATATACACAATGTTCACAAAAATTGAAATCCAGAGAAATATTAGACATACCTTCTACCATACCATTTCCATGCAGTATTCGAAGGCCCTTTTCTCCAATATGTCCAAGCCTTTGATGCCATAGCATGGTCTTTTCTCTAGAGACCGCTAGGCTTTCCGCTCCACTTTCAAGAACCACAGAACTGTTGCACCCAAAAATAATAGGGCTGCCCTGAAGCTTGTACAGAGTTCCAATCCAAACCCCCGGCATTAATACCAGTGCTCCCTGAACCATCTTACAAGTATCTTTCTCGAACATTGTTTTTAGACCTGCATCATCCATCTTGCTTACAGAAATCAAATTTCTCGCTAATGCAGGAATGTGCAGAACACCAAGAAGTGTTCTAATCCTTCCACCTTGTAGCTTCAACTTGAATTTTCCACGTTCGATGATTCTGGCCTTCCTATCATTACCTAAGAAGAAATCACCGCCATCATATTTCTCATACTTGTAGAACCACTCCCCTACTGATGTAGAGTGGTACTTGCAGTCAATCAGCCATGACTGTGAATACACGTGTATTTGAAGAAACCAAATACACATCCCACTAAATACGAGTAGTTTTCCTCTCGAAGAACATCATCTGCTCCCTTTCTTTCTCCGGACTGATCTGCGGTCCCGCTCCCCACTGGTGCCTTCCTTTCACATTGTTGCCTTTACCAAACATGAAGTGTTAAGTCTCTCTAGATTTAGATCTCCCACTCGAAACCTTATTCTTGTTTCTGTTCTGGGACCTTCCTCGTACAGATAAGGCATCTCCATTCTGACCCTCCATATTTCTCCGTCTCATTTCCTTCGACAGCAAGGCTGAGACAATATCATCAAAATTCAAGGTAGTTGTATTGCTACCTATTGCAATAACCAGACTGTCCCATGAGTCTGGTAGAGAACACAACAAACTGATGCACTTATCTTCATTTGAGATTTTAATATCAACAGATGACAACTGACTTACCACAGTATTGAAGGCGTTCAAATGCTCTGTCACCAAACCTTCATCCTTCATCCTCAGGTTATACAACGTTTTTCGTGGGAACAATTTATTCACTAGAGACCTAGATTGGTACAAATTCCCTAGCTTGTCCCATAAGGTCTACGCCGTAGCTTCCCCAGCTACATTCAACAATACCGAAACTGAGACACACAATCGTATTGTGCTCTTTGCCTTTCGATCCAGCTTCTTCCAATCTTCATCTGACATTGCCATTAGTTTAGTACCCAGATCTACCACGATCCACTGATATTTATCCAACGGCAGATCCTCCATCTTGAGCTTCCACAACTCAAAACTCTGACCATTAAATTTCTCGATCTCTATCTTCCCGTCGCTTGCCATCTTTTTTCACTGCAAGAATCGATCCCACAGATCTCCCACTGAACAAGTAGACGGGGTCTGCCTCGGGCAGGAAAAAACCCCTCGGTAAACGAGCATCCCCTTGAAGGCTGAAAGCTGCTCGATGCAAATGTGAGTTTAACACGTACGAAATTATACGCAAGACTATCTTAAAACGAGAAGAAAAAAAACAATAGTGAGAGCATACAACATAAAACAGATAAACACAGAGATTTTCCCCTAGATCCCAAATCGGGACGACCAGCTTGATTTTTCATTATATTCCTTTTAGTGTTACAACACATATATATACATGCCGAAGCATACATAAACCCCAATCCATTAACCTTGGATTAGAACATAACCGTAGTTTCCTTGATTGGATCTACAAAATACCAGGGGAAGAAAACCATTGTACCCCAAAACCATGTACAAACCCATGCACAAAACCATGGGCAGATCCGCCCACCGAAAAATAAGGACCAAAAAATATTTTTCGGGGCAGCACCAGGACACGACAGGGCTACGGCCACATTGTGGACACACACATCAGTTAATCAGTGTGAAGGAATACTCCAACACCAAACCCAACAACCAGGGTGTGGTATGATTCTTGTGGTTATTCAGAATTTATTTGTATATTTTGTTGTTATTATTTAACCCTTATCATTCATTTTGTTATTATTGTGCCCTTAAATCATTATTGTTAGGTCGGATAGGATTACATTGTGGCCCACTAGGATTACATTATGGCCACATGGACTCCCATATATAGAAAGGAGGTTTTGTAAATTGTATCATCCAAGAATTGTTCATTTATGTAATGTATTAGAGGTTTCCCCCTCGAAGTGGCTTATTTCTAAGGCGTTGATATCTCTTTTCTTCTATTTTTGGAGCTGGTTACACAACAAAGTTGGATGAGTTGAGATTGGACATGAGTAGCATAAGACGAGTTATAGATAGTTCTTAGTTGAACAAGGCATATGTTCAACTTCCACGACACATGAGAATCTGGGTTTTGTCTTAGAATATTTGGTGCAAACACACTCAAGCACCACAACACATCTACTTTAATGCACAACGAAATCTACACAAATCAAGGAATCAACTAGTGCACATGATAATTTTATCTTTTTCAAACCCTTCTTCATTATATTACAAACTACAATATAACAGGTTAGAGCTCCTATACCATGGATCGTGACCCTTTACAATCACACTGATACAAGGAATACAACTAGGGCTTGGTTTTAATCCTTTGACAACCAATATATCTTGAACAAGACAACACTTGACCTACTTTCTGATGGTGGCTAGGCACAACCCTTTCAGTCCATAAGTTTAATGTTTGAAGAACAAGGGGTCACCCCCTTGTCCAACACTTTTTATGGGTCCCACGCATAATTATGGCACTCATGGGCCCCATTATGCCTGCTAGAAGGCCCTAGGACATAATTTGGCCTCTTATGAGGCTTATTATTCCATGGATGAGATAGTTTGGTGGGATTGTCACCAAAATTTAGGGTTACTTGCATATTATTTTATGTTTAGGGGTTAATGTAGGCCCATAAGCTAATTCGATCAACTCCTAATAAATGTATAAATAGGAGTTAGTTGGATTCATTTGTATCATAACTTGACTTGGGATCTCTCTATCTTTAGAAAAATTTACATTTTTCCTTGGAGGACTATTTTGGATGATAGGTGCATTTTGATGTATGGATTTGGGCTATTTTTATCTTGGATATTTGTTTTTGAAAATGTCTAGCTAGTTGGATATACTCCCTAACATTGTGAGTGCAAATTTAATGCTATTATTCTTGTTGCTCCATACTATTGAATTTCGCTATAACACGGCTAATCGCTGCATGATGGAAATGTGGAATTATGTGTCTATTTAGAATATTTAATGTATGGGAAATTGTTAGATGAATGAAATGTGTTAATGATCATTTTATCTCAATAATATTTCACCATTTGTATGAATTATAAATGATTGAAGGTCACTTTTCGTTTTCCTCCTACATTGGACGAAGTTGACTTTTTGGGCCTCCTTGATTAAGAAATTTAATTCTTGTTCATTATCATCCCTGAATCCATACCCCCAAGTGAATTAGGCACTAGTCCCTCAAAAAGGGTGATGATTTCTCCCCCTTTTTTCACAATTTTCCATTTTTCCCTAGGTCTAGCCCCATTAGGTCACCTAGGGCATCAATTTCCCAAGAATATAGCCAGAGTAAGACTTTGATATCCTAGAGGCAACTGCATTGGTGGGTTGCCTCAATCTCCTATGAATTTGGGCCAATTCCGACGGTGGAATCTCTAGATACCTCGAGCTCTAGCTCTAGGATCAAGTTTTGCCTAGGGGTTCCCAAGGCTAGAACCTAGTAGGATCAATTTGACCCATCGAATTAAAAAATCTTGCATGATCCTTTCCCCTCACATTGTCTAGGATAGGAACATAAATGGTTGTTAAATTCCATCCTGACCCTGGGTTGGGTCCACTTGGCCCCGTGTGGTCCCATTTGGTGTCAAAGGCCTTTCATCAAGGACCATTTGGGAATCCAATTTCCCAAAGGATTCTAGGGATTGAGAACTTCCTTCATAAGTCTTATTCTTCTCCCTCAACCCTTCAATCCACCTCCTCTCTCCCTAAAAGATCAAGTCCCTTGCTTAAAAGGCAAGCAAGTCTCACTTTTTATTCTATCTTAGGGAAAGGGTTTCTAGGGTCACTTCCCACCTATTCATTGACCTATACTCTACAAGTGACTTACTAAACTACTGATACTCCTCCCATCTGTGAAAATTCGTGAATAACAAGGAGCCTTAATTGTGGTGACAATGAGCTAAGACTCCACTCTTTCCCTTGTCCTAGCAGTTGCCCTCTTAGGAACCCCTTTTAGGTTCACTACTAGTTTGAGTGGTAACAGGTTGTTCATAACTCCATTTGTGAACAACTCTTTGGTATGCCCACATTTTCCATACTACGGCTCCAAGATGAGAAGTTTGGGGCTATGGAGGCTACCCTTCTTCTTACTGAATTAATCATCTACAATATTGTGAACTAAGGCTAGTTGGCTGGCTCACTTGACTTCTAATTTAGTCCTTCAAAGTTTTCACATCCTTAGACGCTATACACCTACCCTTCTACCAATCTTGATTTCTTTCACAAGTACAAGAGTTAGGGCTCTTATTTGACAGACACCTAAAAATCCTCCAACTCTACTTGGACTATCATCAGTCTGCCCAACCACAATCAATTATTTTTAATGATCTAGGGCCCACAATATTGTCTTCATCTAGGGATCTTCAAATATTCCACCGAAAAATGGTTTGAGTCCTCTCAAAATCACTTTTCTTGTGTATCAACAATTTTATCTTTGTTGTCCAATATATGAACAAATCTGAACTACTCCTCTTATCATCCTTCTAAAAATCTGTAGATGACTGCACTACGGTCACAAATCAGCCACTAACATTCCATTGACTAATTTTTTATAGTTTTCTTCAGATCTCTGTCTAATACTCTATGGATATTCCACCAAAATCAACTTCTCTGCATGTTAATCCATTCTTCATATGGCACATTCTTCTACATGCTCAATCTTCTTCTCACATTCCACCCTCCTTTGGATCTGTTATCTCCACACATACTGAATCTGCAAACCATCTTCCAGATCTACGGTCTATATTGCAAAAATAAACCTCGCTCTAAGGGTCACAACCACTCTTCTTCTATGAAAATTTGTCATAGTCTTAAGGGCATACCTTATGAACTAAACATGCTAGGAAAATCATGTCCTAACTAGGGCACTATACTTATGTACTTCCAATTGTTGTAGAACAAACCCTATCCACCCATAGAAAAAACCACGACTCTTGCCTCCATAAGAGACTCGAAAACGGCCTCAAAAAGGCTCTGGAAGTTCAGGACCTGAAGAACTAACACAAATAGTAAACTATGTTATAATTAAGGAAACTGAAAAACTGAAAGAGACAATGGCGAGGGCCCAAGTGGAATAGGCAGGTGGCCACCAATATCCACCTCGATCACCTCAACTTGAATTTCTTGAGCTAACTCGGTCATCATGAATTAGTTAACTGACCCAAGTTGTTATGAGATGAAATTACAATTTATTGTCCAATTTAATTAAGGGGAAAATAAATTAGACGCCTCAATTCCTCATTCCTGGTACATCAAAATTCCTCACCAGTGTGGGTGCATTTTTTTTTACTTCCTGGTTGCCAATTTCATACTTTCTTATTGCAAATTTCAACACACTCTCTCAAAAATAAAGGAATTCAATATATCTCGATCTGATACCTTTGGAATTCTGCATGCAACACTTATCTAGTGTTTCTTGCACCTGTAAATCTTGAAATTGAATATCCTCCGAACAACTGAATCAATATAATGCATTTGTCATCAGATTCTTTTGATTGTTGCTTGCTACTACACCTATCTACTGGACTCTCTACACTGCTGCTCACATTTGCATTTGTGCCCTTTGCAGTGTTGCCAAATTTGATTTGCACTCCAGTATCTAACATCTATCACTCTTATATTTTTCTTCCTAACATCTGACTGCATCAATCTAACTGATCCTTCCTGCTACTGTTGTACTATGGAATCCTCGTAGCTAGGTTTGATCCATGAGACACACTATCTCAATGGACCCTGCCCAAATTTATTATCTTGGGATTATGTATACACATCACCCCACCTTTCACCTGGAGGTATGGCTGGATGTGCTCCCTCTGCCCATCTGGCTTGAAATTTCCTCCTCATGGAGGTCTCTACTTGAGTGGACGCTTCCACTAGGTCTCCTCTTTGCTTAAATTGTGGTTGCTCTACAACCTTCTAGGACTACTTCTAAGGCTGCATGTTGAGAGGTAATTTGTACACCCTCTCAACGTCCAAGTCTCTAACCTCTGCTTTGCTCCTCAAAGCTTTGCATGCATTTGGTACCTCAAGTGCATATAGGTTCTTGACTCGCACACATTGTAATTGTCCTATCGTTACAAAATTTTCTAAGAAAAGAGTTGATTTTAAATCGACGATATCTCCCTCATTCGAGATCCAAATTGATTTTCCATTTGGGTAGTTTTTCACAAGGAATCCAAATATGCTATTTTTTTTTTTTAATTTTACACCAAAAGCTTCAGATATTCTCTTCAAAGTCACTGCCCAAAAAATTCTTGCTTTGATATGATGTAGAAAATCTAACCAAAGAGATTCAATCTGATATTGTAATGTACTAAAACAAGATATTGAATCCTTCATACAATTTTCGGAAACAAAACACGATTGTAAAATCACATATAAGTAAGAGAAATAAATTATCAATCGCACAACACAAGATGTATCTCGAGAAAGAAACTGCTCAAAATCACTCTATCTCTATTGTGTATTAATTCAAGGAATCATGAAACAATACAATGCTTAATCTCTCATGAGATTCTCTAGCACTCTACCAATTGTCTCCCGCTGATCTAGGGAAACTCGGTCTAGTACTTAGTGAATTCTCAGCCTTCCTTCAACCTGCCTTACTCATGCAATTCCTAGGGAATTAACGCCCTATTAATTAGGAAAATCAATCTTCCTTAATTGCGCAATACATCATGGTATCCCAATGACTTTGTAATTGTACATGGAAAATTTTGTATAAATACAACTGATAGTTATGTTCCCTTTAACCTTTGTCTCAACTGGGTATTCTTCGGAACTGACATGCACGCAACTATCAATAGTGAATTATCATTTATTTGATTGATCACTCATTATGAATTAAATCTAATTTAATTCACCGATCGACTTCTGACTAGCTCATCACTTAGTTAGAACTATTTAAACCGATTTTAACTCATTTAATTGAGTTAACTAATTCCCACTTGCACCCCACTAATGCATAAACTGCAACTGGAGCCCAAAAATATTAGAATAATCCCTCTACATGCCTCATATTAGACCCTCAACTCCAATTTCCTGAGCTAACTCAGTCATCATGAATTAGTTAACTGACACAAGTTGTTATGAGATGAAATTACAATTTATTTTCCAATTTATTTAATGGAAAAATAAATTAGACGCCCCACATTCCTCACTCCTAGTGCATCAAAATTCCTCACGAGTGGGTGCATTTTTTTTTTGTCCTTTCTGGTTTCCAATTTCAATGTTTCTTGTTGCAGTTTTCAACATTTCAGAATTTGATGTGGCCTTCACACAAAGACACCATTGAAATCACATGCCCAGATTCTCATGAGCAATCTATCTTAAGTTCGATCTTCCATAAGAGAACCAAAAATATGCCATCCTACTTCCTAGCTCAAACCTACCATTAAGGTAACCCTCACATGATGATCTTGCTCTTGGAGGATGATCATGGCCTCCCTTTATCAACCCTTACTTGGCCCTCTTACTTGACCTACTTTAGGACTAATTCTCTCTTCGCCCCCTTGATCAAATGAGATCCTTCTCACTTGATGTTATTTCCTTCATCCTAAGGCCTCCATAAATAGTTTTTCCTAGACCTCTTAGAAACTCTTTAGAACTTACGAGTTTTATCGACTTAGAACTTAGGAAATATTAATTTTCCTTTTTAATTTTCTTTTAGATTTTAAACCACATCTTGGGTACAAAATCCCTTTGCTTGGATTATTTTCCCACAAATCCTTTTGTGACCAAACTCACACAAACCCATCTCACTAGGCTTGTGGAGTACCTCCCAAGCTACACAATTCAACAACATAGTCTAGTTGTAGTAACCGTAACTTCGTCAAGCTCTTGTAGTCAAGTGAGGGCTTAGTTGGGTTCCCAAGTTTCAAATTAAGTAAGGGTAGTTGTGAGGGCATGATAGCTAGGGAGGGTCATATCAAGAACATTAGGAATGAAAAGACATGCTAACACATGTCGGAAAATGTCAATGCATGTTGAAGAGTGTTAATGTTGTGAAACCAACTCCAAAAATAGAAGAAAAGAGATATCAATGCCTTATAAATAGGACACTTCGAGGGGGAAAACTCCAATACATTAAATTAATGAACAATTCTTGGATGATACAAATTACAAAACCTCATTTCTGTATATAGGAGTCCATGGGGCCATAATGTAATCCTAGTGGGGCCACAATGTAATCCTAGCCGACCTAGCAATAATAATTTAAGGGCACAATAATAACAATATGGGGGTTACAAGGGTACAATAATAACAATAAGGGGGTTACACTAACAACAATAAGGGACTATACTAGTAATATAGGGACCTAACATGCCCCCCTCCTTCAAAAAAGTGTTGTCCTCAACGCTTGAGTAGCTCTGGGTGCTTCTGTATAAAATTCTCATCCTCCCATGTAGAATCTTCAGTGGGTAAGTTCTTCCACTTGATGAGATACTCTGAAATTGATCGATTCCGTAGCTGTCGAGTTCTTGTTTCCATGACCGCTTCAGGTTCCAATATGATTTTCCTTCCTCATCAAGTTCTGGCAATATTGTTTGAACTGGAAGATTTTCACCTATAACCTTCTTTAAGCATGAAACATGGAAAATTGGATGCACTCGTGAAGAAGCAGGAAGCTCCAATTTGTATGCCATAGTACCAATCTTTTGCAACACCTTGTAAAGACCATAGTACTTTGGTGATAATTTATTATCCTTCTTTGCTTGCTTGAGGGACATTTGTTTGTATGGTTGTAGCCGTAAAAATACCCAATCTCCTACATCAAAACTTCTCTCGCTACGATGTTGATCTGCCTGTTGTTTCACTCGATTTTGTGCCAAATTCAGGTTATCCTTTAAGAGTTGGAGAACTTCTTGCTGATGCTCGATGTGATCTTCCACTGCTTGAACCTTCGAATTTTTTCTTAAAGATGATGTGATGGATGGTGGATGATATCCATAAAGTGCCATAAATGGGGTCATTTTTGCTGCAGTATGGAAGGAAGTGTTATACCACCATTCAGCGAGAGGTAACCACTTGACCCATTGTGTTTGTTTATCAGATACAAAACAACGAAGATATCCTTCCAAACATTTATTTACTATCTCGGTTTGACCATCGGATTGAGGATGATAAGATGAGCTATGAGCTAATTGAGTACCCAAACAAGAAAATAACTCCGTCCAAAAATTTCCAGTAAAAATGGGATCTCTGTCGCTCACAATAACCCTTGGGTTTCCATGCAGCTTTTGAATTGTGTCCATAAATGTAGTAGCAACTGTACTTGCTTTAAATGGATGAGATAATGCACAAAAGTGTGCATACTTGGTAAGTCTATCAACTACCACCATGTTGACACTCTTTCCTTCAGACTTAGGTAAACCTGTGATAAAATCCATTGAAATCTCCTCCCAACATTGACTTGGAATGGATAAAGGTTGTAGAAGTCCCGGGGTCTTAATTGTCTCAACTTTATTCTGTTGGCAAACCAAACATTCCACCACAAACTTTTGAATATCAGAAAATATTGTGAACCAAGCTCTGAAATTTTTTGACGATGTTTATTAGGATTTCGGCTTCACACCCTAAAAAATTCAGCTTTTGAAATTGTTGGAAATATTGTCATTTATGGCAAAGGAATTGGCATCTGAAACAGTAACTAGGAACAGAGAAAAGAATTGTAGCAGAGAACAAAGGTCAGCAGAGAAGAACGGAGAAAAAGTGCATCTACAGAGAGCAGTATCAGTCAAAAAAGAAAATTGAATTTAATAGGAAGGATATTTGAGTCCATGTGGAATTAATTCATGTGTGAACATATGTATACATCCTGATGGAGGATAATTGAAATGTGTGATAAGTAAGAAACCCTATGAGGGGATTAATGGTGCTCTGTATGTTGTTCGAGGAACCGATGTTAATACGGTCGACAGAGTATCCAAACTGGTAGACAGTGGAGTTATATATTCGTTGAATATATGATATGAACATGGTTATGGTTTTAAGCTCCACATGGAAGGATCTATGCTATAAGTAAGGAGCTGACTGGCTTTCATGGAGAAAGGAACAAGGAGCGAGAGCAAATAAGTTATAACACGGAAGAACTAAAACAGAGTATTTGGCATTGAAATCTCGATGGAACAAGAAAACTTCTTTACACAAGATACTCATCGCAGAAGCCTCAAATCTATAAGAACTAAATCATTGGAATCATGAACGGAACCTGAAAGGAAAGAGGTAGAACGTAACAAAAGGAAGTGCGATGGAACCCTGCGTGGAAGAGCAGAACCATGACTGAGTGAACAGTGAAGGCGGGTTCCGGGTTTCATCGCACCACCCTTCGGTGATAGGCGGTATTTCCTGGCTGGGGAGCGATTCCATAGAAACGTTGACACATAGCAAAAGTGGACCCACGAAAACCGCTATCAAAGTGCGCCATCGCACGTTAACATTCGAGCAAAGACGTCGAGCGATATTATTAAATGCCATTGATCTAGGAAGGGGTCATCGGATGGTGTTCATTTGCTATAGATGCGCGAAGGTTACCCAAGGTATGATGCGCCATCGCGCGTTATCATACGTGCATCATCAACGAACGATATACATCGGATCATCTGAAGACTGAGCGATGTGCTCTTCGCCGTCGGATGGAAACGATCATTAGCAATGGGCCCCATTTTTTAAATTATATTGATTGAGCCATCGATTATGTATGTGGGGCCAGAACCAAAGGTCTATTTAAAATCCATTTGATAAAAGCGCTGGTTATTAATATAAAGTTCTATTATATAAAGTTTGTGAATAATATTTATTTATCAAATTCCATGAATTTGATAAATAAAATTCCAATAAAAGAGAGAAAACCATCAGCGGTACGTTAATGTTTCTTAACCTTGGCTATAGTATTATTTGGCAGAGATAAAGATTACCTTTGGGACGATTTGTGTATGAAAGAACAAAGATTTGGATTTCAATTTGGATTGGTTCGACTTTTAATATGAATACCATTAGCGGTTGAGTGGTTTTCTACTCATGGTATTGATAAAGGCTAAACTATATAAGGAGAAGAGGATTATACTACAATGTGGGTGCAGATTGAGGGGTTGTTAATGAATAAAATTTTTAAGAGATATCTGCATGATCGAACTCTGTCTCTGATGAATCTGAATCTATGATGCACCTATGGATATGATCTCTATATCTAGAAATGATGAATCTATAGGAAGATCTGAAAATGAAGTCATGGAGATCTGACGCAAATCTGATGAAGAAATTAAGAGAAAGTTGGTAGATCTGAGGGTTGAAGCCTTCAGTGCGAAAGTGAAAGCTTTCTACAAACTGGTGTTAAATCAGGGGGTTGGAGCTCCCTTCCAGTGGTGACTGGAAAACGAGAGAAGGTGGTAGCCTTCTACAGGTAGGTGCCTCCGTGCTGGTATAAGTCTGCGCCAGCATAAAATTGTAAGAAGTTTTCTTTATAATAAATATTGAAGACTGAGATAACAGCAGCGGTGGTTTTCTCCCGAATTGGGTTTCCACCTTAAACACTGGTGTTCATATGTGTTTCTTATGTTTGATGGTTTGTTCTGTTATTTCTGTTCATACTTACTGCTTAACATCTGATGAATGAGTGATGCAATGATCTAAGTAAAGACATAATAAGATCTCTGAACATACAAGTTGGATTCAGTAAAGTAGCATATGGTTTTAAGAAAGAAAACTTAAAAGTTCTCAGTCAGCTCTAAATACTGATTCACCCCCCCTCTCAGTATTTATTCCAAAATTTGGTATCAGAGCAGGTCCTTCTGGAAAGCTTAGCCGTTAGAAGGAAGATCAATCAAGATGAGCAATCAAGATGTAATAGCATCTATCAGACCTCCGCTCTTCAATGGAAACAATTTAATCTTCTGGAAAACAAGGATGAGATCCTATCTCCAGTCTCTGGGTGCAGATGTATGGGCTATTGTTGAAGTAGGATATCAATATCCAACCGCGGTACCAACAGATCCAACAAAAAGAAAGAATTATGAAACAAATGCAAAGGCGGTTAATGCTCTATTGGGAAGTCTAACTGAATTAGAATTTGTCAAAGTCATGCAGTTGAATACAGCAAAGGCAATATGGGACAAAATCATTCTAAGCTATGAAGGTGATGCAAAGGTAAAAAGTTCTAAACTCCAAACTCTCAGAATTCAATATGAGAACCTAAAAATGCATAATGAGGAGAGCATTGCTAATTTATTTTTACGACTTGATGATATTGTAAATCGTATGATAAATCTGGGAGAAACAATAACTGAATTTACTTTGGTTGAGAAAGTTTTAAGATCACTAACGACAAAATTTGAGTCAAAAGTGTCTGCTCTTGAAGAAAAGCAGGATCTTCAAAATCTTAATGTGGTGCAACTTCATGGCATACTAACTGCATATGAAATGAGAAGAGGAGGACTATCTGAAGCCAAGGAAGTCATCTTTAGAGCTTCTACAAAAGGGAAAGAATTACAAGAGACAGAAAGATCAGGGTATATCTCAGAAGAAGATGAGGTAAATTTTGTAAAGAAACTCCAACTTGGTACAGGACGGTTCAGAGGTAAGCTTCCTTTCAAATGTTTTGCTTGTGGAAGAGTTGGTCATTATGCTGCTAAGTGTCCTCACAAATAAACACATGAAAAAGGAAAGGAAGTAGCAAGAAGGAATAAGAATCGGTTTAGCACTAGAAAAAGTTACTATACTCATGAAGACAGTGATGGGTTATTGGACAGTGAGGAAGAATGTGAACAAGATCTTAGACTTCTCATGGAATTTGAAAAGGAGTCTAGAGAAGAAAAGGATACTTTTATGGATGCTTTAGAGGACAATGATTTCCTTGATGAAATCAATCAACTCAAAATATGCTTAGAATAAATTAAAGTAACCATAGAGACTCTGAAAAACCAGATTCAAGAAAAGGAGAAACATAATGAGAAATTAAAATGTGAAATAGTAAGTCTAAGAAAAGAAATTGAGGAAGTAAAGACTTTGAATCTTAGATTTGCTAAAGGATCTGAAACCTTAGATGAGATTATCAAGATACAATGTTCTCCTCTTCTAAAGATAGGTCTTGGATATATTAGAGAATCTTCTCAGGCTTCAGCACCAAATTATCTAAAAGAAGCTACAGCCAGTACACAACATTCTACCCCTCAGCAAGGGAATAAAGAATTTTTACAAATAAAGCATGATCATCTCAATTCAAAGAACACTAACAGGAGTACCTTTCAAAGAAACACCAATCAACAGGTAAATTCAAGTAGAAGATTTTATAATCGCAGAAATTTCTTCTTCAATGGACAATGTTTCTCATGTCACAATTTTGGTCATAAAGCTGTTCAATGTGTTGCATATAAAACCATCATGAAAAGAGAAGCAAGAAATAAAAGGATTGATATTGAAACAAAGAAGAATACATATAACAACTTTTCTCCTCTTCAGAAAGAAGTTGAATGTGCTTATTGCAATAACTTTGGCCATGAAGAATTTGAATGCAGGAGCAAAGTCCAGCCAAAAGAGAATCTTCCTTCAAGCTCCAAAGTATGGAAAAATAAGGAATTACAGGTTGAAAATTGTGGCATAGCTTTATTTGCAGAAGGAGAAGAAAATCAATGGTACATTGATAGTGGATGCTCAAAACACATGACAGGTGACAAAAACAAACTTCTTGCATATAGTGCTCTAGAAAAGGAAAAGAACGTTACATTTGGAAATGATACTCTTGTTGTCATTAAGGGTAAAGGATCTGTTTTTCTAAAAGAAAAGGTGAAAGCTAATAATTTCATGTATGTGGATGGATTAAAGCATAAACTGTTAAGTGTAAGTCAAATGTGTGATCAAGGAACTGAAGTTGTCTTTAGTTCAAAAGAATGTATGGTACGTGATCTTGATACAGGTAAAACAATTATAAAAGGGAAAAGAACTCCAAGCAACTTGTATGTATTGAAGAACTGTAAAGAACAATGTTACTTGAGTAAATCTTCAGAAAACTAGCTATGGCATAGAAGGTTGGGACATCTAAGCTTCTCTCAAATCAACAAATCTAGCAGACTTAAAGCTGTTCGTGATCTTCGCAATATTACTCTACCTGAAAATGTCATATGAAAATCTTGCCAATTCGGTAAGCAAACCAGAGTACAATTTAATGCCAAGGAAGGATCATCAATTAAGCCTCTTGAAATCATTCATACTGACATATGTGGACCTGTGAAGAAAAATTCACCACGTGGTGAACAATACTATATCTTGTTTATTGATGATTTCTCTAGAATGAGTTGGATTGGGTTGCTTAAACACAAAGATGAATCATTTGAGAAATTTCAGATCTTCAAAGCACTAGTTGAGAATGAATTAGATCTAAAAATCAAGTGTCTTAGATCTGATCGAGGAGGAGAATATACATCAGATGAATTCCTTGAATTTTGTGAACAACATGGCATAGAAAGATAGTTTTCTGTAGCTAGCACTCCACAACAAAATGGTGTAGCAGAAAGAATGAATAGAATAGTTCAACAAATGGCTAGAGCTATGCTTGATGATTCCGGAACACCTGACAAATTTTGGGGAGAAGCAGCACATACAGCAGTAAACATTCTCAACAAGGCACATGTTCGGGTAAATAGTGATAAAACTCCATATGAACTCTAGTATGGTAATCCTCCCACTATTAAGCATTTTAGAATTTTTGGAAGTAAATGATTTATCAAAAATAATTATGAAAAGCTTGGCAAGTTTGAACCCAGAGCAGATGAAGGAATACTTCTCGGTTACTCCTCTAGGAGTAGAGCATATAAATGTTACAATAAAAGACTTCGGAAGATTGTTGAATGTATTGATGTTGTTATTGATGAGTCTCCTGCAGCTCCAAAAGAAGAAAAACAAACAACAGATGAAGACAATGATGAAATATATCCTTCTCCATCAAATAGGAATGATATATACAGTGAACCCAATGAAGAATCCGAAGATGATTTATCTGAAAAAGCTCCATCCAGATATGTTCAAAAGAATCATCCGGAATCTCAAATTTTGGGAGAATAGGGATTAGGTGTACAAACAAGAAGGACTCTTGTGGGATCTTCTAGCAATCTAGCATTTCTGTCCACTATTGAACCACACAATGTCAGTCAAGCTAGCAAAGATGAATGTTGGATTCAAGCCATGAATGAAGAGCTTGATCAAATTGAAAGGAATCACACTTGGGAATTAGTACCAAGACCTCATGACAAAAATGTCATTAGAACTAAATGGATATTCAAAAATAATTTAAATGAGAATGGGGATGTTATAAGAAATAAAGCTAGACTTGTTTGCAAGGGGTATGCTCAACAAGAAGGTATAGACTTTGAAGAAACCTTTTCCCCTGTAGCTAGACTTGAAGCCATAATAATGTTTCTTGCTTTTTCAAGCTTTCAACAAATCAAATTTTATCAAATGGATGTTAAGTCTGCTTTTCTCAATGGTGATCTAGAAGAAGAAGTTTATATAGAACAACCAGAAGGATTCATTTTGGGAAATGATGAAAAACTTGTTTGTAGACTTAAAAAGGCTCTATATGGTCTCAAACAAGCTCCAAGGGCTTGGTACTATCGTCTTGACAAATATCATCATCAACAAGGATTTTCAAAGGGGTCAGCTAATAGAAACTTATACACAAAAACTGAAAATGATAAACTATTGATTGTGGTTGTATATGTTGATGATATCATTTTTGGAAGTAATGAAGAATCTATGAGTCGGAAATTTTCTTCTGATATGAAGCAAGAATTTGAAATGTCTTTAATTGGGGAACTAACATTCTTTCTTGGCTTACAAGTGCAGCAAGCAACAGATGGCATGTTTTTATCACAAGCAAAATATCTCAAGCAAATCTTGAAGAAGTATGGCATGGAAGATTGAAAACCTGTAAGTACACCAATGATAACTGGATGTAATCTCAGTTCTAATGATGATTCCCCCACGGTGAATCAACCAGAATACAGATCTATGATAGGAAGTCTACTGTATCTCACTTGGACAAGACCAGACATTATGCATGCAGTTGGGATTGTTTGACGATTCCAAGCCAATCCAAAAGAGTCTCACCTTTAGGCTGTGAAAATAATATTCAAATATCTACAAGGAACTCAAGACTTTCGACTATGGTATCCAAAGAATGTTGATCTTACTCTTCATGCTTACACTGATGCAGATTGGGATGGAAATGTTGATGATCGGAAAAGCACTAGCGGTGGTGCATTCTATATGGGGCCCCGGTTAGTATCTTGGTTCAGCAAAAAGCAAAGCTCTATTGCCTTATCTACAGCAGAAGTAGAATATGTGGCTGCCACATCATGTTGCACTCAACTTCTCTGGATGATGCAAACCTTACAAGACTTTCAAATCAAATGTTCACCTCCTATCTCCATTATGTGTGACAATACAAGTGCGATCAGTATCTCAAAGAATCCTGTTATGCATTCCAAGACCAAGCACATTCCCATCAAATATCACTTCTTACGTGAACAAGTTCTTGAACAAAAGGTGAAATTGGAGTATGTTCCCTCCCAAGAACAAATTGCTGATATATTTACCAAACCTCTACCCAGGGAAGCGTTCGAATATCTCATACAGAAACTGGGAGTAGTCTCTGCCATGCAGAAGATCAGATCTACTTAAATATAAAAGATTAAATTGGTTGTGAGGTGCTGTTGGGCATCTCTGAATGCACAGGCTAAGGGGGAGCATTGGTCATATGAAAAGGATGCATTGTTGGCATTTATAAGTAATTTTTGTTATATGATGTTTGAAGATGTTCAAAGGATCTTGGTCAACTCTTTGCCATTGATGTCAAAGGGGGAGGAAAAGCAAAAAAGGGGCTTCTATAAGACAATCAGAGGAAGAGTATTGCCATCAATGCCAAAGGGGGAGATTGTTGGAAATATTTTCATTGATGGCAAAGGAATTGGCATCTAAAACAGTAACTAGGAACAGAGAAAATAATTGTAGCAAAGAACAAAGGTCAGCAGAGAAGAACAGAGAAAGAGTGCATCTACAGAGAGCAGTATCAGTCAAAAAAGAAAATTGAATTTAATAGGAAGGATATTTGAGTCCCTGTGGAATTAATTCATTTGTGAACATATGTATACATCCTGATGGAGGATAATTGAAATCCATGATAAGTAAGAAACCCTATGAGGGAATTAATGGTGCTCTGTATGTTGTTCGAGGAACCGCTGTTAATACGGTCGACAGAGTATCCAAACTGGTAGACAGTGGAGCTATATATTCATTGAATATATGATATGAACAAAGTTATGGTTTTAAGCTCCACATGGAAGGATCTACGCTATTAGTAAGGAGCTGACTGGCTTTCATGGAGAAAGGAACAAGGAGCGAGAGCAAATCATTTATAACATGGAAGAACTAAAACAGAGTATTTGGCATTGAAATCTCAATAGAACATGGACTAACTCTTTGGAATCATGAACGGAACCTGGAAGGAAAGAGGTAGAATGTAACAAAAGGAAGCGCGACGGAACCCTACGTGGAAGAGCAGAACCATGACTGAGTGAACAGTGAAGGCGGGTTCCGGGTTTCATCACACCACCCTTCAGTGATAGGCGGTATTTCCTGGCTGGGGAGAAATTCCATAGAAACGTTGACACGTATAAAAGTTGGACCAACAAAAATCGCTATCAAAGTGCGTCATCGCATGTTAACATTCGACCAAAGACTCCGAGCGATATTATTAAACGTCGTTGATCTAGGAAGGGGTCATCGGACGGTGTTCATTTGCTATAGATGAGCGAAGGTTACCCAAGGTACGACGCGCCATCGCGCGTTAGCATACGTGCATCATCAACGAACGATATCCGTCGGATCATCTGAAGACCGAGCGATGTGCTCTTCGTCGTCGGATGGAAACAATCATTAGCGATGGGCCCCAGTTTTTAAATTATATTTATTGAGCCGTCGATTATGTATGTGGGGCCAGAACCAAAGGTCTATTTAAAAGCCATTTGATAAAAGAGCTGGTTATTAATATAAAGTTCTATTATATAAAGGTTTTGAATAATATTTATTTATCAAATTCCACGAATTTGATAAATAAAATTCCAATAAAAGAAAGAAAACCATTAGCGGTACGTTAATGTTTCTTAACCTTCGCTATAGTATTATTTGGCGGAGATAAAGATTACCTTTGGGACGATTCGTGTATGAAAGAACAAAGATTGGGATTTCAATTTGGATTGGTTCGACTTTTAATATGAATACCATTAGCGGTTGAGTGGTTTTCTACTCATGGTATTGATAAAGGCTAAACTATATAAGGAGAAGAGGATTATACTACAATGTGGGTGCAGATTGAGGGGTTGTTAATGAATAAATTTTTTAAGAGATATCTGCATGATCGAAATCTGTCTCTGATGAATCTGAATCTATGATGCACCTATGGATATGATCTCTATATCTAGAAATGATGAATCTCTAGGAAGATCTGAAAATGAAGTCATGAAGATCTGACGCAAATCTGATGAAGAAATTAAGAGAAATTTGGTAGATCTGAGGGTTGAAGCCTTCAGTGCGAAAGTGAAAGCTTTCTACAAACTTGTGTTAAATCATGGGATTGGAGCTCCCTTCCAGTGGTGACTGGAAAACGAGAGAAGGTGGTAGCCTTCTACAGGTAGGTGCCTGCGTGCTGGTATAAGTCTGCGCCAGCATAAAATTGTAAGAAGTTTTCTTTATAATAAATATTGAAGACTGAGATAACAACAGCGGTGCTTTTCTCCCGAATTGGGTTTCCACCTTAAACACTGGTGTTCATATGTGTTGCTTATGTTTGATGGTTTGTTCTGTTATTTCTGTTCATACTTACTGCTTAACATCTGATGAATGAGTGATGCAATGATCTAAGTAAAGACATAATAAGATCTCTGAACATACAAGTTGGATTCAGTAAAGTAGCATATGGTTTTAAGAAAGAAAAATTAAAAGTTCTCAGTTAGCTCTAAATACTGATTCACCCCCCCTCTCAGTATTTATTCCAACAGAAATTTCATAGAAAAACGCTATAGCGAAAATTCTACGATGACCTGTTTGGAGTAGCGAAACCCTAGAATCCAAAGCTCTGATACCAAATGTTGTGAAACCAGCTCCAAAAATAGAAGAAAAGAGATTTCAATGCCTTAGAAATAAGCCACTTCGAGGGGGAAACCTCCAATAAATTACATTAATGAACAATTCTTGGATGATACAAATTACAAAACCTCCTTTCTATATATAGGAGTCCATGGGGCCATAATGTAATCCTAGTGGGCCCACAATGTAATCCTAGCCGACCTAACAATAATAGTTTAGGGGCACAATAATAACAATATGGAGGTTACAGGGGTACAATAATAACAATAAGGGGGTTACACTAACAAAAATAAGGGACTATACTAGTAATACAGGGACCTAACAATTAGGGAGTGTCGGGGCATATCAAGGGATAACTACGTCAAAATGCATGGAAAGGAACGAATAAGAGTGTGTTCTAGGGAGTGTCAATGAATTTAAGTGTGCTAAGGATGAAGTGCGTTAGGAGAAGTTCATAATAGGATTTATAGGAGGCAAGTCTACGGTTGTTATATGGGGCTCGGCATAAAATTTTTAGACAAAGGGAGATCACTTTGTGCTAGGCACAACATTGATCTTCCTTTAGCTATTTTTTTTATATGAGATGTGGCACACTTTGGCTACATGCTCATGTTTTAAAATATTCTATTTAATTGCATATCGTACATTGTTGTGTATAATTTTTGGGGCACTCGACTTGTGTCGGCTTATATCTCGTGTGCCTTGCGCATCCTGTGGTTCTTGCAAACTCTCAGTTAATTTTTTATTGTTTATATGAACTAAACATACATGTGAAATATTTCCTATGTACGCTATGTTGCTTAGTTGTTTTATGGCCATGGGTAGATCATGTGATCCTGTCTTGGTAACTAGATAAGTGGGACAAGTTGAGCTTGGACATGAATGGCATAATATGAGTTATAGGCAGTTCTTAGGTGAACAAGGCACAATCTACTTGTAGTAGGTGCAATTGGTCAAGTTGTTGTGGTTGAAGCAAGCCAATATTGTCACATGAACTGCAGTAGCCAAGGAATTGATTGGGTTCCCAAGTCATGAAAAAATGTAAAGGCTATTTGGGAGGACATGAGTTCCAAGGCGTGCTAAGGAATACTAAGGTGTGTTAGATAGTGCGAAGGCATGTCAAAAATGCTAAGATGAGCAAAGTGATAAGGCATGCCAAGATGTGAAAGGGTGTGTTAATGTGTGCCAATGAATGTCAAGGAAAAAAAGGGAGAAACAAGTTAAGCTACAAGGAAATGAACACATAAGAGGGTTAATAAGTCATTAATTTACCTTTTTCAAGAGGGGCATGCTATGCACACCAACACCAGGCACAAATAGGTGCCAAGTGAAAAGTCTTAGTTCATTCTAAGTGCCAAGTCTTCCTTTGTTTCTTCTCATCTACTTTCGAACAATTGATCTCAAATAAATTTAATATTAAACCATGCCAAATCATACCAATGCATGTCAACGTATTCCATACATTCTAAGACTTACCAAGTGCCAATATGTGCCAAGTTCCAATATGTGTCACTTGTTGCTATGAAGTGGAAGGGCATGTTGAAGAGTGCTAAGGTGTCCTAGAGAGTGCTAATGCATGTTGAGGAGTGTTAAGGAGTACTAGGAAAAATTAAGGGAGCACTAGGTCAATTTCATGGAAGTTAATTAATATGAGGAATGTGTGCCAAGGACTAGTGTTAATGAGTGCTAGTTGTCATGCCAAGGAGGGAGTGACAATGTATGCTAAGGATTGGTACGGCATGCTAGGGAATATCAAGGCATGTCAAGAAGACTCAAAGTGTGCTTGGGAGTTCCAGGGTGTGCTAATTATATGTGCCAAATAGTGGCAAGATATGCCAATACATGCCAGGTGCTAAGGATGTGCAGGGTGCCAGGGTATGTCAATATTTTTCAAGAAGTTTCAAGGAACCAAAAGGAAGAACCAATAAGAGGGTTAATAATTCGATATTTTATATTTTTCAAACGGGGCATGCTAGCCACACTAATAATAGATACCAATACATGCTAAGTGGAATTGTGTGCCAAGCGCTAATGTATGTCAATGCATTCAACCAAGGTGTTCCAAGGCATGCTATGGACTACATGCATGCTAACGCATGGTAGGATAGTTCTATGTTGTGCTAGTGCATGCCACCATGTGCTTGGGTGTCAGTGTCATGACAAGATGTTCTACGTACAAAGATGTTCCAAGACATGCGAGGTGCTAAGAAATGTTAGTGTGTTCCAAAGCATTATTTTAAGGTGTGCCAAGAGTGTTGAGGAGTGTTAGGTCTTTCTCATTAAGAGAATTGACAGATCTTGATTATGTATTAAATAATATACTTCCTACACACACTAGTGGGACTTTATCTAAAGGGAATTTTCTAGATAATAAACTTAATAGATATGAATCATGTGTTGACTCATACGAAAACTCTATTCGACTAGTCATTACTTGAGGGAAATGATACACACTAATTACTTCTTAAAACATTTACTGACTCTAACCACTATGGCCTTGGACATATTATAAAAAATACTAAACAATAATGGTATTAAATCATTATATTTTGACAAAAAATATATTAACAAGAAAATAACTTCATAAAAAACTGATTGGAATGATCAATGATGACGAACATTTGTTGACCGTCACCAAAAGTAACAAAAAGAGCATCAGTGAGGGTCACTAAAATTTATTCACTAGAAGTGTCACCAAAGAAAGAATTAGTGATGGGCCTTTAACAACCCTCACCAAAAGTGTCATTGAAAATGGCTTTGGTGATGGACCTTAAAGGACCATCACTATATACACTTATAGTGACACTTTTTTAAGGACCGTCACTATATGTGACATTGGTGACGGACCTTAAAGGTCCGTCAGAGCCATGACCCTCACCAATGTTCTTTTTTATTGTAGTGGATAACTCATCAATTCCAATAATTCACCAACAGGTTCTCTCCAACCTTTCCAAGCAGCAAAAAAAACAAGTTGGCACAAAAAGTGAAAGTTGGTCAAAACCCTAGTCAAAGGAATTCAAACTTGGACTTCCACCTCATTTTCTCATATGCTATAAAAAGACCAAGGTCATGTCAATCCATTACCATCATCCATTTCCAATATCCACCCATGATTTCCAAATTTTTCTCATTCATTTTACTCGTTGTCCTAAAAGGATATATGAAACCCTATTTTTGCTAGAGGAAGTCCTGGTTTTTAGCAGAAAATTGCTTTTATTATATCCCAAAAACTGTGCATCCATTTGCCGAGATATTTTAGGGGGGAATTAATATATATTATGGTAACATTCTCAAGAAATTTCAACAATTTTTGGTGCACAGTTTGTGAGAAATTGACCTCTGTCACCTGCATCCATTTTTATTTTTTCTCACGAGTCGTGCATCCAATGGCCGAGATTTTTTATGGGGAGGTGCATAAGCATGATTGTAACATGCTCAAAACATTTCAGGTAAGTCTAGTTTACTATTTGAGATATATGGCTAAAACAATTTTGCTACAAGGTGTTGTCCTAAACTGCTACAAGAAATTCTATAATTTCTACAGGAAGTTACATCAAGTTATACACAGGTGAGTCAAGGACAAAAAATACTCACAAAATTCCTTGATGTGTAAAAAAAATAATTAGGAGATTCTTCCCATCATTTCCTTCCACCTTCTCATCACTCCTCCATCTCAAGCACAAGGATTTTTCACTCAAACACTACATTTTGTCACCTCTGTAGCATAAATTTTTCTGGAAAAAACACAGACTTATTTCACTCCATTTTTCCAAGGCAGAATCACTTCCCCATCATTTAATAATCATTCCACCATTTCCATAATATAACATCACACTCTGCCTCATCACTCATAGAGAGATAGAAGCCTAAAACAAGCAGAGAAAGAGGTTGATACAAGAAAAAGTAACCTCATGTAGCAAGCCCTATGTAAGCAACAAAAAAGCGTTGAAGATGGATTTAACCAATCTTGAAGACCAATAAGACTTGTGAGATGAATCTAAATACAAAAATGGTACTACAAGGGGGATCCTCCACCAACAAAAATACACGTGAAGACTTAGCAACAACAACAACAAAAAAACCCTAGAAGACCCCCATATTCAAGGCTCTCAGCAATATGACCTCCAACAAATTATCACATGCAACTTCAGGATCATTAGTAGTAGTTTCAGAACCACAAAAGGGAGCTTCAACAGTCATATCAGCAACCTCAATATCACCTTAAAAAACACATCAAGGGTGAGGCTTATGTATGCAACTCTCTAATCCCACCCTTCGAATCTATTCTAGATTAAGAAAACATTCACAGTGTGACAAGGACAAGTTTTTTATAGCGAAAATCAGTAGCAGAGAAACCTCGACCTTAGCTAGCAGTCAACTTCACTTGTCCACCAAGGCACATGCACATGTGGGAGAGGAACAAGACAAAAGTGAAGAGGACTTGAGAAAGTGGGTAGTAAACAATTAAGTTTTGATGGAAGACGAATGCCAAGGGGTGAATGAGGGAGAACTTTGTTTACAGAAAAATAACTCTGAGTTTATTTTTAATGCAATGAAAAAAATGGAAAATTTTGAAAAACGAGAAAAAAATGAAAAAATTTGAAAAGGAGAAAAATAAAAAATAAAAGGTGGAAAACCACCTCTCGGCATGCAAATATTAGCTGCTATAGGAGAAATAGAGCTCCTACAAGCAAAAAATTTTCTATAGGAAGTTGCTACAGGAAAAACAGATTTGATACAGAAAAATAAATTTGCTACAAGAAAGAAAAATTTGCTACAGGAAGCTAAGAGAGGGCTGCAACAAAAATATTCTTCTACTAGGGTATGGTATAATGCTTAATTAATAGATAAAAGGTACAAGAAAACACAACAGAACTGAAAAATATTTGCTACCAACATGGTAAATTATCCAAGGGTGAAAGGTATTCAAGTCACCAGTTTGATCATCACATCATTCCTTTCTTTTTCTTTAGTTTATTAACCATCATTTCTTCCTCTGTGAGAAGAAAGAGTTCTTTGTGAAGTGTTTTCAATTCCATAATTTAATGAATAGAATACAGATTGTTAGTTAAGGGTATTCATAGGAATTTGATGGATAATATGATGTGTCATGACCAATAATTTGTATTATCAGTAAGAGGCTTGAACTTGAGTGAGAATGACACTGGTAATGAGTTAATGGATGCCAAGAAATCCTTCTTTTCACAAGGATAAATGTCATAGGAATAATAAGAAGAAAAACCCAAAGAAAGGTGTTTCCCTCACAAATAGAAACAGTTACAATTGAATAAGCGTAGAAAGAAGAGCAACAGTAGCAGCAACGTATAGAACAACAAACAGAGAATGGCCAGGCCAGCATACATGTAGAAGCACAGAGAAAGGAGGATGAACAGGATGCTTAGAGGATTAGCAACAGTTTCAGTAGGGGGGTATGATGGGCTTCTAAATTGAACATAAATTAAGGCCGTCTAACCTTTCTTAGGCACATAAAATATATATTAAATCTCTCCTACACTTAATAATGACTTCTTAAGCTTTAATATGTTCTTAGGAAGGTTTAGATATAATTAAATATTTGTGCCTAATATTATTTATTTTTGAAAAATATTTTGATAATATTGGGCAGATTTTGAAGATTTGGAGAAAGAGATAATTTAGGGACTTGCTCCCTACTACTTAAGGATCATGATTGGACAATAAATTAACAAAATATCATTAAATTATTGAGAAAATATAGAGTAATTATGTAACTCCAATGATTGAGAAAATCTAGGAATGTGTTCTTTGTCATTTAATACAGATTCATAGTGTTGAGAACCAAACCCACTATTTGACGTATTTTGGAGGGGAAAGCTTCCCCCTTTCAAGGAGAATTCTTTCTCATCATTTTGTATAAGTACCAATTCAAATTGACCTCTAGGGGTGATCTAGGTGGATATTGTTGGCCACCCACCTATTCTAGGCGAATGTTAGTCGAAGACTCAACATTTTCCATTAGGAGTTTTAGTCCTGAGATAAATATTTCTAATGAGGTATCATGTGCATCAAACAAAGATCGTATGCCAAATTTACGACCCCAGGAAATTGTTGTACCAATTTACCCCAACGGGGCCCATAGTTTGGTGTTTCATCTCCTAGGGTTAGGTTTTTTGATGTTTAGGGTTTTCCATTGTTTCTCAATAATGAATATGCCTTAGAGCCTCATTGTAACATAGTTCAAAGGCATGTAGCCACCACATCTCTTCTCATAAATAAGCTACCAACACCCTAACTAAATTATTTCCATTCATTCTATAAGCATATTTCAGTTATGTGAAATGAATGAAATGAAGTCTTATTTCTGCTGCATCTTTGAATTTATGTGTATTTATTTATTTCATTGCGTTCTTTCATAATTCCAAATCAAGGGCCATGTATTGTTTAGTCTTATTGTAGAGAAACCTTGTTGTTTAGCAGGTCCACTTTCTTTTCTTGTTGCGATGTACTTCAACTCATTCAATAATGAAGATTGGCACTATTTTTAGCTTCTAAGGCTTGGTTTATTCCATAGGACTCTAATTCCCCATGGAATTAGCTGTCCCAGAAGCCTCACATCCCTCTTGCACAATTTATTTATGTTAATTTTACTTCTTATTCACATGCATCTCTCATTTCTGTTTTGCATATTTCTGTATTTAGTATTATTTATTTTCTTGTTGTAGGATTGAGTTAAATGATTGAAGTGAGTTATTTAGGGGTTTTTTTATAAATTAAAAAGAATTATAAATCCTTGTAATAACCTTGGAAGGTCATATTCATTATTAAGCTACTTGGATTTGGTTACTAATTCATGAATATAAGATTTCTGGAGATTCCTTGTAGCGAAATAGTAGTAAATTTATGCTATTTTTTAGAATGGGTTAATGAGCTTAATTTGACTTGATTCCACTTGTATTAGGTCATAATAATGTTAAGTTTAATAAAAAAATCTATCCCATTTCATTTTCATTTTATTAGGTTAGGAATTTGATAGATTAACTACCTCACTAGTTCTTGAATTTCAAGATTTTAGAGTAGTAATTTTCTGTTATTTTTTAGCACATGTGAACAAGGTTATTTTGGAGTGATTCCACTGGGAATGGAGACCTAAGAAATCATAATTAATAAAAAAAATCATCCCATTCCATTTTCATTCGATTTATTTAGTCATTCTGTGATTTATCTCCAAAACAAAAGTTCTTGTAGCAAAAATATAACATCATGTAGCACTCTTGTAGCATGTGTAAACTCTACTAGACTTTCTCCCAAAGGTTGGTTTTTGTCTCTTAGGCTTGATTCATGACCCCTGAAATCTAAATACATGATTGAGAGAGAATAAACACCACTTAGGACATTCATTTTCCCAAATTCGATTAGGCATTTTTATTTGAATTCATGTTCTTAGGATTTCAATTGCAAATTATTGTTATTTTCTAGGATTAATTTATTTTCAAAGCAACACTTCCATTTCTACAATTAGTTTAGGATTCGATTTAATGGAATTCATTCCATTACATCATATCAAAAAAGGAATGACACAATGTATGTTGCATATATAGTGTCGATTCCTCTTAAGTTTGTACAAATCCCAAGTTGATAATTATAGTTGGTAGCCTTGGGAGTTGCAACATTCTTGTTGCAATTCTAAGGCTCATCACTTTTTGGTTCTGTTGTTAGGGAGGTGTAAAAGTATGCATTTCTTTCTTCCCTAGTTGATTCATTTATTTTACTTTCTACAAATACAAAAAAATTGCATTAGGCATATGTCATTTCAAAAACATAATATTGCATTGAATTAGCATTCTTATTAAAAAAAATTAAAAATACTTCTCCAACACCAACACACCCCCCCCCCCCCCCCCCCACTTGACCACGTGGTGCAGTAAGAGCCACATCACCATCCAATTTTGTAGGTAGAAGAATAAGAGATGACAAACAAGGTAGAAGAAATAGATGGAGATGTTGACACTGAAGAATATCCTATTGGTTTTCCCATTCAAGATATTTATATCAATGTGCATATGAAGAGCATCCCTCCATCTTTCCTTACCAACCTCCATGGTATGAGGCCAGAGGATCTGAAATCCTTTCTCTTTGAATTTCAAATACTTTGTAGATATTATGGCTAGTTATCACACATTCAAAAATTGAGATTGTTTCTTGCAACATTGAAGGATAGAGCTCTTAAATGGTTCATTATTTTGGGTACTAATTCAATAAGGTCATGGAATGATATGCAAAAGATATTTTTAGAAATTATAAATATCATGATCTTAAAGAATAAATCTTTAGAATGAATCAAATAGAATATGAGGGCCTTCAAGATCTAATAGAGAGGTTCATGTATAATGTTAAGAGGGAGAGATTACATAATTTAGGATTTGACAAACTAAAAACCCTCTTACTTACTAGAATTAGGGATGATTACATTGATCTTATTGATTTCATGAGTAAAGGAGATGTATACCAATTATCATTTGAAGAAATTTCTGAAACATGCAAGCGCATATCAAGAGGAAGGGAAAGAGTAATTAAATCAACATCAACATTGGTAAGTCAAGATGAACTTGGAAATTTTCTTGATATCTTTAAAACAAAAATTCTTAGCAATATAAGTGAACAAGTAGAAATTTTAAGAATGAAAAAAGAGAAAAACTAAGATGTTGATATTTGTGTTATCCATACAGAATCATATGCTTCTAAATATTGTCCATCATTACCAAGATTTAAGGAATTTTACCAAGAGGAAAATGGATCAAGTCAATCACCAAAGAGGATATGTTATGTAGCTCCAAGACGACCATGGGAGCCTAGTAAACTTGATATCATGCAAGCACCTACTTCATAATTTCAATTTTATTCACATCTATCTCAAATTAATTGAAACACACTCTGCCCTTGGAAACCTTGGCCATCCCAACTCCAAAAACAATCTTGGATACAAGGTTGGCAAGAACCTTACGGGAGACATCCACCATCTCCTAAATATTTTCCTCAATATACACTATACCCAAGTCCATGTTATCCCTACCATCCACCTCCACCACAACCATAACCTCAACAACATCCATCTTAAATATCCACTCCCACTCAACTACCTATACCACCATTCCCAAACCAACACACGGAAGTAGCTCAACCCACTTATAATGCTGAGGTACAACAATTTCAAACACATCCTCTTGATGTAAATGGTATTCATCTTAGTTCAAAAAGGTATTGCAAAAAAGAGATTTTCTTGATTTCATTGAAGGACAACATCTAAAGGAATATTTTCTTGATTTCATTAAAGGACAACATCTAAAAGAAGAAGATTCAAATTAGGATATCAAACATTCATGGGTTGCAATTTATGGAGAGAAAACATCATAATTAGAGACTGAAAGGATTCCCTCATTTTTACCATCAGATCCTCCATCTATTCAAGAAAACAATTAGAAAAAAAAAAAAAAAAAGATTTTAATTTCATGGTAGAAGAGGACATCCAAGATTATCCAAATCAGAAAGTGGACCAGGGGTATCACAACTATATTGAAATATGGTTCTAGACAATCATTAAGTTGCAGCAACACATTGTTCTTCAAAAATTCTTGATCTCACCTCAATAAAAACATTTGCTATCTCATATTCAGGTACATGTCCAAGCATACATTTTGATCCTACACATGAGTTTACCAAGCATCTTGAGATTTGCATGGCTCCATTGGAAGTATTCCTATACTTGAAAGAGATTTAGTTTTTTCAAGTAGAGTAGGATAGAAAAAAATAAAAAAATGGAACAAGAGAAAAAAGAAAAGAGTAAAATCTTAGGCAAAAACCTCTTTTGAGGTGCTTGAGATTGGCTCACTGTTTGAAAACCTCCATGAGGCAATAAATGGATTGAAAAAAGATATAAAATAAGAGAAAGATGATCCCAGGTGAAAACCTCCTTTGAGGCGCCTAGGAAGACCTACTAGTTGAAAACCTCATTGTGGCAGGTAGTAGGCATAAATAAAAAAGAAAAAAGGTGAAAAAATGAAAAGAAAAATGTATTTGATCCATGTATCTCTCTCTAATGAATGTAGGTGCTCTCCAACATTTGCAAGTAGCAAAAAGAAACAAGTTGGCACGAAATAAAAATTTGGTCAAAATCCTAATCAAAGGAAGACAAACTTGGACATCCTCATCCTTTTCTCATATGCTCCAAAAAGAACAAGGCCATGCCAATCCGTTACCCTCATCCATTTCCAACATGCATCCATCATTCACAAACTTTTCTCATTCATTTTCCTCGTTGTCCTAAAACGTTATAGGAAACCCTGTTTTTTCTACAATAAGTCCTCGTTCTTAGTAGAAAATTGTTTTTATTATATCTAAAATACCGTGCATCCATTTTCCGAATTGTTTTAGGGGAATATTTATATATATTATGGTAACACTATCAATAAATTTCAGAAATTTTTGGAGTACATTTTGTGAGAAATCGACCTCTATCACCTACATTCATTTTTACAGTTTCTCGTGATTCATGCATCCACTGGCTGAGATTTTTTATGGGAGGGTAAATAATGATGATTATAACATGATAAAAAAAAAATTAGGTGAATCGCATCTACCATTTGAGAGATATGGCTAAAAAAAGGTCTGCTACAAGGGGCTGCCCTGAACTGCTACAGGAAATTATGTAATTGATATAGGAAGTTACATCAAGCTACATGTAGGTGAATCAAGGACAAAAGATAGTGAAAAGGGGCCTTGATGTGTAAAAAAATCAATTAGGAGAGTCTTCCCATCATTTCCTGCCACCTTCTTATCACTCCTCCATCTCAAGCACAAGGATTTTTCGCTCAAACCCTACACTTTGCCACCTCTATAAAATAATTTTTTCTAGAAAAAAATAGAGTTATTTCACTCGATTTTTCCAAGTCCACACCACTTCCACATCCTTTTATAATCATCCTACCATCACCCTAAGACCACCTCACACTCTCCCTAATCACTCATACAGAGCTAGAAGCCTAAAACAAGCAAAGAAATAGGTTGCTACAAGAATAAGTAACCTCATATAGCAAGCCCTTGTAAGCACCAAAAAAGCATTGAATATGGTTTTCACCAATCATGAATACCAATATGACTTTTCAGATGAATCTGAAGACAAAAATATCACTACAAGGGGGATCCTCCACCAACATAAATACACGTGAAGACTTAGAACCAACAACAACAACATAAAAAACCCTAGAAGACCTCCATATTCAAGGCTATCAGCAATAGGACCTCCAAAAAATTATCACATGCAGCTTCAAGATCATTAGTAGTTGTTTCAGAACCACTAAAGGCAATTTCAACAGGCATATCAACAGCCTAAATATCACCTGCAAAAACACATCAAGGGTAAGGCTCGGGTATGAAACTCTCTAACCTCACCCTTAGAATCTATTATAGCTTAAGAAAACATTAAAATTTTGGGAAGGAAAGGTTTTTTTTATAGCCAAAATTAGTAGCGGAGCAACCTCATCCTTATCTAGCAGTCAGCTTCACTTTTCCACCAAGACACACGCACATGTGGGAGAGGAACAAGACAAAAGTGAAGAGGACTTGAGAAAGTGGGTAGTAAGTTGTTATTTGTGATGGAAGACAAGGAGTGCCAAGGGGTAACTGATGGAAAAATCGGTTAATAGAAAAATAAATCTGAGTTCATTTTGCATGCAATGAAAAAACTGGAAAATTTTGAAAAAGAGAGAAAATTTTGAAAAAGAGAAAAATAAAAAAATAGAAAATAAAAGGTGGACCCTGTTAGAGTCGGTATCTTCATCCCTCCGTTAGAGATCAAATTTCTCTTGTTGCATTTAATTTTAGCTGTCTCACTCAGTTCAGTCAGCTGCATTCCATTAGGGGCATGGATCATCTGACGGTAGGGTCTTCTCACTCATGTTCCTCACGTCTCATACCTGTTGGCCTTGTTCTGTTCATTAAAATCATTTACAGTCATTTTTGGTCTTAACCTTGGCAAAGAGTCATTTTAGGGTTTTTAGTCTCATTAGGTCTAGGGTTTCATTAATCAGGTCTTCAGAATGCCTAATAATGGTCAGCAGGCACATGAGGAAGTCTAAAATAAGGTTTCAGTGCCAAAAATTTCATCATCATAATGCTTGATAATGATTTTTCTTCAAAACTCTGTTTTGAAGAAAAATTGTCTATTTCATCTGTATGTAATAAATCCAAAGTAATTTTCAAGTTTTTCAGTTGTAATAGTACTTCATTCGCAGCCTTGGTTGCCTTTGCCAAAGTTCCATGCCATCCATTCCCTGCAGAACAGACAGAAAGGACATCATTCAGTTACAAAAAGAAAAATGAAGCAAAACAGACTTTCTTGAAAAGTGTCAAAGTTTGCAACATTACAAAAGTGAGTTTTATGAAATGAAAATTAAATTTTTCTGTATATAATTCATTGGTCATAATCAAAAAAGGCTTATTTGCAGTCAAAAGAGAAATATTGAAACAAGAGAGAGTCATGTTGAAGGAAAAGAGCAAGTTTGAATAAAAACTGGGCAAAGTTGGGTGCGCGACGCATAGGCTGAGTGTCACGACGCACTGGGCAGGCGCGGCGCATTGGAGGGGCGCGACGCATTGGGTTACCTGTGCGGTGCATTGGGCTGAAACATCAAAAAATTTCCATTCTTCTCCAAACACCAAATTTTCTTGGTTGCTCTATGCTCGAGCAATTCAAAGCCACTCCTCTATTTCTCATAACTCGTGCTTGGTGTTGATTATGAGATTGGTTATGAAAATTTGAGTACAAAACTAAACCCTATTATCTTGATTGAGAAGTGCTTCCTTAGGGTTTTAAACTTGTTTTGGTGTCAATCATTCTATTCCCATCCCCTTCTTTTTCCTCCCCCTCACTATTATCTCATCATTACATTCATTCCTAAGCCTATCTCCCTATCCCTAAAGTCATTTCATTTCCTATCATTCCTATTTCCAGTTTCACTTGATTATAGCCCATCACTTTCATTACCCCATTCCTCCATATTCCCTCCAATTTGACATATATTTGGAAATCAAATCAAAACACAAAATTTCTCATTATCATACAAGACAACACAGACCTTGCAAATTCTCATGGAGACAGATACTTCTTATGACCAAGACAGTGACTCTACAACTAAATTGCATGCACCAAGGTGGCATTAAAACGTCGCAAAAGGCACGATAAACTTCAAATTTTGGTCGAAGCTTCCTTGGCCCAACATAGTGCATGATGGAGGACATTCAGCCCAAATTTCAAGAAATTTGGGAAACTTTTTGTCAATTTTGAATTTTTTGGCCTTAACACAGATTTTCGTGCCCGACGAGTAGCGCCACTTGGCGCGCGCTTATAATTGGCAACTCCTCTTGAAGAAAAATTTGTACTTCTAGATTTTTCATCAAAATTTATGCATTCCTACCCATTACCTAAATATTTTGACAAGTTTTGGGTTGCCTGAAGGGTCAAAAACACCTTAAAAATGGCCTTTTTGCCACTTTTTGGACACACAGGAAGCAGTGTTGCAAGATTTGATTTTTGGAGGGAAAAATTGCAACCAAATTCATAAATTACACATGGTTTGGAAATTAGGTAGGCATAGATTTCCAACGAGCTATCCTGCACTCAATTTGGACTCCGGGAAGGCCCTCAAAATCAGCCTCAAAGTGGCGCGACGCATAGAGATTTCAGGCGCGGCGCATTGGGAATTTTGGCCTAGTTTTCACTTAGCAACTCAGATTTTCGCCTAGTTTTGGCCAGTTTGAATTTTTTATCTTCAAATGTGAAACTCTTGATGTAACTTGATGTAATTTCATAACTTTGATGTAATTTTGGCACATTTTTACTCATCCAAGTAGATTCATTCACCAAAAAGTGAAATGTAACTGAATGAATCAGTTTCCTATCTTATAGAGGCAAGCTATTTCATTGCCTATTTTCCAGTTCTTAGTTTAGATATTGTTGAAATAGCTCCTAAACTAGTGAGCTTGACCCCTAGAGGCATGGGAATGAGTTAGGCTTTTCTATATCTTGTTTTTTCTCAGTCATTTTCAGAGGTTGGACACTTGGGATTGCTTGGCACTTCATTGTACATTTCATCTCTGCAATTTTGGCAAAGGAATAGACCAGGGTTTGCAGCATTCTTTGGGATCCATGTGGCTCTATTTTTTGATGGTGTGTTTCTCTCTGTGATTGTAAGTTTACTGATGTTTCATGTGTATCATTTCTCTTCTCCTTTCTTCTCAAATTAAACAAATAAGTGATAAAGGTGGAATTCATTAGATTTGCAGTGCTCTGCCTTGAATTTTTGTTTAATTTTCCATGTTTTCATCTGTTTGAAGAAGATTCTTGAAATCTTCTTGCCCTCTTCAGCTCCTCACCAGTCTGAACTATCCATCCATTCAATCTAAAGCATCAAAACAATTACCTTCCTTGCCCCATTCAGAACTCTGCAAAACTAATCATTTCCCAGACCCAAAATTTTCCTTTCCCTTTGATTCCAAAAAAAACCCCCAAAATCAAATCAAACCTCTTCACCTATATACCTAGCCTAAAATTAGCCTTTATTTCTAGTCATCTCAAGCCTTATTGAATATTTTTGCTGAGATTGACAAGGAGAGAGCCCTCTCCCGATCTGGTAGGGCTAGCTACCAGATTAAGTGTGGTTTGATGTTACCCTAGACTCTGCCTTCCTTCAACCTAAGGTAGATTTAGGCAATAACATAGTGGCGACCATACTGGGGAAGAGAAAGTTTTTTGTTTGCTTTATAACCTACAGATGGAGCCTGAATTTAGCCAGGTAGCCTTCGAAACGCTCTTGCTTTGGATTAGAGAAAGTAGATAAATGCTTCTTCAGTCAATCTCCGATATAGTTTATGAAATGAACATCTAGTTTTCTCAGTAAGATCTAATCAAGTTCAGAGCTGATTGTTGATGGTGGACAACGATCAGATACCGCAAGGCTGAAATCATTCACCTGGCGACTCTAAATCAGTTTCGAGATCAGATCTAAGGACTCCACTGGAGGATGAACCTGATTAGCAGAAACATGAAAGGACAATATGGAAAGATCAGGTATTCAAGTTGGAATTTCATTCAAGGCATTTTGTTCTTTGTCATAAATTATTTCTTCTCTTTTCCCGAGAATGTCAAGAAGGCTTTGCAAAGAATATTGTATTTGAGAAAAGATCCTCCGCCTGCATTTGATTCCTTCCCTTTGAGGATTGTGAATACCAAAGATTTTCATGCTTTTGATCTTGATCAAGACCTTTCTTCCGAATCTTGCGATGACCATCTTCAAACGGATGAACCTCAAGAGACCAAGACTGATTCTATACCTTCTGTACATACCCCTATACCTTGTAAAATTCCAGATCGATACAGGCTTCCGATTTTACCTCCTATATCCCATGCTTTCCCTAAAAATCATGACCTATATCTACCAAGATTTGATGGTGAGCGCGACAACATCACTGCTAAGAGACATGTTCTGAATTTTGAGTATTTTCTTGACCTTTTTGAAGTTGATGAAGAGGATGTCAGTATTAGGCTTTTTTCTCTTTCGTTTCAAGGCAAAGTAAAGAGTTGGTTCAAAACCCTGCCTGATGCGAGCATCTCAGATTTCCAGCAGTTCGTCAAAGTTTTCCTCGACAGGTGGGTGATCAGACAGAACCTTTTATTGATTATAGAAGAGTATAACCAGCTGAAAAGACTGCTAGGGAAGACAGTACAACAGTTTTCTGCCAGATTTAACAAATTATATTTTTCAATGCCAGTTGATATAAGGCCTCCTCCTGGATCTGCTCTCTTGCACTATCTGGGTGCCTTTGATCCGGAAATGGAGTTTCAGCTGAGAGAAAGGAATCTTGCAACACTTGAAGAGATGCAGAATAGTGCAGTAAATGTAGAGGCTCATTTGTTGATCCGAAGGGCAAGGTTGAAGGAAGAAGAGAAGAAAAACATAGATCCGAAGGAATCGACATCTCTAGAGGTAAAGCTTGACATTTTGGTAAGTACAGTAGAAGAGTTGATGCAAAATATCACCACAAGGAATGAGTATAATTTTCAAGCCCATGGCTCACTGATTGAAGAAGAACAAGTTGCTGATCCAAAACATTTTGTCTCTTATCCCAGTTATCATAGATTTGATAATGATAGTTTCGTAGATCATCTTGGAGAAGAGAGATATGTTGATTTGACATGTATGCTTAATGATGTGTTTTATATGGATGATTTGCCTCAGTTTGATCAATATGATGATGATTGTGTTCTCCAAACAGAAGCTAATCTTGCAGACAAATCAATAGCTATTTTGTGGAAGGAGGAAGTTCGCTTTCAGTAGCTCGAGTACAGTGATCAACCGATGCATATCAGCTATGACAGTGACGAGGAAAGTGCAGCAAATTTTGAAGTAAGAGAAGGATCTTTGCCTTTTTGTTTTGATTCATTTCAGTTCATCAGAGACAACTTTCATACAATCAGAAATCAACTGTCGACAAGTCTTGATTTGGACCATCTTGAGGGAAATAAAAACCTTGTTCAAGACTTATCATATCCAGATTTGCAGCCCCCGAATGCCATTGATTTCGAGTTGCAGATGAAGACATGGAAGATGGGACATATGATCAAATGATACAAGATGATTCCGTACCATTTTGTTTTGAATCATTTCAGTTTTTGAAGGGTAAATTGCATATTAAATCTTCAAATGAGCAGCCCGTAGGAAATCATGTAATCTCATCGGAACCAATAGAAAATGGGTTGCAGCAGTCTTTTCAAGTTTTTCACGATCCAATAACTGATTTGTTGGATGATGTTTGCAGTCAAAGTCCTTCTCCATTGACTATATGTGAGCTTGAAACGTGTGTTGATATAAACTTGATCCGGCACCCAGTCTCTTTGTCATTTTCAGCGGGAGTCTCATCACAAAGCTCGAAACAAAGTTTTCATTCGTGGTATGAGGAGAAGAAAAGTAATCCATTGGATAAGATAAGTCCCAGTGTGCATGAACTTCAAGATTCTTATGCAGTTTTTTTGGAGGCAGATAGAGAATCCATAGTATTCAACCGATCTGTTCACAAGTTTTCATGGGATTTGCCCTTTAGTAGTTCTCTCTTGTTGTTCATAAGCAAGCACTTGCGGAGAATTCAAATAGAAGCTAGAATACTCACTTGGTTGCATTGGTTGTTTCATTTCACTTGATCAGGTGATGAATGAAACTGTTAGAGTAGGTTGTATTGAATAAGCTTCATATTGAGCATATTTCCAGTTTGTCGGTTATGTTTAAGTATCGAGTCAGTTTTTAGTTGAGTGAGAGTCAATTTGTGTCGTCAAGTCATCAGTTTTCAGTCATGCATTCCATCTTGAGTTTTTGACTCCATTGCACAATGGATGAAGGCATTGTCTGCTTTCCAAAGATATGTAGTTCTTGGCACCTCCAAGGAGCTACCATCCCCATTGGAGCCAATGTTAGAGTCGGTATCTTCATCCCTCCGTCAGAGATCAAATTTCTCTTGTTGCATTTAATTTTAGGTGTCTCACTCATTTCAATCAGCT